>JAGPOW010003182.1:13136827-13169417 GCA_030014935.1 Caiman crocodilus | reverse complement strand
CGGCAGAGAGTGCCGGGAGGATGAGCGAGGAGGAGAGCGGGAGGAAGGGGCTTGGGCAGTGGGAGAGGTCTGGGGCCCGGCTTACGCTAGCTTCGTGCCATCATCGCTGTGGGGACGGCATCCCAGGACACCCGTGTCCCGGGGTCAACCTCGGGAGCGCAGAAGAGCTGATCCTGCCAGCCGGCCGCATTCTCCGCGTGAGCCGTACCTGCGCAGGCCGTGCTTTCCCGGACGGCGGTCCCTGCGAAGCGCTCCTCGGTGCTGCCGGAGCGGATGCCGTTCGTACCTCTGGGGCTGGCTGGGTCCTGCGGCGTCCGGAGGGGCTGCGTGGGCTGCTTCCCCCCAGCTGTGGGGAGGAATCGGCGTGTAAGCGCCTCCAAAATCGTACGAGCCAGTCAGCAGGTGGGATGGCAGCATGGCACGTACCTGTGCCAGGACCGCTGGACTCGGGGCGGAAGAGGAGAGCGCTTGGGAAAGGTGAAATGCCGGGCTGGAGTGCAACGGGCGTAAAGAAAGAGGAGGACCTTCCTTAAGAGAGACCCTGTGTCTGGACGAGGGTGTCGCTACCGCACCGGCATGTCCTCTTGTGCCGGGGAAAGATTGGGTAACACCGTCGGTCTAAAATAGGGCCGGGCGCATCCAGCCTATGCGTAATGCAGAGACGGGGAGCATCTCCCTCCAAGGAAGTGAAGGAAAGCAGCAAAGTCTTCCCACCCATGTCAGCCTCCTGCCCCCCCCCTCCCCCCCCCACAATTAGCAACTCCCCCATTAACATGGGCAGTCAAGGGAAGTTGCACTGGTGACGAGGCAGGTGGAGAACTTGGTCTGAATGCATGGCTCGCACGTCCAGCTGGCCTTCCCGAAGCGGTGCGTGTATTTTAAAGCAAGCTCTTACATAAGGTTTGGTTTATTTCAGAGGAGCTGTGCCCGCTTGCACCACGTGGAAACGTGGCCCTGGCCTTTCTTTTTTTTTTTCCTCTCTAAACTCCTCATTTGAGTCTTGCATTGCAGAAAACGATTATGCATCAAAGGGACTTGCATTTCTAATTCGCTAATTGAGTTGTGAACGGAGGTGTGGTTATGGCTGTGTAACCGCATTGCCCTAATCAGCACCTCTGCTCCCTGCGGCGCTGCCTCCTCCTTCTAAGCAATGTTTTGGACGTATGGGTAGCGCAGCGTGCGGGCAGCTCTGGGAGGACTGGGACCAGCTGGCTGGCAGGGAGGGGACGCGACGCGGGGCAGGAGTGCAGCCTGAGCGGCTCTTCTCCGCAGGCGAGGGATGGTGGCTGTGACCAGCTCCTTTACACCCACCAGCAGGACGGGGGAAGGCAGGCGGTTCCCAGTCCAACCACAAGCACCCGACGTCTCCAAACCGCTGGCATTGCCGCTGCCCCGCGCCTTTCCTCGTGGCCTCAGGTGCAGGTTTCCTAGCTGCCGCTTCCCACCTTCTTCATTTCCCAGAGGCGCTGTTCTCGGTTGCAGAAACAGCCCTTTGCCGAGCTGGAGCCAGGGAAGATGACAGATAACTTCTCTCGCCCTGCATTTTTGCAGCGTTGACGGGGCCTTCGGTGCAAGTCCGGCTGTAGGGCTTCCTCTGTGGTTCACGGCAGCCTCCCCCTCCCTGCCCCGTTTTGGGTGGAAAAGCTAGTTTAGCCTACGATCTCTCCTAAATCGAACAGACTGTGGCGGCCCGTCTACAGGCCTCCCCCTCCCCATCCCCTTCTGAAGTAGTGAGAACACAGTTTATTACTGATGGCAGTTTTTATAAAATAGGCTCCATCCCAATAAAATGTTACCCCCTCGTGTGCCATTTTTCCAGCTGAAGTGCCGCTAGGATTGAGAGATCTTGCACACTGCTGCTTAAATAAGTAGACTACATGTCTATGAAGAAATCATATCATTTTCTCAAAGGAGAGCAAGGGAGCACAGTGCACCAAAATTGCTTTAAATAAACTTGCAGCTTCTTCTTTTTTTCTCTCTCTCTTTTTGCTCAGCTGCGAATAGAGTATCCTATCAATCATGCCTTCCCGGGTCTGAGGCTCCAGCACCGTAACTGTCTCTTCTCTTTGTTGCAATTAAATTTTGTCTTCTGCAGAGCTCTGGTGTGTCTTAAATATCCTTGTGAGCTCCTCAAATTGCTGTTAATCAGAGTGTCCTTTTATGGCTGTTGTTATCTTTTTCCTTGTCTCTTCCTTCCTCTTCCCCCCACCCAAGCAAATACTTATTAGGGAGGGGTTTTTTTTAGCAATGTGTGTATTTAATGTGCTTTTCACTTAGAATATAAATGGTCTTTGTTATGCTTTTAAATGAGTAGTTTAAGCAGCTTTAAAGACTTTGATTTTTTGTGTGTGTGAAATTAGTGACCGCTGCTTCGCTTTGCACCGTTGGCGAGGCGGGAATCGCAGGTCCTGGGGCCTGTACTGCAGCGAGTGGAGTCTCGGGGATGTTACGAAGCACCACTTGGCATAATGAACTGATCAGTCACTTTCCAGCGTGCGATATGTAATCAATGCTTTCACGGGCCAGCAGAGAAACCCAGTGTAGAGGTGCAGGAATTACTCTGAGCTGAGTTATTAAACTCTGCTCATCTCCTTACATTTGGGTCTAAAACCCTTGCTTTTTGAGGCAGCGCATCCCACATTAGTGCATTGCCTTGGGAAATCTCGATGCCAGCCAAGTATTGAGATGTTATATGTTTTCTGATTCAGCTTATTCCTTCCCTGTGTTCTTTTTCTGAATGCATTAACATTGCAGCAAGCCTTTGTATAGAAGTGATTATCTGTGCTTATAACATTTTCATATATGCCTGCTGGATCTAATAAAAATGTGAAGCTGAATGGGCATGAGGTAATGAAAACTCAGAAGGTTTGGCCAGCTTTATATTGTAATTTTTCTTTCATCTTTAGTCCCTCAGCAAAGATACTGTAGGATTTTTAAAGCGCTACATCAGGAGATCTGATTTATATTTATTTATTTTTTTGTAGTCTGGACCTTGAGGGATGTAATTTTTATTTATTATGCAGAAAAATTCGGGGTTTTGGTTTGGGGAAGACCGACGTTGTGTCTGTGCGGTTTGCATGGGAACGCTGTTTCCCAGAGTCGCGGGTTAGATTGGACAACCTCCATTTCAGCCTGGTTGTGTGGACAATACCCTAAAGATTAACCTGAAGATACCCTGGGCAGCTGTGGATGCGCCGCGGTGACGTGGAGCTCCTGCTGGGAAGGGAGAGCCAAGCCGCTCGGAGCTGGTCCCAGCATCTCTGCCCTGGACCGGCGCGCAGCATGGGCACAGCCAAGGCCTGAAACCCGGGACCGCTGTTGATCAGGAGACATTTTTAGACGTAAGCTATTACCTTGCGCTGCTCGGAAATCACTGTCGCTGACATCTGTATCTTAGTGACGGTTCCCAGGTCTGATTGAAGAATGGCACAAGCGTTTGGTACAAGCATGGGGACGGCTGCAGCCTCCTACCCTAGGGGAGGCCTGTTTAAAAAATGTTTAAGTCCGTTCAATACCTACTTACACAGTTGGAGGCAAAAAAAAAGTCACAAAACTGTAGCGGCATATTGAGTTAATACATCACGACCAAGCTTTCCGTCAGGGGTGATGTATTATTTGAAGTGGAATTAGCTGGAAGAATCAATGCACAACTATTATTCTATTTAAAATAATCATTAGAAGACCAATTAGCTTTTTCTTTCTTTCTTTTTTTCCCATCTTTTCAAACAATGTAGTGTATTAAACAGCCTGTATTTCTGTGTTCCTATATACTTGCCCCAAACTGCTGCCATCTCTTCTTTGTGCTTTGAAGCCTTGGGCGTTTCCTTCACTCATGGCAGGATTATTTAACACCTAAAAGTTACGGGAGCTCAGAAAGCCAAATTTGACTTGGGAGAATCTGCCTTCAAGTCACTGAACTTGAAACTAGTTGCCATGGGGTAACCCAGCTCTAACACCTGTGTGTGTGTGTGTGTGTGTGTGTGTGTGTGTGTGTGTGTGTATCTCTATATATCCATCTGTATATCCATGTATATAGATCTCTATACATAGCATAGATATAGAAATAGATCTATAGATTATCTATAGCTCTATATACAGATATCTATAATTTTATAGATAGATCTATATGTATAGATCTATATCTGTCTGTATATAGATATAGATATCTGCATATAGATAGATATAGATTTTATATATATAAGGGTTTTTTTCGTCACAAGACATGACAGGTAAGGGTCTGTGTCAGATCTTGCCTGTCTGGTTTTCTCCGTCAGCTTGAAGCCTTTCAAAGGGCCTTCTCCCTTATTTGCTGTGGCTCATGGATTTGTTGTGCAAGATACCTGTTCTGAGCAGCTCATATAATCGAAGGACCGGAAAGAAGCTGCAAGATCGTCAAGTCTGGTCCCTACCATGGGTAGGAGGTTTTTGGGCACCAAACAAGCTCAATGAGGTGCTTATCCAGTCTCCTCTTGAATACCTCCAAGGACAGCGACTGCACCACCTCTGCTGGGAGCGTATTCCAGATACCCATACGGAAAAGAAGTTTTTTCTTATGTCCAGCCTAAATCTTCCCTCCATTGGTCCTCATCCTCCCCTGCGGTGCCTTCCTGAAGAGTTGCTCCCGTAAATCTTGGTGCTCACCCTCAACCTACTTGTAGGTGGCAATCAAGTCACCTCTCAGCCTCCTCTTGCTCAGGCTGAACAGGTCCAGTTCCTGGAGTCTCTGCTTAGGGCCTGTCCTCCAATACCCTAACCATGCAGGTGCCCCTTCTCGGTGCCCTCTCGAGCTTATCCACATCCTACCTGAAGTGCGGTGGCCAGAGCTAGACACAGTACTCCAGCGGTGGCCTCACGCATGCCGAATAGAGGGGAAGAAGTACCTCCCTGGATCTACACATCGGCAGATGCATGCAAGAGACTTCTGTTTGCCTTGCTGGCGACTTCGTCACGCTGTTGGCTCATGCCCATTCTCCGGTCGATGGTGACCCCCAGGTCCCGTTCGGATGCTGTGCCAGCCAGTGGACCACCACCCATCACCTAGGTATGGTGAAGGCTTATTGGCCATCCCCTCCATTACAGCCCTCTGGGATCAGTCTCTAAGCCAGTTGTCCACTCACCTCACTGTAGACTGGTCCATGTAATGTATGGCAAATTGTTTCTGTCCCTCAGCTCACTTGTGGAAGGATGTGGGTCCATCCTCTCTGTCCTTTCCCATCCACCTGGCTGCCCATGGGATGTGCAATTGTAGCACGCTGCCTGGGGGACGACAAGAATGTCCTTGGATATTTTGAGGCTTGCAAGAGCGAAGCACAGAGTCCCATCTGCAACACAGCACAAGTGCCTTGTGCACTTCCCCCCCTTGCCCACGCCGATCTGCCAGTGCACCACAGCACTGCCCGGCCTTTGCTTTTGTCCTTCCGTGCGTCCTGCTGAAAGATCTCGAATGAAAACCCATGTGGCTCCTCCGCTCACCCGCACCTGATACACCTGCACTCTTTTCCATCCTTTCGTCGGAAATGGGGTATTTATTCAGATACCAAAGGTTTAACGGTGTAGACCTCCAGTGAGAGACAGAAGGGCGGGGAAGGACATGCTTTGTGCAAAACAATAAGATGTGCTTTCCAGGCCGGTACAGCTCCAGTTCATGCCCCTTACTGCAGAGATAAACGCAGAGGTAAAGCTGTTGTTCAGGAGTATTAGGACTAACGGCCACCAGAGCAATACGTGGCTCTAAAATAATGTGGCCCAAAAGGTGAGACGAAACAGCTTTATCAGCAGCGTGTGGAACGCTTTTCTCTTGGCGGGGGACTTCTTTGTTCTCTTTGACTGCAGCTATCTTGAATTTTTGGAAATCTGTTGTTATTTTTATTTTTATTTTTATATATATATATTTTATATATATATATTTTATATATATATATATAAATTCCTATCATGGCATTTTGGGATGAAAAGAATGGAAATGAGGACCATTTCTACCCAAGCATAGCGCTGGCATCTGTCCAATAACAGTAGACTGATTATAAGAGAATAGATTGCTTAACCATGTTGATTGTCTTGGAAGTTTACGGGATGATTTAATCTCTTCAACGTAGCTAATTTATAATTGTTCACTTTCTTTCTCTATAAATTGTTTGTGAAGAGGCTTCGGAGCCTGAATCTTTGGCTCGCAGGCACTAGACCTCAGCGGCGGGCTGAATGGATGTGAAGCTGCACAGTCTAGGGAATTTTACCTCTGACTTTTACACCATTGTCTTTGAAAGCTGAGTTTGACCCATTGCCATCTTTCTGCCTCTACCGCTGTCACTTAATTCAGCTGCCACAGTTAACTGTGTAGTCATTCATCCTTGGCCGACACCATCCTTTACAACACAAGAGTTTCCAAGTCAAGGGCCAAATGTTGCATAGGGAGAGAAAAGTAAATTATAACGCCATTCTGAGGGGAAAGACTCAGGTAGAGTATCACAAGATTGTTGCCATTCATTTTCCTCTGCCTTGCACAAAGTGCATGTCATTTTGCCTTTCAATAAAGTAGACGACGGCATGCTTCTTGCTTTGGAAATGCTTGGTAATACCCTATGTGAGCCCATTTAATGAGCTTGAAAGCAATTGCTGCAAATTTATGACAGTTTAACAAGTCCATGCCAAAGATTTTTTTGGGTGGAAATGAGAGAGAGCTTTGTATTTCATCCCAGTTGGAAGGAACTTCAAGTTTTCTTCAGCTGTTTGTTGTTGCTGCTGTTCCTCCCTGAGACACAGGAGATTCATTTAAATGTGTTTTTTAAGGCTAGCATATTCCTTATAGCTGTATTGCTATTTCTGTTGAATATTCAGGTGACTCTGCAGGTCAGCGGTCTTGGCCCTTCCTTGTAGCGTGTGGAGGAGCTGCCTCTGCTCGTCGGCATGCAGGTTGTTCAGAGGCCAACTTGGGTTTTGGAGGAGGTGGGGCGCGGTGGCACCAGAGATGAGATCTGCCCTCCTTCGCCCCCGAAACCGGTTATAGCTGCAGCAAATGCTCATTGCATTTATGCTTTTTAATAGAATCTCTTATGAAATGAAGTATAAAAAATTATATTAGATAAACAAGTATATCGAAATAAAATCTGCTCTGCCAATTCGCCAAATGGACCAGGATTTTAACTCTCTGGTTTGTAGCCTCGTTTCTTTTAGTTAAAAGACAGGTCTGAGTCGATTTGTAGGGCTTTTGCTGGGGGTTTTATAAATGCAGCATTTCTTCGGTCCTGCTCTCTTTTAGGATTGGGGGGGTTGCTACAAGAGCCGCGCCAGATGGCTTTTTTTTAAGGACGTATTTCCCCCAGATTGATCAGAGGGGCAGAGAGTTGCTGCTCCTTAAGCCATAAGGGTAGGGCACGGGAGCTGATTTTTTGAAAGCGTGACGAGGTGTTATTCTTAGCACCGCCGTAATCCAGGCTGTGTGAAGTGCAAGTAACACACAGTCCTGTTGACTGTTCGTTATCTTCCCTTGCTGCGATTCAATACCAGCACTAGCGTAGCAGTAAAAAAAAGGCCGTCTCCGATCCTAGCGTGGCTCTGACGCTAGCTGTCGGCTCTGTTGTCACGGCCCTGCTACGCATGCTCCGCAGACCTTTGGTCTTTTGCGTTCGAATAGCACGGTGGTTTCTGGGTGGTTTGTTTTGGGGGGGTTTGTGCCTTCCTGCCTCTTTCCTATTGACACGCGGCCAAGGGCTGGTAGCAAAGCACTCCTAGGCACGCTTGCAATCACGTGGCAAGCCTAGGGGACTACGGGAGCTGCCACTAACAAGTGCTGAGGTTGCCATTAAAAAGTCTATCATTGCTCAGCCGTGGTCACGCTGTCGAGAACCGAGATACTTGTTATTTCCTATTCTGAGCGTTGGAGGCAGGAGCCTGTGTAAATATTAGCTGTATTTCCTGGCTTTTAGTTACTTCCCAAAATAGACGCCCTCGGGGAATGTATTGCACCTTGTGTTATTGTGTAGTTTTATGACTGCAGGATATGGTCACTGTGCATTACCTTTACTTGAGATGCAAAAGGCTTGGCTTTTCTTTTTTTATCGTGTTGCAATGAAACCGTTCATTCCACCCAGGATGGCGTATGCATTAGGGAGAAAAAAATCGCACAGGGTACACAGTAAACAAAGACGTTTTGCTTTGCTGTTTGCCTTCAGACCAGCTATCCCCTAAGGTGAAAGAGGCCTATTAGCATCGGAAGTAGCATAATCATATTCTTAAACTTCAAATCTGTGTTTATTTTCCCATTGCACTTAGCACGATGGTTACCTATTTATTTCTGTCAAGGAGGATTACAGGCGCTGTTCAGTTATAAACGATACACGCACATATTCTATCCTGTCTTTCCTAAAGACCTTTTGGGCATTTGTCAGACTTCACGGGGTGCTTCTTTCTCAGTAAACAGCATTTCTGGTGGTGGTTCTGTGGGTAGTTGTAGCACGATTTCAGGAGGATGCTTTCCATCCCCACGCCATTCATCCACGTTGCAGAGACGCCGCCTCGGACCCAAGGCAGGAGTCGGTGTGCGTTTGTGAATAGACTGGAGGCTCACGCTAGGAAAGCCTGCCTCTGTCTCGTGCCCTTCAGGATTAGCCTTTTGAATCCTAAGTTCACGTTCTGATGCTAGAGGAGGAGGAGAAGAGTGTAGATTTTTAATAAGGCAAAATACATATAAAAAAATTAAAGGATTTGAGAAAAGGAAAGGGGAAGAGAGGAAAGAAACTGCAAGTTTGGAAAAGGTTATAACCCTGCATCCCCAGCACGAAGGCATTAAGCCCTTCTCCGGGAGAGGAGGACACTTTCCCTGGAGGTCATTTATCCCATAACTTCTGATCCCACAAAGGTCCTTCTCCTCTCCTTTGAAGTCCCAGCTACCGTCAGAGACAGAACGGCTGAACCACGGCCTGGATTTACGGAGACGCCCTCGGTCTTTATACCAACTACAAGGCAGACGCCACGCCGGGGCTCGGTGCTCCTCCGTCAAAGGAAAGAAAAATACAGAGGAGGCTCACGAACGAATTGCAAAGAAAGAAAGAGATGGTGAAATGTGTTTTCTTCTAAAAGCTTGGACCATTACGGGAAATGAGACAATTTAAGGCTAGGTGCCACAACGCTGCTCTCAAATTACCTCCCGCCCGAGTCCCACTGCTGGGAAGGAGCTGTTTGACTCTGTCCAAAACCGCTGCGTGTCTTGTCTTTGATAACAGGCCAGCCCCGAAGCCATGCCGAAATAGAGCCTTTCTCGTCCTCGTTTACCGCTTTATTCTTATTTCTTCGAAAAGTGCCAGCCCCCCAAAATGGGAAACAAGCAGAGGCTGATTTTTTTTAAGACCTCTTCACCTGTGAAACAAGCCAGCAAAAAAACTCAAAAAAAGAAACTCTTTCTCAAAGCTCTGCCAGCAGCATGCGACGTGGAGCAGGTAATAGCGAGATGTCAGGAAGTTTCACGGACATCAGGGCTGGAAGGGGCCCCGGCAGAGCATCGAGTCCCCAAGGGCAGGAGGGCAGATGGGGTCATAGGATCCCAGCAAGAGAAGCAGCCAGGGCGTTGAGCGCCAGAGCCGGGCAGAGCTGCCAGGAGCAGCTGGAGCACGTCCCAAACGGTGCAAAGCCCGACCCTGACCTCCCCGACTCCTGGGTTTTTGCACCATTTTTAAAGAGAAATGACACTACTGTGTAGAGCTAAGAGAAACTGTGATTACAGGTTCACTAAAACACTGGGTTTTTTCCCCGTGAAGATTCTCAATCCCGCTTTGTTCCAGAACACCGCTCGTTTTGGGGAGATGCTGTCAAAACGCTTACTTAGCTGGATCTCTACTCCACGCCGCACCTCAGCAGATTAAAGGGACGTTGTCAGGGTTGATAGGCCAAAAAATTGATCTACTTTGACAAAAAATCCCATCTGGGAAGGTTTTTACCTTCAGGATGCTTTCCATCTCATCCCCTTTTTCAAACTGATAGCAGCTGTCACCAGAAATAAAAAGAAAGCCAACAAAATAAAACTCTGCAGGACTCACGGTTAAACGAACCGTAAATAAAGTACCGCACAAGTTCAAGTTTGTTTTCTTCAAGCCATGCACTAAATTACTAGTTGCTTGTTTAAAAAAAAAAAGAGAGAGACGTGTATGTAGTTCAATGGTAGGAGTGCTTTGGTTTGCAGACATTGAAATAGATGGAGAAGACCCAGTAGCATGTCTCCCAACAGTCCTGTATTTTTAAACTGTTTACTTGTTGATTTGCCAGAAGCCATGAAGGATCTACGAACCGGGTCACCGCGTGCGCTCTTACGGTTATTATTTATACAGCATCCAAAGTGTACACGGCACTCTCTAGGCATAGAAACGCTCTGGCCCCAAAGAGCTGCAGCCTACGGAGCTAATAATCGTGGTGTTCGTCACCCAAGCGCTCCAGGCTGGAAGCTCGTGGCCAGGTCTCCGATTCACGGCACGGCTGGTGGTATTTGGTGCTGCTGCCGAGACGCGCGGTCCTGGAGTCCCGTGACTCGGAAGGACTCTCAGCGGTGGGTTTGGGTTTGGGTTTGGTTTCTCTCCTTGTTTGGGGAGACAAGCTTGAAAAAGTGAGCTAAGCACAGCTTCTAGGGTCACGATGCAAAAGGCAATTAAAGCACCGCACGCTGTAGTTGCACACGGTTGTCAATTGTTAAAAAAAAAAACCCCCAAAAAACCTTCCCTGATTGCAGGGGAGAGGTGGCGTCTGACTTGCATTTGCTCGGAGATTGCAAAATTAGGTACAAAGTGGGCATGTCTACACATTCGTTAATGCACCTGAGATACTGCACATTTGGTTTAGTACTTCCTTTAGAAAGGACGGAGTAAATGCACAGTACCCAGAGGCGGTGCGCGGGAGCACGGGCGCACAGTGGTATCGTGACGCTTACTGTGCGTTAGCCTACTAACACTGCACGGGAGGCTCTTCGCGTGGCTTTCGCCGTGACGCGCGGTGTTATTAGGCTAACGAGTAGTAAGCGTCCCGTGCAGACGCGCCTGGTGTGCCCCAGAGCCCTGCTGCTGATGGCGGGTAACGCGTACATGGAAACTGGCCTGCTCTTGCTCGTGTTTTTCAGCCTGCTTGTGCGAACAGGGAACGCTACAGAGCAGCCGCGGTGTCACGTACTTCCGTGCCCCACCTCTTCCTTTGTCACAATATTTCGTGTATTTATCCCTGTAAAGCAGGGAAGGATTACCATCTCTGCGCTACGGATGGGATCCGAGACACGGAGACACCGAGCGTTTTTTTCCGGCCCGTGTAGGAAGCCTGTGGCAGCGCAGAAAATTCATCCTTGCCGTCCCAGGGTCGACCAAGAAAAATGCTTCCCAGAAGCGTGGGGAGGAAGCATTTAAACCCCCAAGCCCTGGTACGGGCACGGGGACTCTTCGGCACCCTGAGGGCTGCAGCTCCCCGCACCTCTCTCCCCTGCCAACGTGCAGGTGCAGGGGCAGTGCCATTGTGGGCTGGCTGTTGTGGACCCAAGATTGCCAACAGCACGGTGGGTTGTCACGGGATCCCCTCCCCGGTGCAGCTCTTCCTTGGTCTCCCTTTTTCCCTTTGTCGCGTTGCAAGTGATGCACTACTCCATCCGCCCCCAGAGCGTCCGGATCCTAGACAGCCGCCAAAGGCTGCGTGCCGTCTCCGCGTGGGATCGGCTGTAACGCCTGGGAACACTTCAGCAGCAAACAGCATCCCTCAGATTTCAAATATTGACTATTGGCTCCCCCACCCAAACCCGAAGTGCGACCCAGGTAATTAAGGATCGTGCTCATTAACACAGCAAACTATTCCACCAATGCTTCATGGATGGCGGGGGCAAAAATTGCATCCCGTTCTTGGCAGCTGTACTGCAAATAAGGGACAGATGGAGGCTTCTTCTGGAAGTTGTGTTTGAGCCGGAAGTGGGGACGGATGGGACTTAACTGTCCCCCCGCCTGGATTTTTACTTTTCCCTCTGGATCGTGGCTTTATCATCACAGCTAAGGACAATGCGACTTCCTGGCTCATAAGTGCTACAGGAAAGCAATTTTTTGCCCTGGAAACCTGGAAGATTGCATTGTCGAAATTTCAGCTAACCCCTGGACTGCCACGCCTGATTTTATCCTTTCCTCGTCCCAAACGCCTCGAACGAAGCGACTTTGAACATTCAGATCGAGAAGGGGACCGAGGCCCAGCCTGCGCTGCTGGTAGAAAAGGATGCGGTTGTTGAAGAGGTGGAGTCACAGATCCGACTCCGAGCACGTTCAGGAGGTGATGGACGGTTGTTTAGTAACTTTAAACTACTCGTTATCTATGACGTTTCCCCCCGGGAAGCAAAGCAAACGAATTAAAATGGGTAGAGAAACCGCTGCTGTTTTGTTTCCAGGCGATAATATTTCTAATACGTTAATGTATTCCGGGGACTCTTCCTCCTGATTTAGCCTTCCTCGGTTTATTTTATTATGCCGTGTGTCTGTGGCGTTTGGTGAGGAACCATTGTAAATGTGAGAACTAAGCAGCTTGCTAGATAACATCTTTTTTTTTCTCTTTAGAAGATTAAACTGAGACTGTTCTGTCTGATGCCAGAATAGATTTAACCAATCATGTATCCTTTACATGTAGGTCAGTCAGAGGGACAATCCGGCACTGGATCCTATTATCCATGGGTTGAAGGGCGTCGTACATCATGGTAAGTAGCTGCTTTCACTGCCTTCTTGCCGGGAAGGGGAGCGGGGCCGGAAAGGTGTCCCGCAAGGATCCGGTCACCCTCCAAAGGACACATAGAGATGTACATTCCTCATCCGCTGATGGTTAAGGGCATTAGAGCCATTATTTGATTGGTAAAGATCAGACTCATTTATTACCTGAAAATGGGTTGGGGTTAACAGTAAACAATTTGTTTCTTTTCAGCCTGTGCTTCAGAAGGCGCGAGGTATAAATCAAACCCTCGTACAATATATCATTCATATTAGTACTTCGAATGCAGCGCTGATGTTCCAGTCCTGCTATTTATCTTGCGTTTGCTCTAAAAATACTCCTCTCTGAAGTTTCTATTTGTTTATAAATTATTTGTCTTTCAAATTTAGGGAGCTGATAATGAAACAGAAAATTAACTATCTGTGAAAATTAATTAAACTTTGCAGCAGATGAACATCTTTCTAATGCTGACATAAATATGATCATTCGGCTGTTCTGATGCATATAAACCTATTATCCTTGAACTTATAGCAGGTACTGAAATAAATATTAATATATTTTATATTTTTATAACCAGTTTTTACTGAGGAATTTTCCTGAAACCTTATCATTGGTAATGCATCATTAGCAATGACATCAAGATACTCCAGTTCCAAAAGTACTCCTGTCAGGTTTTAATATAATGATTTGTAAAGTTTTAATAATCTCATTATAATTCAAAAGGCATCTGCTGAAATGGTGTTAGGTACTATAATAAATCTCCTTTCCATCTATAGTCCTGTGATAAAATATCTTTGCACCTTTTCAGAGGATTGTCTTTAGACATTAGCTAGCGCTGTAGAGCTTAACAAACATTTTTTTTCTCTTGACTAGAAACCTAAAACTAGTTGACAGCGTTGGATTAAAACAAATAGGATTCTGGATTAATTGCTCTGCTTTCAGAGTCATTTAACGTTGCAGCCGGGAACACCAATACATCTAGTGAAAGTGAAAAATAGGGGTTAAATGATAACACAACAAAGTCCTTAATTTAGAGAATTTTCCATAGGTTTTGCCATTTATAAATTGCAGTGTTCAGCTGTGAAATAAAAACTACACACTGAGCTGAAAAACTATGTTGTTTTCCACAAAAATAGATGTGATTATCCAGTTCCCACTGAGTAACAAAACAGGCTGGCAAAAAAAAAAGAATACCAAAGAAGACTTGAGCTGTTAGGATTTTTCAGCCTTTGTGTAATTTGATGTTGAAGTCAAGCTGTCATTTAAGGGAAACAGGATCTTTTTTAGTTCAGTGTCCTACCTGTCTCCTAGTTCGTGATTTATTTTTTTTACCCCCCTGGCAAAGGTGACCAGTGTCTAATGAATCTCATCCTTTTCCTCCAAACCGTTGTGGAAATAGCTGCAAGGGTGCAAATCATCCTGGTGTCTATGAAGTGCACTCCGTTCCCCAAAATAATTGTGTGGTCAAATGTCACCCGGTCCCTAGGCTGCGATTCCCTGACCACGTAATGATTAGCTAGAGCCGGAGCTGCTTACGCACAGCAAGATCTGGGTGGATAAAAGACATGTATTTTTGTTTTACCCACAATACACAGAAGGCTACTAGCATTTTAAGTGGAGGAAATGGGTTGAGATATTTCAATAACTTGTTTCCTTATGAAAACATTAAGTTAAAACTGCAGGAAATTCTAGTTTTCCTTCCTCTTTGAGCTAATAAAAGGGCTTTTTTGAGGCTTTTGTTGCTGTTGGGGAATTAGGGGTTGGGTGGTTTTTTCCCCCTTCTACAGAACAGTTTTAAAAAGCTGTTCCCTTTTCTTGGCAACATCAGTAAAAGATTATGATGACAGAATCCAAATTTGCATCATGCGTTCATTGCAAAGAAAGCCATGCCATTTTGTCGCTGTGTTGAGTTAGCGGTATACGTGCTAGCTTCAGTTCTTCCGCAGGGCTCCACTTGAGTGATATATCTACCGAAGTGGGCTTCTTTCAAACTTAAATACCTACTCTCAAAGGAGAGCATCTCAAAGAGCCTCTTTTGTTCTCAGTCACGCCGTGCTCAGCGCTGCTATTCCACCGACACGGAAACTCGTGTGCATTTTGGACAGCTTGCTGGGGAGGGAAGGCGGGGAGAGAAGCAGGTCAACGGAGTGACCAGAGATCAGGCCCAGCAAGGAGGAAATAGGCACACGGAGAACCTAAAATGTCTTTGCCATCTGTGGCTGCTGCCTGTCTGGGCTGTCCGGTGTGTGCATGTGCACGTGTGCAAGAGAGACTAGAGCAGTAGGAGATGGTGTCTGAGAGCATAGTGCGACTCCTCACTTTGGGATGGTCACAAGCCTCAGGAATTGGCTCCAACAGCTCATCCCAAGGCAGCCTGAAGACTGTTGTTTGCTCTGCAGATGTCGGATATTTTGCACCAACGCATACCTACGGCAGAAACGTTTCCAGGCGTTCTGTCATGGTTTAGTATCGCCGTTTTCCACATCCTTCCAGCTGAAATCTTGACCGCTCCTGCCTTCATCCCCTCCTTGAGAAGGGAGCAGAGGAGGAGGAAGCTCTCCAAGTGGAGACCTCTGCATCTCCTGCAGAATAGGCCAGGACATCACCACCTGGTGCCAGCACCGCCGTCGAGACCGAACGGTTGAGGCACCTTGGGCGGTTTGGTCCCTTTCTCCCTTCTCCATCATTAGGACAGCAACGCGTGGTCAACCGTTGAGTAACCGTGGTGTGTCTTTTGTAGGGAAACCAAAAGTATGTCTATGATTTACAGGATTCTTTCTTCGCCTTGTGATAATCCCTAGAAATCCCAGTGCAGGGAGCAGGATTCGTCTGCACTAAGCCTCGTACAAAAGCAGCGTAGGCAGCCAGCCCTCACCCACGTGAGATAACTGGGAGCCTTGTTCTAATGCAGGGATAATATTGAGACGGCTGATGTACATTGTTCCTGTGAAGTCCTCGTACAGTTTAAGTGCCCTTCCAGGGGCAGGTGAACATTTTAAATGTCAAAGAGACTTTCCGTGGAAGTGGAAGCAATTTTTGCCTGAGATTTTTGTCAGGGGTTTGAATTACTTACTAATTTGGTGGAACATAAATAATTGTGCCCTTCACAGTGTCACTGGCTTAGCAATGATGATAGAGAAATGTACACATAAAAATCAATATGGGTTTAGCCGCTGCTCAGAATTCATTTTATTTCCTTCATCTCCAGACATAATTTCCTAGCATCTTAATGTCACATTGCGTTTAATTCTGCAAGAAGAACCGCACTAAGCCGTGTAGCTGGAAGGAGGAGCAGCAGTGCGCCAAGTCCCCAATCCAGGTTGCAGATAAACAGCCATCAGTGTTTCCAGGTTGCCATCCCTTCTGCCTGCCGGGGATAGCGGTCCCATCACGGGCCGCTGCTGGTTCCACATCCCAGCATCTGCTCTTCCTGCCCCTGGGGAAATTGCTTTTGCTTTTCCGCTTCTTCGAGACTCGTCACACTTCCCACCAGGCAGGGCACGGCGTTGGCACTCTCCACCGCTCTGTGTCCTACAGAGGCTGTGAACACACTGATTTCTTTCGGAGGGCGTGCTGGACCTGCAGCCTCGAGGCGCTCTGGCTCGTGGACCAAAAGTGGCATGCATGAGCAGCATGGTATTTGTAAACCAGCGTTTTCTCCTTCCTCCTTCTCCTGGGGCTTTTTGAAGCCCTTTCATTTCTTGGCTTTTTACTGACGGCAAAGGTCCGTGTCAGTGGCGCGGGTGGTTTCTGCCCTGTGGACACACGCAGAGGAACTAAACACGGTTAAATCAGTCACCGTAGTCGCTAGCTCCTGGGCTGGTTGCCGTGTGGTTCCCAGTCCTCTGAGCCATGCGGTCTCCCTCCTTCGCTTCATTGCTTCGGGGGTGGCTGTCCTCTTGCATGGCCTCCCTCCTTCTGGCTGCTGTAGGTGAGCCTCTTCTGTAGGCAGAAAGCGTCTGCTTAGGGACCCTGATACCTCCATAGGTATTCTGCAGCAGATCTGTATTAAAGAGATGCTGAAGCTTTCACAGGGGTCTCCCATGGCAGAGGACTCTCCAGTGCAATGGAGCACTGCTTTTTTTCCCCATCTGGTGCATCTTTGACTTGCTCCATTTTGTACCATTTTGCATTTAAGGCACTCGGAGGTGGTGTTTTTTTCCTTGTTCGTACAAACTGCCTAGGCAGTATTAAAATAACAAGTCTTCCCCGGTGTCATTTCTCTGAAATTACGCTATCTTCCGGTGGTAGCGAGTGCTCTGTTTCTGTTGCACACAAACACACCCATGCACATGCACACTGACACTCTTCTCACCGTCCTCCTTGCCCGCGGTGCTCTCGAGGCAAACCGTTCTCCGAGCGAACAGCAGCGGGGATCACGCCAACCCCCGCTAAAATCTTTTACGGTGATGGGTAGATGCGCTCTGCAACTTCATCCTGCTTCTCGTGCCAAGAATTTTCACAGATCAGCAGAACGGTATCAGTAAAGGAACAAATAAATTACCACTTCAGAAAACCCTTCTATTAATGTCACAGAAAGCAGTTGCTTTTTTATTCCTTTCCTTGTCAAAACCAAACACTGAAAATCAAAGTAGAGAGAGATCAAAAGTGCCTGTACAAACAAAGTGAATCACTCGCATGTGTTACGTGTTTGTCTGCTTGGACGGGCAGGGAGGGGGCAGAGGTGTAGGGCAGAGCGGGGCTTGGTGCCCATGCTGATTTAAGGGGGGTGGTTAAACAGTACCTTGCTTTTTGCACCTGTCTTGAATGCTGAGATGCAATAGACATGGGTCAGGGGCTTTCCCTGGTGTCCCCTCGAGAAGAGAGGAAGGAAGGAGAGAAACAAGGGAGGTAATGGCCACCAAGACTTCAGCGGCAGTTGGAGAAGACAGAGAGAAGACCTCGTGAGCTTCAAGGGAGGCGGGGGGTGCATATTGCTGCAGTTGTCATAGCCAAAAAAGTCAGCGAATAACCTGCTAAAATAAATCAGCACCAAGGCAGAAGCGATCAGGCGGTGTGATTCACCCTGTGGGTCTGTCGTACCACCAGGCACAACAAGAAAACACCATTAGCACCGTGACAGGTTTTGTCTCCCCTTTCGTTTTTAACTTTGAGCAGAACGCCGCCCGACGAGCTGTTTGCTCCCGAGCCGAGCGGCTGCGGGCGGCGAGGGGGCCGGGCAGGGGAAGGCCGCTTAGGGCCGTCAGGCTTAAAATACAGCTTTGAACAAGGCAAGGGCCCAGGGGAGCTCGGAGAGCGGGGGGTCGTCGCGATGAAAGCAATGGCACGGGAAGCCAAGAATGGAGAAGCATCACCTTTTCCTGAGGGCGATCTGGAAGTGTTGTCGGCTCTCCGGGCTGTTCTCACGTCCGCAGGGAGCCTCCCTCACGCGCGGGACCGCAGGAGGGGAAGGAAGCAGGAAAGGGAGGAGGTAATGAGTTCACACCTTGCGTATGCCGGCTGTGTGCAGAACCGCAAGGGTCCGGGTCATTTTGGTGAATAAGTCCAGCAAGCATTAGAAATCCCCCTTGCCTTCTGCCGCTCCGTTCTCAGAAACGGCTTGCCGGGGTGCCCCAGGGCTGGGTTTTACGTGCACGGATATGCCTAAAAGCAGCATGAAAAGAACCGTGCGAAGGTTGCGACTGAAACGACTGGAAGCGTGAGGTTTGACTCAGTACTTTATTAAGGAAGTACTAAACTAAGGGTTGAGGTTGCCGGCGCTATTGGATCTGTGCTGCAGGGGAGTGAGACGTGCCTGGCCTGTGGATTCGGCAGGGTTGCTGACGGCACAAGAGAGTGACCGGACGTTGGGATTGTCCACTCCTTCCCCAAATATGCCGGGGTAAGCTGCAGAGCCCACAGGCTCTTCTGGCCATTTCCACCAAGCTTTTCTTCATCAGTGCCGTTCCCCCGCCCTGCCCCAGGCCCGTCTCTTGCTCACCACTGACTCCTAATCCCACTCTCCTTGTTTCGTCCAATCCTAATCTCCCACTTCGGGGTCCCAAAATGATTCCCAGTCCACTCCACTTGCCTGGCGGGTCCCAGTTCCCATCTCAAAGCACAGAGGTATCGGAGGATCTCAAAAACCCGCGTGTGAAACATCCTGCCCTCGTGCTCAGTCTGTCTGAACTGGTTGGGTTGACACTTCGATGGGGAGAGTGGAGTTGGGGGGGGAAGGAAGGGATTGGACCCCAGGCAGGTACCAGGCATGGAAAATTTCAGCCCAAAGATGCAGATTTGGCAAAAAATGAGCAACTGAAAGCAAGGTCTTGCAATGGGACCAGCTGTCACCAGGGATCCTGCTTTTCTCTGAGTTAAAAAAAAAAAAAAAAAAATCCCCAATTTTCAGTTGAAAAATAAATAACCCTAAATCCATATTTTTCTGTGATTTAAGTGAAACACCACTAATATAGAGATCTATATTAGTGGTGTTTCATTTTAATCATGGAAAAATGTAGGTTTGAGGTTACTGGTTTTAACTGTAAATTGGGGATTTTTTAAAATCAGAAAACCAGGGTGCCTGGCTATCACTTGCCGTGGGGCCAGCCCTGCCCATCACGTTTTAAGTGACTTGGAGCCACGTGAAATACTCCACCTTGTTTTCCCATCCCTTTTTTTGCTCCCATCTCCTCTTGCCTCGCTGCGTGGGCTCTCTGAATCCTGTCGTCTCTCTGGAGGCAGGAGCAAGGCCCGAACCTTCCCCACAGCCACGGGCACTTTCCATGCAGTGCTTGTAATGCGTCTTGAAATCACGGCAGTATACTGAGACCAAGGACACAGTGCGTGCAACTACACAAGATGCTTACTGCACATCAGTCTAATAACACTGCGCAGTAGCAAGTCACGTCAAAAATCGTGCTCATAGCCCACTGCACGGTGCTTCTAGGCTAATGTGCAGTAAGCGTCACTAAATAACTGTGCGTCGGTGCTACTGCACAGTAACTTTAGATGCTGCACATTTAGTTTAGTACTCTATTAAGGAAGCACTAAACGAAATGTGCAGTATCCAAGGTGCAGTAGTGAATGTGTAGACGTGCCCAGTGTAACCCAGTAACACTCAAGCTACCCTGACTTATAGAAGCTGTGAATTTATGCAGCCCCTAGAAGCCAGTGGCACCTTGTCCCCGGGGTGGCAAATAAACCCTTGTATGAATCGGGGCACTTTTCTTGCACTTTCTGATGCTGACCTTTCAGTGCATCTCCAGTGTTTCTCAGGGGTTTCTTGTTGGTGCGGAGCTGGCCCCAGGCTGCAGCTCCCTGGTCGTGCGTCCCCAGCCGTCTGCCCCTTTTCTCTTCCGTGCAACCTGCTTCATCTGCGTGGGTCAGACTCAAGGGGCTGGCAGCATAGCGTCCATCTGATTTGTGTAGGTTGGTGGTTTTAGAAGATTCGGACGTGGAAGCGTTGGAATGAATTGGCTCATTATGGAAGTGGCAGTCATATCGTTTCACAATTTTGGGAGGATTTCCAGTCTTTTTTTAAGTTTCACTGTGATACACCAACTGCTTTCAGACCTCTGTCTAGGTAGGGTTCTTGTCGATGCGGTATTCCACATACTTTAATTTGGGGAAGAAGCTGATCTTAAAATATTGTTTGCAGTCCAGCCAAGTTCCTGTGTTTTTGCAGGAAGACTCTGATGAAAGTCCCAGAGCACTCGCTGCAAGAGAAATGTACTTGGCATATAGAGGTTGTCTTGTGATCTCTGATCCAAGTTTCTGGTACATTTGGAAAGGGTTTTGATTGCAGAGAGTCTGGTGTTGTTTACCTGCATATCTCAAGAACCTGTTTATTCCCTTTGTGACCGAATTTGAATTCAGTGTTATCTTTATTGAGCACTTTGCCCAAATTTATTTTTAACAAGGCAGCCTTTGGAGTCAGTGTGCTGCATGGAGGGTACTTCAGAAGGCATAATCCCCTGGTGTCTGCTCACACTAACCATAGTTGTTGGTAAAGAGCTGTTGTTGCTCCATTTAATATCTCATCTGTCCTCTTTTGGGGAAACTATTCTGGATGGATGCGTGGATAGATTCTGCATGCAAAGAGTCCGTATACCAGCTCAGATCTCCTGGACAGAAAGGTAATATGAGTAAGTCAGGTGGCTATAGCATCTCTCTAACTGTATTCAAGTTCAGTTGTGCAGATATGAGAGGTAGCTGTGAGGCCAGTGGGTGCTTGCAAAGAGCTGGGAACTTTTAATGCTCTGAACAAAGAATGTATTCACTTTCCCTAGAGAATGACTGATAATGTATAAACTCAGTGGCAGATAGATCTGTAAAATTTTGCAAGATTAGTCTCTAAGAGGGCTGCGAAATGCATCCTTTGTCACCTCGGGCACTGATCCAGGTTATGACCTACATGCATTTATCACACTTAATTGAATCCAATATAAAAGTTTTTTCCTAGACTCAGCTAGACCAAGCCTTGGCTGGGATGATGTAGTTGGGGCTGGTCCTGCGTGGAGCAGGGGTTGTGCTAGAAGTGACCTCCTGAGGCCCCTTCCAACCCTCATTTTCTAGGATGCTGTGAAAGGAGTTAGAGGCTAAGGTAATGCGTGTTTCCTGATATACCAGGGGAATCAAAAAAGGGGACTCAAAGATATTTTCTCAGGCTTGCAACATGCAGTTGACTTGCATGCATTCATTTCAACTTCCATTGTGAAGCTCCTGCAGCTCGGCTGTGGACGAGGTGCCGCTGCTCCTTGCAGGAAGGCAAAGCTGTATCCAGCAGCCCACGCTAGTCCTGTTCTTCCGAGCGTCAGTTAAAACTGAACGTCACATTCATTTTCTTAATTGTTAACAATGAGTCCGTGATACACAGCCCTTTTTCACTTGGAAATATTAGCGTGCATGCCCTTTATGCATGTTCAGTGCCTTAAGCAAAGAACCACCATTTGCGAATTGTTAATAATGTTGATGGCGTTCGTTTATGGTGGCATTTCAGTGGGTAGTATCTGGTTGCAGCTCTTCTCTGCAGTGTCACATTTGCTTGGAAACTGTTGCATCAAGAAAAGCATCCTTCTCAAACGAGTATTTTCCTCTCAGTCCAGCCCAGGTCTCTCACGCGGGAGCCATAGTCTGTGTGCTTCGGGTTCATTTTTTGGATGCCCGATACTCTGCTCATCTGCGTGCTCATCCACTGGTATGGGTAGGGGAGTCCGGCTCAAGGAGTAGCAAAGGAGGCTCTGGAGGGGCGTCTGTCAGTGCGGCATCTAGAGATAACACGTAGGTCCATGCAGTTTTGATGGAGGCGATTCATGCGGCATCTCCTGGGTGCGAGGAGAGTCTTTGCCGGGGCAGGCGGCTGCATCTCTCCATCTGTCATTTTTTTTAGTACCTGTCACCTTAGTATCTAAGCGCTTCCCATGTAAAATAGGGTGTATGTCAAGGTCTGTAGCGGACTTCATTTATCTTCTGCCACTCTCTTCTGTGCAGGAGAAAAGGCTGTGCTTGGGATACACAAGTGTACGGGACGTGTGTGAAAAGGGTGAGCTCAGAGAGTCTCGAAGCAGCTGCTGGGTCATCCTGCTTGCTGCCTTTTCAGAGCATCCTCAGGTTATCGGGGCGGACTGGTACCCCTGCACGCCCCAGACCTCGCCTCACAGCCAGCATCTTCCACCGAGAGTGCTCTCTTCCCCATGGGACAGATCATGCATAGTTTTGCTAAAAGGTTTTGTATGGGATGGTTTGGACAGAGAAGATCCAGGCTCGGGCAAGGGGCTGGACTAGATGATCTCAGAGGTCCAGTGGTCCAGCCCTACTTCTGCGTACCCTTCCCTTGCTTCTTGAAGTGTATACAGGACCTCTGTGCATCATCCTAGCGACCAAGCAGTGAGGCAGAAACTAAACTGTGGTCACTTAACCCTCTTTCGCTGAGGGCCAGGCTGCTGCAGTGCAGCTCGCACTTACTGTGGGGTAAGAGCGCACACAAGGGTAGCTGCAATGGGGCAGCTCAGCCCCCTTTCACTGCAGGGGAAATCATTTGTATGCCCAGGCCATCAGCCTTCTCTGCCCTGCACCTGCTTTTAAAATACTTCCCTTTTGCAATTGGAAAAGGGCACAGTGTTACCTCCATATTTTCAATGCACGTTCAGAAATGGTAGAGAGATGGAGAGCTGCGAATAGGGATGGGCACTTCTCTCTTATCCAGAGCAACTCTGGATGTGACCACTCTGAATGTCGCTGTGCATGTCTCAACAAGAGTTACTGTATAGGCTAAGCATCTTTGTCCTAGAGACCTCAATATAAATACCCTGTTCTTGCAATGTAATTAAGGGATTCAGATTGAGAAATGTTTATAATTGCAGGTTCTAAAACCCACTATTGTGCATCTGGACACAAAGGATGCAAGCAAATGGCCTTCTTAAAAAAACAGTAGGCTCTTAAAACAAAAAAATGCAATTAATCTTCGGATTATCTTCTACATTAATGATCATATTATAATCCAATTATGTGTGTTTTAATTTTAATCTTTGGAATTTATTAATGAAAAGGTACAAAACTGCTTGTAGCTATGAAAATTTGGACAGCATACATCATGCCTTTCTGTAACTGTGTATTAGCAAAGCTACTTTTTTTTCCCCAGGAAATGTTCTCTTTTCCAGTTGACTGTGACTTTCCAAATGCTTAAAAAAATCTGCCTAATTGATAACCAAAATTTAATCATAGTAGGATACTTTCAGTTTGCATTCCAATAAGGTATTTCTTTGTCTAAATAAGCTTCCCTTGGTTGATTATTCATATTGTAGTTCAAAATGTTTAAAAATGAAAGACAGAGTTGGATGAAATGTAGACTACTTAATACAGTGTGTATTTAATATAAAAGTCATGCATTATTCATTTTTGCAATTTGAATAACTTTGAATTTAGCATCCCTGTTCTTCATCTTTTCCTTTGATGAACAATTAATTATTAAAATATAATATTGTCAGCATATGGCACAGAAATCCTTGAAAGTAGAATATGAGCTTCATTCTTCTGTCATCATTTGATAAAGGGATGTGCCATACTTGTATGTTGTTTTATGTAATGCATTTGTCCAGCATTTTAATGTTTCTCATGGATTCAAGTGAAAGGCTACAGGAGTGAAACATTCATATTGTTAATTGCAACTCATTTTTTTTAAATCCCAGTGTGGGTGAATATTAGTGGCTAGATATTTAAAACACGCTTACATATTCCATCTAGCTTCCATGTACAGATACTGGCTGTGGAAGCAGATTAGGTATTTATATGTTCAAATGGACTGTAAGATTCATAACTGTTGATTTGCATGCACAAATATTTATGCAAGCAGTGTAATGAACACAATAAGCACAGTCAGGCATGCTTTTTGAAAACGGCCTTTTTTTGTTTTTTTGAAGATTTCTTGTTGCTTTAAACATATATATATGAGCTGTATTTTACAATTAGACGCTCAAACTGAACCTGCATGTTGCATGACCAAATTTTCACATGAAAAAAATGGACAAGTGGAAATTGAATTAGAGCTTAAATTGCATTGAAATTTGGCTGTGGAAAAAAAGAGGCACCACAGTGGTTATAAGTGTCTGATTAGAGCTTCTTTGAAATTTTGGCCAATAATGTATGCTTAACCAGAGCATAAGCTTAATGACCACGTTTTTTTTATTCTAAAGGGATGACACTTGTATGGGTTAAAAGGCCAAAAACATGGCTTGCTTTTTGTCTTACCTGTTTGCTCGGAGAGGGGAAACCATCTGGGAAGGGAAAGCTGACAGTTCTTTTAACATACATATTTTGACATTAATAGATTTATTAATATTTTGGAGCTCTGAAGGTTTCGGAGACATTGCACACCTGTTGTGGTTATGCAGCAGAATCTGAGATGCCTAAAATAAGCACATATTTGCCTTTTCCATTAGCAGTGCAGGAAAAAAGCGTGGTTACAGGAAAGCTGCACGTGGATACCGATATAGTACCTTTTGTGGGGTTTAGTAAAACTGAATACTGCAGTCTTAGGTCTTGCTTCTTGGGGTTCTCACTTCTCCTAAAATCTCTATGTAAACCCACCCCCATGTCCTTTGGCTCCTTAGGGTGGACTAGGCTTTGAGAAACTTCACCATTAGGTACGGGGGAATCTGCTTGCCCATCAGATCTGCTGAGATTGGGCAAGAAACAAGGCAGGCCAGCCCTCATATGAACGCTACACGTTTCTGGACAAGACAGGGAGGGCGGAAGAAAGATGCTTCCCTGGTATGGTAGATGTTTCATGGTCAAGATAGCTCCCAGCAGTAAAGCAGTATTGAGCCCCTTCCTGGCACCGTGTCGTAGGCAGCGCAGATCATCCAAGCTGCACAGCTTGCATGCTAAGGAAGGGTAGGGCTGTGGCCATGATGGTGTGGAAAGTTCTCTGTCCATGTCCTACCAGTTTTAAAGTCACGTAAAAATAAGTCCATTTTTCTTTGTCAATTTTTCCAACAGAGAAGGAGACCTTTCTGGATCCCTTTGTGCTGAGAGACCTGCTGCCAGCATCGCTGGGGAGTTACTACCGCTATACAGGCTCTCTGACAACTCCTCCGTGTAGTCAGATTGTGGAGTGGATCGTTTTTCGCAGACCTGTTCCTATTTCTTACCATCAGGTAGGTGTATGCCGCCCTGCGGGCTCTTGCTCGGTTTGCCCTCGGGGCACCGCTCTGAAACCCTGACATTGTCGTTTGGAGAGCAAAAGCCAAAGAGTTCTGTTGACTGAAAAAGAAATACTCATGATTATATCTATCTATAGATATAGATATAGAGCTATCTATATAGACATAGATCTATCTATTGATCTATATATATATATATAGATCGATAAATAGATAGATAGATCTATGTCTATATCTGGCTGTATAGATATAGCCAGATATAGATATCTAAATATAGATATCTATAGATATAGCTATATAGATATAAATACAGATCTTTTTCAATATTGTTTCTGAACAGGAGCCATCAGCCTCAGGAAACAATGCAACGGAAACCCAATTTCCTTCCAATGATTGAGTCTGTATTGTTTGGGTAAGATAAAAATAAGCCATGGTGTAAATATCTGCAGAGAATCCTTCTTTTACACTTCCAAATTGGAGCTTTTTTGGGGAAGGAAATGAGTAACCTCAGTTTGAGCTGAGCACACTAGGAAAGAAGCGGTTCCTTTCATTTCACCATCTTTAACTTTTTAAAACGGGGTGAAGCTGCCATTATGTGCTTGCAGCACTGATATACAAATCTTTAAAATTAGCACATCACAGCTTTCACTGTAGATTGAGGCAGCGCCTGGAATTTGTATTGAGAAAAAAAAAAAGGATCCATCTAGTCCAGTGTTTAACAATCAAATACATGTTGCTGTTTTAAAATCATTGTTTTACGGATAGATTTCTGTTGAAATCAATCTTTCCTTTTATTTGCTGGCATTTTGCTTTAGCTGTTGAAAAGAGACTTTTGCAATAAGCTGTTCCTGAATGACTGAAGCCTCTCAATATTTCTGTCGGCAGTATTAGATGCAGTGAAACGCCATCAAGTAATTAGCGGTTTCTTCTTAATTACAGTAGCGTGTAGTTAGCCAAGCATCATAGCCGTGGAGTGCCAGTCATCGTTCGCCCAGTAAAAAGACTGCCCTGTTCCAAAGAGCTTACCTCTGAGACGGTGGTTCCCAACCTCGTTAGACTTGAGGCCCCTCTCGTTTTACCTCGGGCACCTCTCAGAACGTGCCAGCTCTCCGCTGTCATTCATCTTTCAAGTGCGGCAAGGTCATAGAGGAAAGACGGAGGAAAGCCCATGCATGGCAGGCCAGAATGGCCGCGACGCTCTGATGTCCTGTTTGCAATCTCCGGATTGATCTCGTGAATCACGTTTGCACTCTTAACCGTGCTAAGCTTGAGGATCTCAAGGCACCGCGGGGTGCTGCAGCCCCTGGTTGAGAATCGCTGCCTTGGGGGCATGATGGGGTGCAGCAAATGGATGAATAGTTCAGGAGGGCAGCGAAGCAGAAGTGAGGAGGAGGAGGAGGAGAGGTGACTTGCTCCTAATTCCTCAAGAGCTCTTGTTAGTTCTTCTCAGCGCATGGTTTTGAACAGACGGTTTGTAGACAGCAAGAGGTGGCAGGTCTCTTGGATGCAACAGGCTTCCCAGCCTAGGAAGGTGTTGGTTGTGTGAATGAACCCCATGCATAAATTGTGTCTCCTTTCTTTTGGGAGTTGCTTCATAGTGCATGGGAACTGCAGGAGGCTTTTAACCTCCTGCTGCAGTCCGTGATACCTGCGGAGCGACGGGGGGTGGACTAGATCAGTGCTTCTCAAAGTGGCGGCCCGGTCCGCGAGCCGCCGGTCCTCAGTGAGTTGCCAGAAAAGAAGGAAAGATGTTTTCAGAAGCATAACATTGATGTGTCGTAGCGCCGCGATTCGGACGTCCCAGCGCTCCAGGTGCCGTCGCGTCGTGCGAGACGAGGACAGAGAAAGGCACAGCCGGCTCCGCAGTTGTGCGGCACTGTTGCACGCCGTTGCAGTTGTGCAGTGCTGTTGCACGCCGTTGCAGTTGTGCGGCGCTGTTGCACGCCGTTGCTGCCGCCAGCTGAACCGGGCGCCGGTCCCCAGCCCACTGGAAGAAAGTTGCCGGTCCGGCACATCAGATAGTTTGAGAAGCACTGGACTAGATGACCCCCATCCAACCCTGATTTTCTGTGACAGGCAGGTCAGCAGCCGGTTCCTTTTCTAAACAGCCCAGGGCTCCGGTCCTTATTCACCTCTGTTCTGCTCGAACCAGGGCTGTGAGTTTCTACCACTGTAGTTAAAACGGTGCAGGCAGGCATCATTATAGCTGCCTTATCCCAGGCTATCTCAGCTCTTCCCAGAGAAGAATAGTTGTACCAGCGAAAGCACCTGTCTAGCACCAGACTGTGGGATTTTGCTGCTTCGCCTATACAAAGACACAGCAGTATGGCTTCTGTGTTTGTAGACGGGCTTACAATAATACAATGCCAGGAAACATCGAATAATAGGATTATTTCCCCCAGCAGCTCAAGGTAGACATATACTTAGAGATGTAGGTGCCATCACAGCCAATGCTGTAATTATGATGTGTTCCTTTTATTGAAGCAGTATAGCAGCATCCATTTCCATAGTTTAACTTCCTTTATCGCAAGCTGTAGGAAACAGCCCGTGCCCCCACAAGGGGAAAGTGATATTATTTAAGCCTTGTTGCAACTCCAATTAAATCCGTCCTGTTGTGCAATGGATCTGGCTGTAAAATTGACAGTACAAAAAGTGGTCCATTTGCGGAGGCTTCTGCATTTTTGCCTTTAATGCTCCATCATTGTCATCTCACCCAATAATTAGCCAACAAAACAGGACACGCCGTGTCACCCCGCAGAATCATTGTGAGGCTAAGTGCGTTCAGTGACCCAAAGCATGGCATTATCTCTCATAATGCATACCTCGGAGTATCTTATTGTAATTATAATGGATTCAGCTCTTTAATTGCCATTTAGCTATCCACCCCTCAGAAAACTGCGCTCATCCGGGTTTTAATAGTTTATAATTACATGACTTTGGGTTTTAAAACAGGTTTCCCCTTCCCAGCAGTGGTGTCCTGTTGGGTCTTTATTCCTTCTTCTGAACCAGATCTCTCCCTCTTTTTGAACGGCATGAACACAGCTGCTGCTTTTGCTTCCAGCTCTCTCTGAGATCAATTAATATCTCATTTGTGGTAGATAATATTTTTAAAATAAAAGCGAAGTTGAAATGATTTATGCATTCTTCAGCATGCAGAAAGAAGAAAGGAAAGTTGAAATTGTCAATGCAGGAGCAGCAGTTAAAAATGCAGCTACACCTCCTCAAGGCAGCCTGGGAGAAGAAAATATTTTAAAAGCTCTCAAGTTTCAAAAATCAATTTGCCATCAAGGAAATATAAGCTTAAAGGCTTAATTTAGAGTGAGCAGTTGGTACCCAAGTCCCTGCTCTTGAGTGGAGTTACACAACTGCTGAGCTTCCAGCGCTGCTCGCAGCTGCATTGGCTTCAACGGGAAATCTCCTGGCGCCGCGGTCCCGTACCACCAGCGTCACGCGGACAGCCTGGCAGGGGGACGCCGTAACGCACGTCTTGTAATTACTCTCTCTGACAAAACCATGCTGGTGGTACTTCAGGTTGAACCGAAAAATGTGCTGGTGGTACGTAATTAAGGTTGCATCATTTTCAATGGGTGGTGCACAGCCCGAGTTCGGGAACCGCTGGCGCATAGATTTGGTAAGGTGCGGCAGTGCCTGCGGATCTCGGGCCTGAGGAGGATTTGCCAGACCAAATGTTTCTCCCTGCCTCCCTCCGTAAGAAAACTGAGGTGTCCTGTTCAGTTTGTCTCTTTTGGGGAAGGTAGCAAGAAGGCTACTTCTACCCCATCCCCACCGAATGCTTCCCTCGCAGCTCCAGCAAGGACGCTGCGCCTTTCTCGGGCAGCTCGCCCTGATGCCACAGCAAGGAACTTCTTCCTGAGGTCTAACCTGTAATGCATCTAATTTTTCCTGCCTACACAGGTCCAGTGCCCTGGATGGAGAGCACTGCCGCATCCTCCCCTTGCCTGACTTGAGCAGGGGGCTGTCCTGTTTCCTCCTCACCTTCGGTGCTCGACTTCGTTAATAATAAACCTGTCCCTTAAAGCGGTGGGGGGGGGGAAGCAAGCTGAATTGTTGGCCCAGGCAGGGAACACATTTGGAGAGCTTTCAAAATTGTGCGTGAAAAATGAGAGAGCTGCCCGTCCTTCCTCCTTGCAACCAGAAGCTCCCGCCGAGACCTGAGAAACCTTCCCGGGGAACCTTTCACCAGACGTGAGGCATTTCCCCGAGCCGTCGTGGTCTCGGGGAGTCAGCGTTTTAACAAAAGAGCAAAGTATTCCTGCGCAGCTCGGGGGCATGCGTTGGACTAATTGGCGCCTCCTGCGTTCCCACAAAGGAGCGGATCTGCCCGAGCCGTGTCGGCGCGGACCGCGCGTTCCCATTGACCACGCAGCCTCACTTTGCACGCGTCTCCCCAGCTGTTCGGGGAGTTGAGAACCTGTTTGCAAGGAGAGTTGAGATCTGATAGCCTTCGTGCAACGGGCTGCCTACGTGTTAATTTTTTAGTCTGCTCCTGGGTGCAGAGTGCTTCGCTTTCTTAATCCAAAATTGCCAGATTCAGGATTTAACAAATCGCTGCCACGCGGTCGCTGGTCAGCTGTGGGCTGCTCCCCGTGCTGTAATTCTAACGGTCGTCTCAAATTAGCAGGCCCGGCACACCGCTGCGCTCCAGCAGCGCTCGCTATTGAAATGAAATGTGTAAAATTGACTCCGTCCGGCCCCGAGGGTCAGGAGAAGTTTTACAGGTTTCCGTTTAATAGCGAGTATCGTCAGAGCGCGGCAGAACAAGCGCGCTGGGCAGCGGCAGGAGAATGGGGGTTTCAGTTTTACTGATCTGGAGGGAAACGAAATGATTTTAGTTGGGTGCCCCCGATTCGGCATGGAGCCCTTAACGGGTCTGCCGAGCGTGCCTTTGATTTCTTTTTTTCTCCTTCTTTTTTAATCCCAGCTATCAACTGGAGCTATGATGTGGTTGACAATATTTTTTTTTTCAGGTCATTAGTTTTGAAACTGTCACATCCTTCTCTGTAGCTCTTAGGGCAAATGCACTTAATGAAAAGAAGGAGTCTCTAGCTTTCAAATCGTGGTCTGTCATTAAGCTATAAGAGCAATTCAAGTTCTCTCTCAATCTTGGGGCCACATCCTGCTCCCGCGGAAATCAATACTATTGACTTCAATGGGAACAGGATTGGCTCTTTTGTATTGCTTTGTGTAGCTCAGCCTTTCGTACAATGATCTGCCTAATTCTAGTCCTGCAACTGGAAGATAACAAGCTATTAGTAAATTCTGCGCTGACCCCAGCAACCTGCAGAACAACCAAGTTAACTGCAAATCTTTTCCATTTGATGTGCCAGTAGTTTTTCGCTAAGAAATTTTGAGACAGTATGTGTTTTGGGGTTTTTTTTTGCCTTGACAGAAAATATATGAGAGACATAACAACAGTTTTAGCTTGTAGGTTAAGGCCTTACTTTTAAAAATAGCCCAGATCTGAATTCAGCTACGTCTTCTCCTGGAGAGAATATTAAAAAAAATAAATGTACCTAGCATGATGATGACACACGAGATTACTACAAGGAGCACGGCTTAGGTTTTCTCACTTTGTCATGAAGTCGAGGGGAGAGACGGCACGTTCCCGTGCCCAGGAAAATGTGCCAGGGCTTGGGGCACCTGGGCTCTATTCTTGGCTCTGCTCTTGCCTGGATGCTTGATTTTGGGCAAGGCGTTTGATGCTTATGTTTCCCCACTTGTAAAAAAACAAAAAAAAAACAAAAAACCCCAAAAAGGTGGGGGGAGGATGATGCTGGCCTTGAGATCCGTCTACAAAACAACTCAGAATAAAGGGCTGCCTTCGAAAGACTGCACAAACGCGGATTGCTTCTTGGGGGAGTATTAGAAAGCAGAACGATTGAAGCAAAACTGTGGGGGCGGGGGATCCGCTTGCACACATCATATTCTTAGAGACCAGAAAGCTGAGAACAAATGTGTTCGTGCCCGTTTCAGACTCGGAAGGGTTTCTTAAGTGTTCTCTCTATTGCTTGGCAGGATAGACAGCGTGGCTAGATAAGGCTGTTGGCAGTCATTTCAGTGGGCAGCCTGGTTTCCTGTTTGATTTATCAGCCTTGGCATCAACGCTTCCTGCCATTTTACATTCTTATCAGACACCCGGATTTCACCGCATTGTTTTTCTAATTAATGTTCTTTTTCTTCCCTGCCATGATCGCTGCGTTCAGCTGGAGGCGTTTTATTCCATATTTACCACGGAGCAGCAAGACCACGTCAAATCCGTGGAGTATTTGAGGAATAACTTCCGGCCACAGCAAAGTCTGAACGGCAGGGTGGTGTCCAAGTCTGCTGTGAAAGATGCGTGGAGCCAGGACATGACAGACATCTTAGAAAACCCACTCGGCACGGAGGCTTCCAAAGGTAGCTAAGGATTATAAACTGAATTTGCCAAAGGAGAAGGGGTTTTTTGTGTCTATTTGCCAGGACCTTTCAATGCAGCCTTAGTAGGAATCTGAGGGATACACTAAAGAAAAACACTAAGATTGGCTGGTGGGTTGTGTCTGCTTGGGCTTTGTCTTCGCGTTTATCTGGATTTGCTGTAGCAAGCACTCGTTGCTTCAGAACATGAAGTAACTCCGTAACGGAGGCTGGAGGAGACTGTCCTTGTGGACGGGGCGTTCTCCGCTTCCTTGCTGGCGTGCGCCCCGTGCCTTCTTGCACAAAGTAGTTTCTGGGGCTTTCTTCCAACAGAGACTTAGACACAGAGCTCGAGGGTCCTTTGGGAAGAGAGACTGGAATAACCGCACCGTCACAACCAGTCCGGGGGGTTTTCCAGGCTGTAAGGAGTGCGTCAGAAATCCTGAAAGAGACCTGGAGGTAAAAAGAAGAGCAGGAATAGATCGGGGTGTTTGTTTTCTATTATTTTAGTGGATCGGTTGATTTGAAGATCTTGCAGGAGGCCTGATCTATGTTTATTAATCTTTAGCATCAAGGAGCAATTGCCACTTAAATGATCCTGCTCAGAAGTACAAGAAGGGCTCTGTTTATTGGAAAGAAACAATTAAGTGGATTAACTCTGAGGCTGGCACTTGCACCTGGGTGCGCACAGACAGCGCAGCTCGCGAAGGTCGCAAATCATCAAAACAACCGAGCTCTGCAGCCCCAGCCTCCCCGGAGGGCTCTGGGCAGGCAGGACTCGGCGGGCGGTATTATCCTCTGAGTGCGTGCACACGCACTTTACACACGCACGCACACCTTATACACACGCATACACACTTGCTTTATACATACACACACAC
>JAGPOW010003182.1:13116492-13136727 GCA_030014935.1 Caiman crocodilus | reverse complement strand
ACACACACACGCTTTATATATAGATGTATAGATATAGATATACACACACACACCCCATCTTATACACACACATATGCGGAGTTAAATGTATAATTGTAGCTATAACTATATGTATACATACCCACACACACACACTTTGTGTGTGTGTGTGTGTGTGTATACACACACATATACACACACACACCTTATACACACGCACCCACCTTTGTGCACATGCACACACAGTTAAGTGTATATATGTACATATAAGTATATAAGTATATATACACATGCACGCACACACCCACACGTGTGAACCTGAAAGGCAGCTCTGAGATGAGGCATTTAAGTCAGAGGTGAGGAGATCACATTAATCAGAAAGCTCGATGCTACAATATGATGTTCTGGTTGAAAAACTGCTCAGTCGGTCTTTTATCAGCATCCTGTGTCAATATTTATTTCTTCAGCTATGCCCTGGGTGCGTTTTATTTAGCAATGTACTTAGTCAGAAGTCAAGTAGACGGCAGGGTGCATTTGCACCTTCTAGACAAACCAGAGTAAAGATGTTATATGTCTATAAAAGTATATAAAACACACACACACATTATATCTATATCTAGATATCTATGCTTTTGTGAGCTGAGACTTGCTTCATGAGCGGCTGTGAAAGGACTTGCAGGAAGCAGAGCTGTATTTGCCCAGGGCGGTAATGAATGCTGACTTTCTGTTAACGTGATTAAACGCACTGGTTTTAATTGGAGCGCAGTCGGGATGTCTCTGGAGCACGTGATGGAGTATTCCGGAAGGATTACTGCTTTGGCCAAATGTCTGAATATTCCCCGTCTCAGCGGAGGAGTTGAAGCCGATAAAGAAGTGTTGTATGGGATCTCCCCCGCGCACACCGCTTGGGAATAGCGGAAGCCCACGGTTGCGGCGGCAGGTTACCAATGCTGAGACCTCAAGCTAGCGGAGTAGTCTTGACGTGCGAAGCCTTGACGCTGGTGGAGCACCTGCTCCACGTCCGGGGAATCCACCCCCAAGGCCACTTAAACCTACGCCTAATTGTAAAAATGTGCCTGGTCCTTAGAAATGCTGCAAGTCAACCTCGTGCACACGCCTCTCACCAGATGGGGACTCGGTCCCTATGGCCGAGCCCTGGTTTCCTGAGAAAACTTTACCGTGGGCGTTTCTATAACCGCTCAGGCCAAGCAATGCCGCCCTGCAGCTGTCGAACCATCGGGGCAGGCTCGGGGTATTCCCAGCTCCGAGGAGGGTGGTCCTTGTGTCCTCTTCTCCTCCCTTCCCGACTGCTCCGACAGCGCTGCTGCTTCTGGCTTGCACAGGGTAGAAACACAGCCAGTGGATGTTTTTTTCCCTCCTTATGCCTTTGCTTTTGGAGGCCGATTGCTGGGCCAGAGTCTGTTTGCAGCGACTCTGTCAACGCATTGCAGCTTTTCCGGCGGTGCGCGGCAGGGGACACTGGGCATAGGTGCTCTTTCATGAACTTAAAAATAAATAGGCGGCTGCAGCGTTACTAGCATAAAACAGATCGTAGCACAGCCCTCCAGAGGTGATAGGGCTGAGCTGTATCTGCTCCAGAGATGCAGCAGCTCAAACGTTTCTGGCCTCTTCCTTGACAAAGGTGAGCAGGGAGTGAAATGCCTGGACCAGCGCACGTTCACAACTGCTGACATGGAAATAAAACGGCTCGGAGTCACAATAGCCGAGTGCAAGCGAAACCTGCTGTGTATTCAGCGAGTAAATACAGGACATCTTTGTGCGGTGTCGTTCATGCAAAAGTAGCATAGAACTGAGTGCTTCGCTGCCAGATAGGATCCGGCATACAAATACAGGAAGAAAACCCACTGTGTTGCAGGTGGGTGCTTGCAGGGGGCTCAGCGCCGCCGGATCCGGGGGCCTGCCAGCGTTTTATTAGGCGGTATAGCCAAGCCCTGCTCGCTGACCCTCTTCCAGGACGACGCGTGCAGAGGAATGGCTTCTTTGGGCATGGTGCTTTGCTTTGGTGCGAGTTGGAGTGCTGCTTGGTTCATTTGGTTATTTTTTCAAATATCCCTGCTGCTAGGCACTGGCCAGGGAAGGCACAAGCAGAAGGTCTGAATCGATGGGGCAGCGCAGCGCCATGCTGGGGGAGGTTGTGCCCTTGCCACGCGCGGTTGGCGTGCAAGCCAGAACCAGGCGAATGCCGGTCTTGCCGTGCACCCCCTTGCCAGTGAAGTCTGCCGGGAAAGTGATGTCCGGATGGCGTAGCGCGGTGAGGACGTGTCTAAAGGCGGCGGCACTGCCTCCTTTCGTGTAGACGCGAGTCTGGTACTTGCAGCGAGGCTTCAGTTCGTGCTAAGTCCTTATGGAAGTTCACATTAAAAACCTGGCATCCTACGAAGCCAGGGGCTGTCGCTGAAATGCCAGCCTCTATTAAGAATTAACACAGGTTCTTCTCCGAGATGAACGTAGCCTTCTCCTTATGCTTCCCATAAAAGAGAGCTGTAGTAACCTTGGGAAGGGTTCAGAAATGCTTCTTTTTTCGGTGGCTGACACTGTGCGATGTTGTGGGGTTGCCAGCTGGAAATGTTGATTTGTGCAATGCTGTGAATCTGGGAAGCAGCCTGCAGAATTTTTGCAAGGCCTTTTTCTTCTGTAGGAAAAGGTGTCTGGAGACAGATTGAGGTACAGAATTAGCATCGCTCGCTTAAGGGAGAAGCTCGGATCCACGCCGAAAAAAGTGTGCTTGGGTGTTTATGGCCAAATGAGCTGTCCTGAAGAAGGCTTGCGTGGACCAAGCACCCTGCTTTTCAGATACCACGGCTGTCTCGGATAAGCAAGAGGTAACTAGGCGGCACAGCCAGCAAGTTGTGGAGAAAGTCCACGCGTTTACGACTTGCCCTCCCTCTGAGATTGGCTTCCGCAGAAAAGCCAGCAGCAGCAGCGGTGATGTTTAATAAAGAAGCAGTTTTGGGGAATTATAAAGTCAACGAAAAATGGATTTTTCAAAGCAGCCAAAATCATGATGAATGAGGTTCAAAACCGGTGAACAGTCCTAACCGAGAAGGAAGAGACACAGGAATGTTGAAATGTTGTTGTCTCAAAAATAGACCTACGTTTTGAGAAGAAAGAAGTGTTACGTAATGCCCCGAATAGATCAGCTCAACTGAAATATTTCCAGTGTTTCATTCGGCCCGCCAGCCTGAAAGCTTCGTCGTCCGCGTAGCTGTAGTGCCGAGCAGGTTGAGCTTTCCTTGTCCCGTTCGTTCTTCCTTTCAGTGGCTAACCTGCGTGCTAGAAAGTTTAGGCGCGTGATTAAGTATCTCGCTGTGTGAGAACCTATGAGCCGAGGGCGGTTCTTAAATTGACTCCAAAGAAGTAGAAAGGTGTAGCAAGAAAACACGCCGGCTCTTTGTACCTAAGCATACCAATCTGATGCCCCATTCAGAATAATCACAACTGGCACATGATTTATTGATCACCGGCCACCAGCCAGCGAATAGAAAGAGAAGAACTTGTTGAAGAAGATCCCAGATTAGTAATGGATTATGGTTCTAATCCTGCAAGCCCATCAGTGATTATAGCCAAGTACATGGCACATTACACAACTATTCCCTGCCTTGGAGGAACTGATGCGTGTACGGTTTTGCAGGACTGGGCGTGCAGACTTAAGAATAAGCGCTGGCAGATACCGGAGAGAATCAGATTGTGCCATCATTACAGTACAATAAGGATCCTGGATTATAATTAGGCATTGAACATATCATGTGATGGATATTCTTCAGCCAGCTGCAGAGGTTATTTAACACCATACAAATATTCAGCAAGTAACGGACATAATGGATGGTCCGAAGCAAGCGAGCATCGTAACAGAATTAACAATTGCATTGCAAAAACAAAAAACCCCCCTTCGTTTCTTTCTTTTTTCCCCCCGATGTGCACACTGGTGTCAGGGTGCTGCATTCATTTGGTGCATCGTCCACTGCACTCTTGCCTCCTCTTTCAGACCCGGGGAGATTGCTGGTTATTCGCTGGCCTGACGGGTGTACAGTCACGGCGCTGCAGAGACTGAGGATAAGCAGTAAAGCTGTTGCCGTCTGTGGGCCTGACTCTGAAATCCTGGGTGTTGCAGACTTTGCCGAGCATCCTCTCGACGCGTGCCTTGAAGAAGAGTTGTCTTTGAAGGAGTCGGTTTCCTAACGTCGCTGTTTCGCCACAAAGCCTTTGCCCGTCTTTCTGCGGCTGATTAGGAAGGACCGTTGAGCAATTGGTTCTACAAAGACCCTTGTATTGTGAAAACTTTCCTTTAGCCTTGCCGCCGGGTTACTCGCGCTGCGAGCTTCACGCCGCTTAAATACACATCCCGGGCGAGGTGCTCTTGACATCAGAGGTCTCTTTCACAGATGCCTGATTGCTTTCCCCAAGGTGTCTGATTGCTCTTCGCTGGAGTCTCATAAGATGCTGTTTGCCATCAGTGGGAATTTGCTGTCGAGTGCCCCCTTTAATTATGATCCTCGCCAAAGTTAAATAATGAGCACTCATAATTTTGCTGTGCTGGGACCCAGTAGCTTTGACTTCAAATCCGCCTCTAGGATAGTTTGCCACTCTTCCACGCGTGAGTGTTTTCCCTGTGGGGTGCTCCAGGTTAAGCCGTTGCGATCTACTCTGTTTGGAAGTCATTGCAACTTCCAAGTCATTAAAATTATCTAGAAATGGCTTTCCCCCCACCCCCTCCCCGCCCTTCAGGTTTCGCATTTGAGGCACCGCTCCAAGTATTGATCTGGAGTCAAAGGTACAGCGCTACTCAAGCAAAGCAATTTAGTTCAGATTCAGTATTTCACAGCTCCTGACATCGCAGATGAAAGCAATGTCTCCTGCTGAAGTTATTGCCTTTTCTGCATGGCATCATATACTCATCGCGGAGCTCGTCCTCAATTTAACATTTTCCAAAAGGAGCTGAATTTTTTGGAAAGTGCAAGGCGAGGGGTGTGTAAAGACATAATCATTTGGCAGGATTAACAGTAATATTTCATAGGGAAAAGAAACCACATGGCTCATTTGTTTGTCCAGCATTGTGTCCGTAATGTGTTTGTATTCGGTGTGCCAGGGTTTTGCCAGCTCACACCTGCCTAACACCCCCCTAGATTTTCTCTGGGACGCTGAAGAAATAGCCTCGGGTGAGAGGGTTTTTCTCTTTAAAACTGTGAGTGGAAAGTTTCGGGCAAGTCTGAGGCACTGAGGAGTCTTGTATAGCAGCACGTCTGAAAGGCTGGTTTCTAACCTGTTCTCCGAGACCTAGCATGAGCAAGACACGGATTTAAAACGGTGCTTTCCAAGCACCTTACCTCGAAGTCCCTAACACTGACAATAAAACAACGTCACGTTTCTTTCTGTTGTATCCTTAGTTAGAATCATTTTTCAGTTCATTTACCGGATGTTCGTAGGGGGAGCTGGTCTTCCTGCCTTCGGTCGACTCTCTTTCACACCGCCTGCATTAGACATTTCCTCTTGAACCCCGCTTAGTACCGGTCTTCTTTTAATTTCCGTTAGTTTCCCTCGGTCCTCAGGTCCCGTTGTGCGTTGCCCTCTTCGGAGTGCCGTTCACATCCGTATGCCTTAGTTGCATTGGTTCTTAATTGCCTGTTTTCTTACGAAGATAAATCTAATTTTCCCTGTATTTTGACCGTGTGCGACTCTGCCAAGAGCTTTAGTACCAAGTTTCGGTTGGTGAAACCTCAGGTCGATGGCAGTAGATACGTGTAACACGCCAGCCTTTGCATTGTCCTTTTATCAGCTTGGCCCGCCGTCTTCATCACTGTCACCTCTCCCGTCTGCGAGCGCACTTCCCGGGACCCAACCCGCGCGCGGTCCTCCAGACTCGCGGTGAACTTCTCTGACATCACTTAGGTCCGTCCTAGGACTGATCGGCCATTTCTGTGCAATTTTCTGCCGCTTCCAGATGTGCTTTTTGGTCATTATCTTGCAGTCCTACGCTCGGCTCTTCTTGTTTGTTAATTTAGCATCAGCGAGAGTTGCGTGTATGCAGAGGTAGAGGAAAGCAGGGTCCTCGCCGAAAGGGGTCCAGCGTTGTCGAGAGATGTGCTAAGGGTTGAAGAGTTGGGGAAGGGGGAGAGTGGACTTGTCTTGAAAGGGGGTTGTGCAGGTAAGAGCACTTTATAAGCCCCCCATTTCCCATCGTGTTGGATGCGTTCTGCTGGCTCGGTTGGCAGAAGCATTTTTACGCTGCTGTTAGCATGCCGGGGAGCGAGTGAGTTATTAATAAACATTTGCGAAGCGCCGTAACTTTTCATGATGCATCAGGGATTAAAAAGGCATGAACCCTGCCGTAAAGCGTAATATGAATAACTTGTTAACAGATTGAATGCTGAGTCTCATTCCCCTGGGGTGCGAATGCACGTCTCCCCTAGACCCTAGCCACGGTGCCGTGTGCTCCATGACAGGTGGGTCGGTGCTTTGCATTTGTTTCTGTTGAAGGTACACCTGTCCTTCATATGAAGCCTGGGAAAAAGAAACTTGTAAAAATGTAAGCAACGGCCTTAAAATAGGTAGGATCCAAGATTGTCGTTACATAAAAAAACCCCATGTTTTAGCCTAATGGTTAGGACACGTGTTCAGGAAGCAGAAGACCTGGGCTCCAGGTCCTCTTTCACCAAACCTATGTCTTGTGCTTCCTAGCAAAGTGCCCTGAGCACCATGGCACGGCGGGCTAGACATTGCTAGGGCGCTCGGTAGCAGTCCTCTTGAGCTATTCCACCTCTGCCGTGCCCAAGCAGACTTTGGCATCTAAGTGCGACCCAGTCCCAGCCTACAGAAACTCCTGAAGAAACGCAAATGTGCCTACGCTTGTAACACTCCTTCGCCTCCGCTGCAGGATTAAGACCCAAAAAGCAGCATGTGCGGAAATGTGTTTGTAGCGTACGGGACACGCACAAACAATTTGCAGCTGGTGCAGCCAGCCACGAACGCCACGGTCCGTGGAGCTGCGCTGCCTGGCACCAGCAACGGGTTGGCCCACACTTCACAAGCACCGTACACGCACTCAATAAAGTATTCGGACTCGAATGAAAAACAGAACAACACAAAACGAGCCCCGCAGTCCGTGCCTTTAGCAAAACGGGGTCTGTTACAGCCGATACCATGGAAAACCACTACCACAGAAAGATCCATACGAGCGTGAATCAAACCTCGGCGTTGCGGATGCAAGTTGTGTGTTGGTTTTAGGAAGGGCAAACCTGTGCTTCCCCGACGCCCCTTAAATTGGGAATACAGCGAGCGCAGGTGAGCTCAGCAGTTGCCAGTAGGATGCATGATGCCACGGCACGTGGAGGTGCCGTCCACGCTCCTTGCGCTCGTGAAGCAACCTTGTTTGTTCGAAACGAAGTCAGCGCAGAGCACAGAGGATGAACTTTGCGTCTCTCGCTGCATTCTGCTTAGGGAGGGAAGTAGCTCGACACACGCATCCGTGTGCCCTGCATGCTCCGTAGCCTGCGAACACCCACTAGCAAAGCACAGGCAAAGGGAGGATACGCACGTCCCTTTTTAAAAGCGATTATTCTTATATATTAATCGTGACATTTATAAGCATTGCAGCACTTAGCTACACTTTCGCTTATGCTGTTAAGTATTACAGGCATCCAGTCAAAGTGCTCGAGAAGATGGGAGTCCAGTGCTGAGAAGTCTTTGGTGTAGTTAAGCGGGTCCCGCTCGCGCACACCATCCTCTTCCTCGGTCTGGCGATACGAACCAGGAGTCTGTGGTGCGCACCTCAAGTCAGTGGCAGTGGATACGTATATAATACTATAATAAGATAATCTTGAATGAAACAGGATTAAGGTTGCAACGGGCTTGCTACATTTATATTTCTAGGGAATCATGCTGCATCGTAACCGCTTATCCCATCGATTGGCAGCGGTGCAATGGATAGATCCGTTTATTCCCCAGAACGTCGGTGATCATCTCGATAGGTCCGGTTCTGCCTTTGCGCCAGTTTTGTACCGGTGCATGTGGACCGAGTTGTGCCGAGCAGACTTGCGCGTGGGTTTTCTGCCTGTTCGATGCAGGTGGCATCGCTGTGCCGTGCCCGGTGGCTGATTGCGACTCGTGGCGCACCTCGGTCACCGTCGCAGGAGTCGGGGCGTGCGGCTCCACTTCCTGCCTGGTCGCTAGAGTAGCGTTGCTTTGTGTCTCGTGCGTACTGGCGAGCACGAGCACCAGCAGCGTGGCTGTCGGGGCCTGTCTGCAGCCAGCCGGGGGGCTTTGTGCCTGCAGTGAGGCCAACCCAGCGCTGCGGTGCATCCGTCTGGGGTCCGGCTGCGACGGCAACCGGCCTCCTCCCAGGCACCGGGGAGATCTTGCTCTCGGCGTGGCGGCAGCCTCCCTTCCCCTGGCCTGATGGATGTGAAACGCCCACGTCGCCCCAGCGGCTGCCTTTGTGCCGAGCTGGCGGAGATGGAGAAACACCCTCTCCTTGCCCCAGCTGCCCCCCCCGTAGCACCCTCCTCCTCCGTACTTCAGGGGAGGACGTTTAGCACCCCCAAACTGCACCCCCTTGAGCCCTGCTTCTCTCCACCCACCCCCGGCTGGACGGGCCAGGGCAGGCAAGTCCTTCCCTCGGCGGCATCCTGTCCCCCTGTGCCCCCTCTCGAAGCCGGGGAGCCCTTTCCCTCCGGGCAGGCAGGAGTCGCAGCTGGACTCCCTGCCTCCGCGCTTCGCTCGCTGAGTTCGGCTGCTTTTTGCCCACTTCTTTTCCACTCTGCAAATGCGGGCATGTCCCTGGGACCCACTCCAAGCCTTGGAGCAGCTTTGTGGTTTGGGGTTGTTTTTTTAAACCGTGAGTTTCCCTGGCTTTCCTGAGCCCAGACCTGCAATAGATCCATCTTGCAGGGCTAGAAACAGGAGCTTCAGACCGTGGGGGGGTGGGGGGGATGGCTCCCGGCGTCCCGAAAGAGGGCACAGCACAGCCAGAAATAACCGCCTTGAACGCAGCGACAGTTTAATGCACCAAAAAGCTAACTTAGAACATTTTTAGAGGTTTTATGGCTCCCTCTGAGCCCCGCGCAGTTGGATTCATAGCACGAGGCACCTGCTTCGCAGGACAAAGGGATACAAGGAAGAATCCCTTACGTCGGTCTTTCCTATCACAGGGTGGCTATGCTAGGAACGGCACATCCTGCATCGCCTTTGAAGGTGCGGCTGGTGGGCGAGGTGCCCCAGGACGTCGCTTCCAGTCCTGTGGCTGTATCAGCAAAATGCCTGATTCGCGGCGTGGGGCAGTTTCTCTGCAGCCATTTAGGTCATTTTGCAGCATTTCATGGCTGAAACCTCCATGCCGTGCTGCGCCGACTCGTTTGCCATGTAAATGGTCGGCTATGGACAGATCAGTACCTAATTTCTGCTTAACCAGGGCTATGGGTATGTATTTTTTTCCATCCTCCTCGTGAAGGAGAGCTGCCAAAAGCTTCCAGATTAGGCTTGAGCTAGGAACAGCCTCACAGAGGTGGCTTGGCCAAATACAACACAGAAATCAAAAGATGGGAGGGAAGAACCCAGAGCTGGGGATGCTTCTAATGCAACAAAAGTCATCCTGCGCTGAACGGGCCTCGTCCCGGCCGGGGCTGCGGACTAAGCAGAGCCCTGAGTTGCTTTCGTGTGCGAGGGCGGACAGAGGACAAGAGGATTTGGGGTGACAAACAGACGGTAGGAGAGAAGGCAGCCAGAGTGCTGGCGTGGGCCTCATTTTCACCAGGGGTGCAACGCGCAGGGGAGACGCGGCGTCTCGTCCTCCACCGACCGCCACCAGCGCTGTCGCACACCGCACGTTGCACGCCTTCTCCCGGGCCCGTCCCACGCAGAGCCGCTCTGCAGCGCGGCCAGGCAGAGCCAGCACATTTGCTAGTTGTCGTTCCGCTCTCCCAGTCTGATAATTTGCCCTGAAATGAGGCCTGTCTGCAGGGGTTTTCGTGTTTTAAGAGGTCTTAAGACATAATACCCTCTGCGCTCCCCGTCTGTTTATCGCTGCAGCATAAGGGACTGGAATTTAAAAAGCGCAGTGGTGATATGTCTTCTAAAAATAGCTGAGATTTGAGATTTCAATGTCAGATGTGGTTTTTGAAAGCAAACATGAATTTGCTAGCTTGTTTGTCCATTTAGCCTGGAAAAAAAGAAAAGAAACCCTTCATGGTTCTCTCCAGTCTATTCTGATTCAATCCAGATTGGACATTTTTTTCAGTCCAGTCTGTATTTGTCATCCAACTATTCACTTTGCAAAAGGACTGGAGGCTCTTGAACATCAAAACCCGCTAAGAAGAAAGCGAGAATCGATGACCCTTTTCCTCCTAACACGTAAGACCCAAAATACTGTAAAGAAAATTAGATCTCTGGAAAGTGACAGTTTTTCATAGATGGCCAAATCATGCGGCACTTTCTCCTTCCTAGCCGATGCTCACATCATTATTATGTAGTGCTTTAATTAAACCATTGCACTGAATTATTTGATCAAATGCTTTTAATTCCAATGTGTCCTGAACAGGTTTGGCAAAATGAATAAAACATGTCGTTCATTTTATAAAGAAGGAAAAGATTCCTTAATTTTGCCGATTCATAATTCAAAAGTCCTCAAAATAGATGCTGAATAGTAGCGTGCTAGTTAGTACTTAATTATAGCACGTTCTTCCCTTGTGCCTTGGAATAATTGGAACATTGTTCTATTAAATCATAAACATTATGAGCCTTATTTACTTTGAAAGGTGGCATTGTGAATTCACTCACCTTCCTAGGTCTTTACAGACTCTTCCACGGCCCCAGTCAGAGCAAACGTTTCAGCACGTGCGTCGGAGACCTCCGCGGGGAGTCGTGCTCGGGCGTAGCGCTGGGCCCGCGAGGCGCTCGGGCGGGCTGGTGGCAGACCCCCAGACCCAGAAGCGTAGCAGGGCACGTCCGCGCGTGACGCATGGGATCGCCCGAGAGCTGAGCGTGCTGCTTTTGTGCTGTTCCTGGCTCCCTTGGCCTTTGTGTTGAACCAAGTCTTGCATTACTGTTACGGCAAAGGGATCAGCGAAGAGGCTGCGATGAGGGAGAAATCTCCGTAGACCGGCGTGGGCAGAGAGAAAGCGGTCCCCAAGGCTCTGCAGTCCTGCATGGGACGACCTGCAGCATCCACATCCCAGGCGGTCGCCGTGGTGAGCTGGGATGGGAACAAGCCAGATGGCTTCACTGAAGGTTGGGTATCGTGAGACCCACCGAAAGTTTTGCTGTGTCCAAGAACAGCTTCCGAAGGAGAGACTTAGTACGGTGTCCACCAGATTAGTCCCCAGGTAGCGTCAGGCGTGTGAGCTCCTGGCAGCAGTGGGAAAGCATTTTGGAGCAAGCAGTTTGCTAGGTGGGAAGTACAGGGCGCAAGCCGGAGGGGAGAGACGGTGGCCAAGGGGGAGGGAGACGGGAGCGCGTCTTGGCTGCAGGCTGGGTGGAAGGGCTCCTGGAAGTGGCATTGCCAGGAGAGGGCGGTTGTGGGCACCGCACTTCAAATAAATAGGGTTTCTATTCTGTTGGTAAGTACATAAATGGCACGTGAAAGTGCAGGGGGTTTATCCCACCCGTGGCTTCTGCGGGGGATCGATACGGGCGTGCGGCAAACTCCGAACTCCACTCGCAAAAGGGGCAGATGTCACGCTTCTCCCCTCTCCAGGAATCTTCCCCTGAGAAGAGGTTATTCTGTTCTCCCTGTCTGTGGATTTCCTGTGAAAGACGGGTGACAAGTGTGCAAAGTGCACCGAACATGCCCGTTACTGCGGTAATGCTAGTGTTTAAAGCCTTTAATTGTGTGGAGCCCGTTTTTATGCACAAACGGGAGGTGCTTGTTCAAAATGTTACGAGGACACGGGGGGAACCAGCACTTAGGAAGCCTCAGCACAGCAGAGGTTCTTCTGTAGTCACACGTGCACACACGTGCGCACACTCGTGCACACGCACACAAAGCAAATGGGTGGCAGCTGCGTGGACTTGAAATGGGGGGTCAGAGAAGGAAGAACAGCCGTGGCTAGCAAGGTGGGGTCTTTCCATCCCTGAAGGCCAGATCCCTGCATGCTTGGAGGTACCGTCTGTACGCCGCTCTTCTTGGCCCAGACGGGCAGTGAGAATCTGTCCAGAATTGCACATTTAAATCATGACTTTTAAAGCTGGGGAGAAATATAAAGGCCTTGTAAAAGGAAAACTATGGAGACTTTATTGCTAGCATATTAGTGCCATCTAGTGTTCCCCATTAGTATATTAGCCTTCGCATTTTCTTACTTGAAAAACATTTCTGTTGGTCATTGGGGGACCTCTTAATTTGCTCCTGCTCTAAACAGATTCAGTGGGTTAGTGTCCGGACTCGGTCTTCCTGGAATGGGCATTGGTTGGCATTTGGGATAAGAAGATGCTTGGCGTTTCTTCCCCCGGGGGGGAAGGTTCCCAGGATATCCTCTCCTGTCTCCTCACCCCCGATCCCTGTGTGCACGCACACGTCAACCCCCAGACTGCTCTGAACGCACGGCAGCCTCTAGCGCCTTTAAGTGCCAAGTAGGTGACAAAAGTCGCAGCTTCCAGGTGGAGGTGGCTAGGGTTAGGCAGGTCGGCATCCCCGTGCGCTATCCCAGCGCTGCCTGGCAGAGAGGTTGGTTGTGGGAGGAGTGGGAGGGTGTGCGGATGAGGGTCCCGTACCAGTCGTGCTCTTCTTTTCTACCGTGGTATTTGAATGACAAGACAACTGAGACGCTTTTCAGGGAAACCTAGGGTGGGGAGAGTGCAAAACCTTTAGTTTCTCATTTGCTAATGGGTTGAAAAGATCCCACTTGGCCGTCCTGCAAGGCAGAGGATGATTATGATGTCTGTTTTATACATTAGGAAGCTCTGGTCCAAGGAAGCTGAGTTCTGGATTTTGAATGCCTCGTGTGGACTCTCACGTGCACGCATGCAGAGCTCTGAAAGTTATGCAGCTAGGGTATGCGTGCAGATGTTAGGACGGCAGGTTTTGTGCATGCTCCAAAACCATTTGCAGCCGACCCTGTTTGCAAAAAGACCACACGTTTCACGAGCCAGGTTCCCCGATGTTCCTTTCCTGCAGCGAGTGGTGCGGAGTTTCACATTTGTCCCTTGTTCTTTTAGCTTGCAGTACTCCACCTGTCAACATGAAAGTTCAGCCTGTGAACAAAACCGCCTTGCTAGTGACCTGGAACCAGCCTGAGATTATCTACCACCCTCCCATTGTGAACTATATGATTTCCTACAGCTGGACTAAAAACGAAGATGAAAAGGAGAAGACTTTCACCAAGGACAGTGACAAGGACCTGGTAAAACTACAGCATCAGCTATTGCCATTAGTCTTAAGCGACTCTTTCCCTGTATCGTTCTCAGTAGGAGGAGGTAGGGTAGGAGGGTGTGGGCTGCAGGTGTGAAAGGTTAGGTTTTCATTTGTATTCGTTACGTTCAAAGTCTCAGCATTTGTTGAATGCTGCAGACCAGTCTCCCCAGGACGCCAGTATGAATAAGCTGGCACGAGCTTGAAAGGAAAGAGGTTGGCAAATTCCTTTCCGTGTGCTGGGGACTCTAGCTTGAAACCACTCTGAAAACCTTTTGGCTGCTGGTCAGTTCATAGATCTCCAAAGTAAAGGCCTGATCCTGAAAAGTGCCTTGCTGGGCTAGAGCCTACCGCTGTGCAATACTCACCCGAAGTCCATCGGGGCTGTCTCCTAGCAAGCACTCCCTGGGTAGCATTGCCAAGGGCACGGTCTAGGTGCGGAGCGTGCAACGGCCTTCGCTCCACCGGCAAAACAGGAAGAGCTCGAGATTCCCGAGCTGCTGATCAGAGGAGTCTCGGGGAGAGGCCGAACCTTCCCAGCAGAGACGGAGATACCAAGCCGTCCCCTCCATTTGGGACTGGATCTTTGTCACTCTTGTCCAAGTGCGGCCCTTGCTTCCACTAGTCTTTTAACATTCTCTGCATATAAAATCAAAGTGACATGTTCAGGTTTGAAAGGCCTCGGTTTATTGTTAATCAAAGAAAGGCTCTGCAATAATGAAATCAGTAATTGTATATGCACATGAAAAATGCAGCAGCAGAGAGTGAAATTCCTAACGACCGTTATCAATTTTTTTTTTTTTTTTTGAAATACACAGTCCTCTGGGCCCATTCAATCAGTTATAGAATAATACTTCTCTTATTCCCTTAGATGAAGATTCTTTTACTTCATTTCCATTTATATTTTCAATTTCCCCACTAGACATTGTTATCTGGGTCACATTAGGGAATGATGTGCTTCACAAAATCAGAGAGGAATCTATTGAAAGACACCCAAGGTTATGATGTATTATAACCTCTCCCTTGTCATAACTTCATGCTCTTAAGGGAGATTTTTTTTTTTTTTATCAGCAATCGGGATAGAGTACATTAATCGGCAAAAACGATTCAGGGACAAACACAATGTCTAGTTTTATGTAAGAAAACAACTACATGTGCAGAGAATGCAATGAAGGGCTAGCCGGAAGTGAGTCGCCCTAAGCCCCCCGGCCGGAGAGTGGGGTCAGAGGTGACGGACACAGCCCTCATTTAGTTGGGGAGCACGGGTGAAAGCCACAGCAGATAAACACCCTTTGACAGTGAAACAATTTGCTCTCAAAGGATTGTGGAAGAGACAATTAGGGAAATCCAGTTACCTGCAATGTCTCAGGCTAGGCTGGACTGTGCAGTAGTAAAAAGCGTGCTAGCATTGCAAGCGTGGGGATGCAGCGTGGTCGATGCTCATCACTCCCAGGCAGGCACGGGCTGTTCCTGGGGGCCAAGGAGCACGTAGCAGAGCAGCCCCTTGGGCGCAGTAGCATGCCTGTGCCAATACCTCCGTTGCGGGAGGGCCTGGAAGATGATTTCCAGCGTGGCCACGGGTGGCATCGCCATCGTCACTGCATGCAGGAAACTGCCGCTGTTACTGCAAAACGAAGCTCCTGGCCTCGATACTGCGCTGGCTGTTACTGTAGAAGGGGATCGATGAGAATTGCCCCTTCCCACTACAGAACTTCGATTTTCATTTGTAAAAGGTCAGGTGCCTGATTTGCAGTTTCTCAGAGCAGAGGGAAGAGCAGCACACATGAAGTGAAAGGTAGCGCAGGGGCGAATGCACTTTGCAACTTCTCCCTTGCCTGGAGAGGCAGCGTGAGCTCTGCGCACGGCCGACGTCCCGCGTCCTTGCCCGGGTGCTCTGCCCAGGCGCGACGGCTCCCCGCTAGGCATCCGTTTGCCCCGTGTGCCATGCAAATTCTGTGTTAGCGCCATGCTCTATATGTGACAAATTGATCATGCAGAGTCCTTGTGGGGGGAAAAAAACTGAATAACATCTATTTTTTTTAAACAGAAAGCCATCATTAGCCATGTCTCACCTGACATCCTTTATCTGTTCAGAGTTCAAGCAGTGTGCCGAAATGACATGCGTAGTGACTTTAGCCAGACAATGCTTTTCCAAGGTAAAAAACCAAATTCCTTTTCAAATGACACGGCTCTTTTCTCTCTGTTTAACGTTCTCCTTGCTGCCCTCCCTGTCTGTGTGGAATAATTTTACCAGGTTTGAGTGTTTCTGAGTAGCACTGGTTTCCTGACACCAGCCGCTGGAGTTAGTAAAACTCTTATTCAGACAAAGGGGACTTTCCTTGCAGTGTCTCTTTGAGGACAGGTTGCCTGCAATTGTTTCCCCTTTCTAGCTCGTCAAAACCTGGCTTAATAATCCTGCAAGGCCCATTTCTTGAGCCCAGGTTTTCCACAAGATTGACAACCTTGGATTTGATGCATACAACAAGCCCTTCCTGGTACTAAACCTGAGTGTGTGTGTGTTAGTGTATAAATCTGGTCTAATTGCTATTTTTGAAATGGTGCACATGAGCTTAGAGAGTGCCGATCAGCATATTGTGGAAATCTGAGCATAAAAATGCAGCAGCTCTTTTTTTTTTTTTTTTAAATCAGCCACTGGCTAATTACTTTAGCAAATAAATCAAATCTAGCAGGGTTTGCTGCTGTGCAGTAGGAATTCCTGCAGCTGCATTCCCCGCGTGGCAAGGGTGAGGCCTGGCGAGCGTTCGTAGGAGGCGAACGATGGCAGAGGACCCGGCCTGGCCTGTGCCTGTCCGCCGTGCACCGCCTCACCGATTCCCCAAACACAAATATAAATCAGGGGTAGAGGTGCCCGTGGACCCCTCCTCCATCAGCTGCTGCCACGTTATTCTGGTGCCATGCCATCGGTGTGAGATCATAGAGAGGCCTTTCCTTTTTTTAACTTTAAAACAATTGTTAACGCTCCCACCCTCGTCCACTGCTCACTTGGCTTTTTGGGGGTGGCACAGAAAGCACAGATCCCTCCATGGTGGGCACCTCTGCACAGGAGAGAGACCTGGCAAGGCAGAAGTGCAGCACCATCTGCCAAGGGCTGGCTCTCCAGAAAAGCAAAGGGTTAAATCACTTGAGTCAGATGTAATCTACTGAACAAATTAACAGAGACATTTTTAAGGGTGACCTTTGGAGAACGGGAAGGTTTCAGACATGGTTAATCTGACGGTCCTTAGCCGCTGAAGCAGTCTATGGGAAGTCAGGCAGCGGACACAATTCACTCTGCGTCAGGCTCCCCCGGCAAGCACCGTGTTCTCGCCGACATCGGGGGAAAGCTGGGTGCCAGGCAAGAGCTATCCTCTCTAATCAGCATCTTTTATGCTGCCTTATCACCATGGTAGCTGAGGTACCCGGATCTTGCCTGGGGCTTTGCAAGGGCAGCTTGAGAGAGAGCCGGAATCAGACATTTGGATCCCGGCGGGCTTTAAGCAGAGGATAAAAGGGACTGGTCCTGCGCACCTTGATGGCGATGCCCCCTAGATCGCAGCAGCAAAGCCCCTCTCCGTTACCAGCCATGCCCGTTCCACGTCGGGTCTGCGCTGCCGTCGGTAAGCAGATGCTTCCGTGGAAGTTTGTGTGCTTCTCTGCTTTGCCCAAAAACCGAAACGTGCCTCTGCTTTTCGACTGGCGCCAGGATCAACGTGTTAAAATAATCCCACTTCCTGTTTCTTCCCGTTCTGCATTTCACTTCTGTGCGGCTAGGAGCCGCGTCCTGCCAGAAACTTAACGTGGCAGCAAACGCTGGCCGCTGGGAAGGGCCGGCGGTGGAATCGGCCCATTCAAATACCGAATAAAATATCATGATTCAGTTTGTTGATGTATATAATGGGCATCAGTTATGTTTTCTTCACCACGTACACATTTTTAATGATCAATAAGAGCTACTGTAAAAACATGTAGATGATTGTGGGCCCTCTTTCGAAGGATTAAAACAGATTTCTAAATCCATCATCTACACAAAGCGGTCTCAGCCAAACACTGATATATGTACCTAAGTACAAACCATCATTACAAAAGAGCCTGGTGTGTATTTCTGCCTGCCTCTTCCGTGCTGTCACAAACCGACAGCTCTGGGATGCAAATCTTCCTACTGTTTAGAGAAGTAAATACAATGTCAGTCCAGTTAATGAAACTCAGGCGCTCTGGTATTAATTCTAAATACCAGGGACCAGGTTCGGATCCTCGCTGCATGAGGATAAGTTGCAATAAACAAAGGTTTAATATATTTTGAGGCCAGAAAGCGCCTGTGATGATCCCTGTACAAGCAAACCATATAATTTCACCTGATGTGTGGCTGAGCAAGATCATATCGTTCCTTAATCAGTGCACTAAAGCTGCCACTTTCAAAGCTGAAAAAGCGAGTGGGTAAAGTGAGATGCACAGATTTGTATGCCAACAGGACTGTGGTTTTAGGTGAGTATCTTCAGGCAACCGTGTCTGAAAATCCCGAACTTCCTCTGAATTTACCAGTGGTGTATTTGAGGCCTGAAGGACTTAGCTATGCAAAGCAGGCCGCTTCTGCGATTTTCTGCTAGTATTTGGTTCCCAGCCTATGCGACTGCCTCTCTTCCCCATAGTCATCTGTCAGCAGGCTTGATAGCAATGGCTCTCCAGTGTACGAAGTTTTAGGCTGTCTCCACTTGCCAAGAAATGTTGTAGCAAGAATTGCATTTCAGCAGCTTCACGTTGCACCATTTGCCTTCATAATGCGCTGAACAATGACTCTTCTTTGTTTCCGCAGCTAACACAACTCGAATTTTCGAGGGGACCAGAATTGTAAAAACAGGAGTGGTAAGTCGGAGACCTAAATCACGGCAGCGAATTCTTTACGAGCCCTGTAAAGTGCGGCGTCACGCCCGCTAGGTGGCAGCAGGATGTTGTGAATACGCCGCACCGCTGCCGTTTCGGAAGGGCTTTTGTTATTTAGACCCTAAGCAAGAGCTCGAATAGCCCAATTCAGAGATCCAAAGCTTCTACCTTTATAGCTCTGGAGCCTGAGAAACTTTTCACCCACAAGGAGAAAAGTCCAGGAAGGTTTTTGGAGGGTTTTGGGGGGGTTTCTGAGTATGTAATCCTAACCCTGAGAGTGAGGCTGCGCTCCATTTCCCTTAATAACGATGCATACAGTGGTTTGGCATATGGTGATCGCTGTATCCCAGCACTGTAGAAATATTTACTGACACGTAAATTAGACCTCAGCAAGCTCTTCATTTACATTTTTTTAATTTGTATTACTCGCAGCTGTAAGCATCCGCTAGCGGCACTTAGTTTTGTATTCCAAAGGCAGAAAAATGCAATGAGTTGATGTTGTGCAGCACCAGGGCGTGCGCAGTGTCAGCCCTGGGTACGGCTAGCCTTCGGTCCCCAGGAAGTCCTGGCCGTCAGTGTTTTGCATGTTGATCACATCTCCAGACTGCCCTCGTATTGCTCTGACACGTGCTCTAAGGCTGAGATCCAGGGAAGTATTTTGGTATCTAAAAACAGCGCTTAGCTGGATTCCAGGGGCCGAATCCCAGAATGGGATCTAGGAGCCGCCGGTTCAGCAGATGCTTAACCCCGGGGGCAGCTGCACTTATTCGGGGACAGCAGAGTTGCCCAACTCCTGCGCCGGAGCAGCCTGGGAGATGCACGTGTGACTCTTGCCACGCTTTTTTGGCATCCCAGTATGCAGCAGAGCAACCCGCCCACAGCCCCGAGAGAAGTGACCAGTTCAGCGCCGAGCGTACCATCCCCAGGGGCTGCGAGGACCCATGCGAGTCTGTCCTGCAGGGCACGCTCGGGGCGCTGGCTTGCAAAAGGAGCTGCAAGCTCCTGAGAGAGGCGGGTTTCCAGTCAAACTCCTGGACACCCGGTTTCATATCGTCTAACTCAGCATCTGGCAGCTCTGCACCTCCCTTCAGATGCATCCAGCTCTCCCCGAGACAGGGCTGGGAGCCCATATGCCTAGCCTTGTTCCTTTGAACCAACAGCCGGGGCCTCATTTTTAGGTGTTGCCATACCTAAATTTGAAAACATCTAGGATGCCTCTATGGCTCTTGCCCCAAGCGCTTTAGTCCTGGCTTCATGAATGGTAACAAGCTGCCCCTATGCCAGTAACGTGCATGCAGCTCTTGATTAAGAGTGATTAACATCTCTAACGGTGATGCAGAGGTGCACTAGACGTGCAAAATGGGCGGTCAGGTTGTAATTCTGCAGCCCGGCTCGGAGATGAACCACGTCTGCCAGAACAAGGCAAATCTCACAGAGCTGCACAGGCTTCAGACGGAGCAGCCTCCCAGAATTCAGAGGCTGCTTTAAAGTCCAGGCTGGAAATCTCCAAGGAACAGACTTTCTCTGGAGAGCTCAAGTTCTTTGTGATGGCAGAAATAGCGTGAGAGAGCAGCCTTTCTAACTGTGCCGCAGCTTTCTAGCTCGCGGGCCTGCCTGAATTGCAGAGGGGAAGGGAAGTATCCTCCAGCTACCAAACTTCTTCCAAACTCCAACAGGCTTTGAGACGCTTTCTGGTTTGGATAGAGATGTTCATCTTTCCGCCCCATCTGCCCTTCCCTCCTGTAGCCCCTGCTTTATTTTTGTCACTTAAACTAGTAACAGGAAGCACGTTTCCTAAATCAGGGAGGCCGCGTGGCCTGAGCGGGGAGTGTAAAGCCCAGCTCCTCCACAGGATTAGCTCTTGTCTTTGGGCATGATTTCGCCACCTGCCTTTTCCTGGTTGTAGCTTAGGCCCCTCCAGACAGTCATCACAGAGCTCTTTTTTGCACGCATCTTCCATTTTTATTTCGATTAGGCAAGGTGATGGGCTTGGAGAGCGGTCACCAGCACCCTACAGTCCAGCC
>JAGPOW010003182.1:13100357-13115347 GCA_030014935.1 Caiman crocodilus | reverse complement strand
CGGTGCAGCAGGCTGTTAGCACGGTTTGTGCGGTGACGCTCTGCTCTGCAGTAAGCGTCTCGTGTAGACGCACCCCTAAAGTTTTGGGCTGCTGCATGGCCAGGCTTAACGAGCTGCGACGGGCAAAACTGCGCCTGTTTAAACCTTCTCAAATGTGTCCCCACCCCAAAAGGGAAACCCTGCTGGAAAGCAGCTAGAGGTGGGGAGGGTGAAGCTAGAAATAAAGACCCACTGTTGTGATTCATATTTTGGACCCGGGGAAAGTCTGCTCCCCTCATCATTGTACTTTGTGACTCTTGTGCTTGTGCTGTTGTGGGGTGGATCTTACTCCAGTTTGTATAAATGTACTTGTCTCATTTGAACAGAGTAATGAGCAGAATGGAAAGAGAAAGAGAAAGAAAACAAAAGGAAAAACGGCCCGAGGTAGCATATCAGGTACCCCTACTGATGCTCTCTCTGCTGTGTTTTCTTCCCTTGCCCCTCCTGGTGACCTCTTCAAGCCTACAGCTTCTCCTGCTTCCTCCGCTGACATGGCTCCCATCAGTTCTGGATCTTCTACCTGGACTTCCTCTGGCCTTCCCTTCTCCTTTGTTTCAATGGCAACAGGAATGGGACCTTCCTCCAGCGGGAGCCAAGCCACGGTGGCTTCTGTGGTGACCAGCACGCTGCTTGCCGGCCTGGGCTTTAGCGGTGGCGGTATTTCCTCTTTTCCTAGTACTGTGTGGCCGACCCGGCTTCCGACTGCTGCTTCTACCAGCAAACAGTCAGCCAGGCCCGTGCTCGCTACCACGGAGGCTTTGTCTTCCCCAGGACCAGACAGCGATGCCGCCCTCCCAAAAGACAATGACGGAGCGGAGGAAGGAGAAAAGGATGAGAAGAGCGAGAGCGAGGATGGCGAAAGGGAGCACGAAGAGGAGGGAGAAAAAGAATCAGAGAAAAAAGAGAAAAGTGCAGCGACGGAGGCTGCCGAGGTACAGAACAGCACCGAGTCCGCGCCCGCCACTGTTTCCCCCAATAGGACTGCGGAAAAGGAAGGAAATAAAACCATACCTGGTCAAGAGCAAAACCAAAACGTTTTCCCAACAGATAGGAGCCCCGAAGAAGGGAGCACGACCGAAACAGATCCCCAGCCCCAACCCCTCCCTTCCACCCAAGTGCCACCAGCATTCACAAACGAACATTACCTAGGGCAAATCCCCGGGAGACCAGAGACAGCATCGTGGAAACCTTTTCCTAAAGACGACAGGTTTCTGGAGGAAAATCCGTCGGATAACAAGTTCATCACCATAAACCCAGGTGAGTGAGCCGGGGCCAGCCCGGATCCTGGGGCATGATAGAGCAGAAGGACCCATTTTCTCGCAGCTTTGAACCCCACGCGGCTCGCTTAGCGACGGTTGGGTCTCATGCTGCGAAAGTCGGTTCTGGGCTCAGCCTGCAAACGGTCTTAAAACAATTGTGGGGACGGAGGGCGGGGGAAACACCACTGGGCTTTGATATCATTAGGAAGTTACCCAGTCTCCAATTAAAAACCCATGCTCCAAATAAGAAAATGAAGTCTGGCAAGAAATTAGCTTGTAATGCATTTGGCTGCTTCAGGAATTTTGGTTTTAAAAATTAATGCCCCTAACTCCAGCTGTGACGTTAACGTTGAAGAATGGCTGCTGTAGCTGGCGTATATTTATTCTTTCCTGGGGAACTCGCTAGCGATGATTTCGAGTTAGCCTGATCCACGTGCAGGCTCTCCTCGGGGAAGGGGGAGCCTGCCTGGCTGGCTCCTTCTCGTCCCACACGTCCACGCGCCCTGGTTCTGGGAAGCGGGTCCCTTGCACGGCACGGAGAGCGGGGAGTTAGCGGGGGCACGCTCTCCTGGGTCTGACCCTGGGATCAGGACGCTGGTCTCCCACCGTGATTTTAACGTGATGTAAAGTTAATTTCTGTAACGATCACCGCGCGTCGCGTGGCATTATCGTTGCATCTGCGAGCGGGCAGGCTTTTTGCTGCTTCCACTTTTAATTCTGCACTTTTGCCAAGCCGTTGTGTGTTTGGTCATTTCCTTTTTCCATCCAGGCTGCTCTGGAGTTAGACTACTATGAAAAGCATCTTAAATATCTGTGCTTAAATACAGTGCTAAAATAGGGTAGCACTCTGCAACACCCTGGAAAGGATCTCCCTGCTCGAGGATCACTGCTTTACATCGCGGCCAGATTCTCAGGGGCGGGAAGCATCCCGCTCTCCTGGTGTCCTCAGGAGCACATGGGGAGGGCAGAGCAGGGGTTTGGGGTTTTTTAGATAACTAATTTGCACGTTAAAACAACGAAGAAACAACAAAATTGTGGTCAGTGTTTCTTTTTTTCTTTAAGTATTTTGGAGTGGAAAATGTCACTGTTTTAAAGGGCAGAAAACTGTTTCCTAACACTGTACACTTGTAAAATTAATTATAGAGACTCCTATTAGCAGTGTGTAGGGCGATGGCTGAAAGAGGAGGGACATGTGAGTGTGGGTGATGAGAGGAGAACGGGGAACACATGAGAAATTACGGGGAAAGTGAGAGGCCAATTAGTACAGCAAGGCTCATTTTCCTTTAGCACTTATTTCACACTCGCGTACACACACCTCTCCTGAGGCCACGTCATTATTTTCCAAATGGCATTGGCCTCCTCGGGTCTGGTCGTGTCGGCCAACGGTAATGACTCTTCCTGCTCCCGAGCGCTTGCTCGCATGCTCCTATTCCAGTTTCTTGTCGAGCCATCTCTAGTTTGCTGTTTGCATTCGCCTAGTCGTCCCTTTGGTCTGCGGGTGTTAAATAGACAGGTGCTCCGCGTTATTCTGTATTCTTTTAAACCTGAAAATGAGGAGGAGAGGCCATTACAGCAATATTATTCCACCAAGGAAAAAAAAAAGAACAACCACGATCCAGTCTTAGCAGATATTAATCAAGAGAATGGTGATTGTCACATTGGAGGCTGAAATGACTCCTTTCTGGTTGATCCTGTGTAGCGAGCACGCTCCCTGCTCCCCATCACGAACAAATTAACATTTTTTCCAGTTGGTGCTTCCATCTGAGTCATGATCATAGATTGAAAACAGCGGAGAGCTGGGTATCGGCCCAGTGGGACTCCACTTGCGATGAGCGCTACTCAGCTCCTCCCCGCTTCCACGGGGTGTCCCGACCTCTGGCAGGAGACCTTTATCGGGAGACGATGCTCTGCATCCTAAATCGCGGTTAGTCCCAGGGCGCGATTTCAGTGAATTTTGGTTTCTAGAGCAGCCCAACCAGGGAGGAGGCTGCAAAAGCCTTTTGGAGAGGACTCGGTTAGGATAATTAAACAGCTGCGTATAATGCTGTCTTGCTCCAGAAGCAGCAAGGATTAGTAAGTTGTATTTTCATGTGAATTTTGAGCTCTTTTGCACGGCATCTTGGAGCCACGTATACAGTCAAGGGGCTTGAATGCTCGTCGGCGACCGCCCGGACTGCACAAGGAGACTTCATTTGTTCATTTGAACTTGGTGAATCCGCATTATCCAGCGCTCAGGCAAAATGCCATCAACATCTGTTTATTAGGTAGTGAAAAGATGCATTTAATAGCTCAGAATCCACAGGGGTGAGCGCTGCAAACCTGTTTGTAGGTTAAAAAAAAAAAAAAAAGGAAATGTCTGTGTGCTGACGTTCATTTCAATAAAAAATATAGGTTTGGGGGTTTTTTTTAAATAAAAAAGCTCTCAAATTCCCACACTTGCATAGGATGGCTGGCACTGCCCTCAGGCCTTATCAATTGATGATGCTGTAACAGTTTATTGTCTCATTGACTCAGAGGAAAAGTTGAAGCTGCCTTGCATTTAAAGGATTTCACGATATGAATCGGCACGGCTGGGACAGTGCCATTGAAGGGGGCGTGAAATCGGGGGCTCTGTTGTCCGGGGTACCCGTCCCTATGACAGCAGGCAGGCAGAGCCTGGTCCCGGCCCTGGCGGTGGTCCCGCGCGGGGTTGTAGGATGATAAAGAGGAAGTTTCAGCCAGGGGTAGAGCTCAGGTAGGATAATACATTCCTATTAACAATTGCGTGTTACGGGAGGTGATGCTCCCCACGGAGGGTAAAGATACTTGTGTTCTCACGGCCCAGTTACCGCGGACGTTTAGCGAGACCGGCGACGTGTCCAAATGCAGAGCGCCCCATGCACGCTCCTGCCCTGACGTCCCTCTGCCATGCCAGCGCCTGCCTTGCGGTCCTGCCCCCGGCACGGGGTCCCGGGAGAGGCGAAGCTGCCGAGCGAGCGCTTCTCGAGGAGGCGCTCGTCACGAAGCCCTGCACGCTTTGGATTGAGAGCTGCCTGGGCTCATGTGGCGCAGGACTTCCTGAAGCGGTTACGCTATAATAATTTTTATTCCTTCCTACTGGGATGAATTCCAAGCCAGTAAAAGGCAAACTGAATTAATTCAGCGATGACATATGCCACTGGAAACTGTTTACATTTCTTAGCAAAACTGGAGTTTCCTCATACATGAGGGATTTTTTTTTTTAGTACCAGAGTCAGGCGTTAGTGGGCACAGCTCTAACAAGGGCACGTTATTGGTGCTATTGCAGCTCCAGCGTCCGGTGTTAAAAGTGAAAAATTGCAAGGCAGGTATTTTTGCCAGCGTGCAGGGGAGTCTAAAGCTCCCTCTCTTCACTGCAAATGTGTATTTTCTTTCATGTCTTTCACATTACTCAGCACGCTGCCTTTTTATATGCTTCTCTGCCCTGGCACCCAGAAAGACACCCGCTGGCAGCCCAGATGTAGTACTAAATTCTTCTGGCCTCCACAGTCCTCGTGTAGCAGCTTCCACTGATACGGTTTTGTTTCAACTCCCTTCAAATGTTTTCTTAAGCAAGGAGAGACATCTAAGACTTGGTCTTCAAAGCAAGCCCGCGCTTCTTTTCCTTTGCGAGAGATCATCGGCTGCCGTCCCCGCTTCCGATTTCAGCCTCAGTGAATCGGACTGGCTGCGCCAGCTTTGGGCACGCGGAGTGCTTTCTTCTGTGCACATCTGCAGCGTAGGAGATAGGAGAGGTCAGATAAGTAAGAAATCTTCCCTGTAAGCACAGCATCATGCATATTACCGAGAGCGTACTTCATCCCGAGGAGGTTGCAGCCCGCGCTGGTCCCCGAGTGATTCCCGTGCTTTCAGGCGAGCGGGAGCTTGCATTCTTGCATGGAAGTACTTGCAGGGGGATGCTCCTGGATGCCACCCTTGCCTTGTGGGAGAGGAAGTAATATCTGAATAGGCGCTGGGGCGTTTGGGCAGCATTTGGCTTTCCCGGTAAGTTCGACTGGAGCATACGGTTTGACTTTGCCCCCAATGACGAATTCTTGCCCTGCCCTGTGGGCTGTGGGGCTTCCCCGTTTGGGGTTTGACTGGCCGGAGGTTTGCTGATAAAAGTGCTCAGTGCAAAAATACACATTACTTTGATTTATAAATCCTGAGGGTTTAGCAAGTGCAGAAAATTGATTCTTTGGGTTCTGGGTTGTTGGTTTTTTTCCCCTTTGGTTATTTTGGGGTTTTTTTTCCTCCTTCTCAGCCGAAATCACGGTTCTCTCTTAAAGAGCCAGCAGCGCGTAGGTTGCCTATCTGCTGCAGGAGCTAATTGAAATGCTGGCCTTACCACGTGCTGCCTGGAGCTCTGAGCCGTAGCTCTGCCCGTCTCTTCTGAAGCAAGCTGGCGTTAAGGTGCACCCACCACCGCCTTCCGTGCACCAGCGACGGGGCTGAGACACGGTCCTGCACGTCCTGCCCGTCTCTCCGCTGATCAGTTCCACACACAGGGCACGTTTGCTTTCCCCCCGGCACCCGTCTGATTAGCACTTCATTTAGGCTCGCCTGCTAAAGGGCACTGCCTCCATCAACCTACTTCTTCAAGCTAGAAAGATCACTTGCTGGGCTTGCAGCAGCCTCCACTCTTGCTCTGTTTTCAGCAGCCAGGCAAAAGCATTTACAATTAACCTTTACTTCCATGTTATTTGGATTTTACTCCTGCCTATGGTGGAGTATAATCTAAATGCTATTAAAATAGAGTATGACTTCATATTATGTGACATCTGGTGACTTCCAATTATCCATGTTTTGCCTACCTACGGTGAAAAGGCAATTACGTTCCTCTGGTAAGATTTGCTGCTGTTTCGGAAGATAGGATAATATAATACTGAACAAGGGTGTGGGGTTGCAGTGGTAAGAAGAAACCACACGAGAGGATAATAAGTAAGAGTCAAGTGTGTATTTGTCAGCCTTTGTTCAGGTCTGAGGCCATTTATATTAATGCGTTCCCTGCGGACAGCTGCGGACCTCCTGTTAGATCCTGCAGAACGAGGTACGGGAACTGCATCCACGCTTGTGCGCTGCACCTAGGCAGTGGAAAACGTACCAGAGTTTGTGCACTTGCACAGATGGGGGGTTTTGCAGTGCAGCAGAGCCCTTCACATCTCAGTTTTCATGGGGAAGGGACCATCTTTTCACTGGATGTGCATACAGGCCTGGTACTGCATGTCCCAATACCTGATTGAGGCCTCTAGGCACTGTTAAAACATGCTTTATCATATAATCATGTGCATTGCACGTAGAATCATATAATCATAGGTAACTTGGTGCCAAGACCTGGCAGATAGAGAAGCTGGCTTATCTACAAATGAACCTGCAGACATTTATGACCAAGCAAACCTGCAGACATTTATGACCATCCATTATACTTCACTGACCTTTCAGATTGATTCTGAGTGGTGTCTGCTACATCTGATAATAGCACGGGTCTGGGTCCTGAAACGGTGGGTAAGTGGCACTGAGCCTTGCTCAGTACAGGAGTGGAGTCCAGGCAGTGTGATGTAGTACGCAGCCATGCTTTTACACGCAGTGCCTGCAGGTGTGTGATAAATGGAGGTGACCCAAGGGCTAGCCATTTAGCTTTGTTTCCAAACTGTGCATGAGAGCATCATTAATTTGGTTTCCCGTTGCAGCAGACAAGAACAGCTCCAGTATGGCCACCAGACCGTCCGGCAAAATGGAGTGGATCATCCCACTGATCGTGGTTTCGGCCTTGACCTTTGTGTGCCTCATACTCCTTATAGCTGTGCTCGTGTACTGGAGGTGAGCCTGCATCCTCTGGATTGGGAACTGCCTGGGATTGAGTATGCTTTGGGGGGGCCGCGGTTTTCCATATGCTCCCATCTCTTTTATTGTAGGAGATGGTACGGCGACGGATGCTTCAGTTCTGCGTCTCTCTCGCAGTGCTACAGCAGCTGCTCTTGGTTAACTCTTTCAAGTGTCTTGAGTATTGATTTGTGTCATGAAAATGAGATTTAGTGGCTGCACAGCCGGAGCCACCTGTAACGCAGACAAGTGTTTCCTCAATTAGCTCATCTTAAATAGCTGTAAAAATGCGCTCTGGGCCTGACCTTCAGGATAAAGGGTCGTGGGAGAAGGGTTTGCTGGACTGGGGCTCTCAGCCTCTCTGGGTGACGCCAGCCAGTTCCACTCCGCTTTCTGTTGCTTCAGCTCTCCAAATAAACCCTGCACTTTGCTTCTCCTAAAGAGATTGGGCCCAGTGTGGTGATGTTCAATGCTTGGGATTAGCCTCTGTGACCTCAATGCACGTTTGGCTTAAAATAAAGGTGACCCTGAAGCATCTTCCTCGGTCCTTATGTATCCTGCCCCTAAAGCCCGAGTCTCGTTGACCCGCCATTAAGATGCCAACTTAAAGTTTTATAAGCGAATTTAACTTTGCCTATGATTTTATGCAAGACAGACAGCATCTGAGACAAAGCCAGGCTTGGACATCACCATTTCCTTTCTAGAAGGGGCTGAGGGGCATGGAAGGACACGAGTGACCAGATCGCAAGTTCTGGAGCGGCAGGAATTAACCATCCAGGCCAGAAAATAATTGCCATGCCTTGTTCAAGCCTTGTCATCCCAGGACTTGCAGACCTGCTCGCCTGCTTGGGAAGTGCCACATCTCATCACTAAGTCCTAACGAAGATCAGCTGTGCTAAGTTGGGATGCAGTCTTAATTGCTCCTGTCTGCAGCATCCGTGTGCATTTGGCTTGTACGCGAATGACCTTTTCTCTTTTTTTTTGCTAGTGATAGTCTTCTAAACTCTTCGTACGCAATAGTTGACCAAAAGAAAAGGGAAATGTTAGCCTGGGACAGTTGCGAAAACGTAAGGACGGGTTGATTTCAGTGGAAACATTAGAAATGCCTGTGTTTTAATTGTCTTTCATAAAGAGATGATTCTGAGGATTGTCGGTTTATCCTTAAAAATATCTTTCTGGGCAACAATTAATTGGCCAAGCTGAGTCTGGACAATTCAAATGAACATTAATAAATAGGTGACAATGGCCCACATTAAAAGCGTTTCCATTGATATTTGCAAGTAATTAGCACTATTATGACAGTCCTGTGACCAGCAGTAGTGGTACATATATAAAAGATTCAACTGTAAAGACTTCAGTGGTGACTGCTTTCGCTGACCTCCCTCCATATATGTTTCCCAAAATCACTCCCATTTTTTTCATCATATATAGTGGGAAAAATTGCTCAAAATGCCATCCAGGGAACCCCACTGAAATGAATGGGGTTCCCAGACACAATGTAATGGAAGGGAACATTTATTTTGCAATATATGAAGATGTCTTTGTACACAGAAAAGCCTTTGAGCTGAACAGAATGGTAATGGGGATTACTCAGGAAAATGCTTTTATGGCTGTTTGCAAGGTATCTTTTATTTTGTTCTGTAGTTTCACTAATAGACTCTATGGAAAAAAAATGAAAAACTGGTGCTCAATTTGCTGAAGCAGTAGCAAAACCATATTCAGGCTGATAGAGCAGAGTGGCTTAGTTAGAGGTACCCAGAAACTACTCTTGGTAAGCGATGACTGTACCGGGGACCACTGCACGATCGGTGACTAAAATTGAAGTACCGCATAACTGAGCTTGAGCACATTTCAGCCTAAAAATTCATGAGACAATTTTAATTTTCTCAGTGGTAACAAAAATACATAGAGGAAGGGTAAAAGAACAGAATTATAATGGGATTACTTGATTAAGTTGGTAGCATATATGCATATGTCTCCACCTACTTTTCATAATTTGCACAACTGTTTGTTAACAGCTGAAAAATTACAAGAGCCAGGCATTAAAGCCATCACAATGAGGGCTAGCCAGCTGCAAGGATGAAGTTTCTTGGTGGAAAAACTAGACGGGACAGTGAAAGCTGTGCGTATGTAAGCACAATAAGAAGGGCAAGGAGCATTTGGGGCTGAGTCGGGAAAAGGGTGTAGCACACTTCATCTGCAGTAGTATTCCTGACTGCCCGGAGCAGTGAATGCATGGAAGTGGAGACGTGGCATTTTGTGGGCCCTGAAAAGTTTGGTTCACTTTCCTTAGGAAGGATAAACTGTTTAGATTGGAGAGCATTAGGGAAAGAAAAGTGCAAGAGAGAAAACAACCAATGACATGCAATTCAGAAAGTTAGGAGGAAGAATGAACTAGGTCTTCGGAAAGAAGTGCTTAACTTAAAAGTGTAATGGGCAACATAGGGAATCGTTTGCAAAATCAGCCTATCAAAAGTAAAGAGCATGAAAATGGGTTGGAGACTGATCTTTTTTTTTTTCCAGAGAGGAAAGTAGCATGAAAGCACTTGTGGAGAGGAGGGGACCCCGAGGGGACGGGCTCGTCAGGCTTGGTGGTCTCTTCCTGCGCAGCAATTCCTTGTTCTTGAGTGAGAAATGCATTACAGCACGCACGGAGAGCGGGCACCTGCCCAGGGTGGGGGGCACGCACGCAGGGGGCAAAGCAAGGGTGTTTGGGGGCACGCGGGGACCATGAACAGACCACGGTCTTCTGGTGGTTTGCGTTGCATCTCCTACCATCTAGGAGTCTTAAGTCAAGCCGGAGTGGGGTCTACAAATGTTAAAAACCAATATCAGTTCTGACTCCTTGCAACTCTCACATCTAATTATATTGAGGAAAGTAATTCCGTGCTGATTTCCCAGTGCAAGAAAAAGGTTGCTCTGAAAATTAAAACCAAAGAGAGCTGTCACTGGTTTCTTAGCTGAGGGGTTGGACTTCCGTGTAGTTATGTCTTTTCTTGGAAGAAGCTGGGAATGACAGCTCTACTTCCATGCAAGCTCCTTGATAGGTGGGGACAGTCTGGGATCCCCCTTTCCTTTGCCCAGCACCGACTGGGCAGTTGGAGGCCATAACACGATCGATTCTTGAGGCAGGAGGCCACTTCGTTCTCTCCCGCGCTGCTGCCACCCCAGTCGTGAAAAGGCGTTGGGACCGGAAGGCAACCAGCACTCCTTGGGGCGGGGGTGCTGTTGTTGGGGGGTTGTTTGTTGTATTATTTCGATTTGATTTGTTTTGTGGTTCGGGGGAGGGGGGTACCCAGTTTCTTGGTCTCCATATAGTTTTAATGAAGCTGCAATGCAAAGAGAGCTGGAGAGAATAATAATCCGTTTTCATTATTATGGGAGCAAATAAAATATAAATAGGTCAGCATGAAGAGGCTGCAAAACTTGCATTGCCTGGTACCCCGGAACGGCAAGCACACAGCTTGATCGCGTGCCCACAGAACAGCCCGCACCGCAGCAGTGCAACAGAATTGGCTTGATATGGTTGTTAATCCCCAGCTGCTTGAGCAGGAGGAAGAGGGAGCCCGTCGTTTGACATATCCCTTCTCTCTTACCCACGTTTGTTTCTTTGAGTGCATTTGCAAGCAGATTTGGCAATTTGGGCCTTACAGCACTGATTTTCAGGGTATTTGTTCACAAGGTCTAAAGCTTGAATCATATGTCTGGTTGGACGAGTGTTAGTCAAGCTAATACCTCCCTCCAGCTAACTCCAGTAGAGACACTTGACCCAGGAATAGAGAAGGAAGACAGGGGTCTAGTTATGAACCTGTTCACGCTGACACCCAGAAAAGACCTCGAGAGAGCTGTACGTTACTCGCAGAAGAGCCAAGGGTCCGACTGATGGGCACACTGAAAAAAAAAGGCCTGGACATGCTCACAGATGCTCTGATTCCTCTTCTCTGCGTGCTGGAAATCAAAGTGTGTCGGCCTTCAGACCACCCGGTGCGAGGGGGACTGCGTGCGTGGGTTTGTCCCATGGCCAGTTGAATCGCTCTACTGTGCCAAGCCCTCACCCGGCACGGTACACATCTCTGCGTCCACGCTCGATTTCAGTAACCTCGGTTGATAAAAACGTTGTGGCGTGGTCACGGTATGCCTCAGCATTGCCGTGGTGAAGGGAGACGGGAGACTTCCTGTAGCAATTTGCATTTTGGTACCGGACCACTGTTTGGCACTTTGTTCAAGGACGCTGCAAAAGGACATTTAAAAATTTCAGGTGCCTTCATGTACTGAGACCTTGTCTCTAAGCTTCACAGCTTAAAAAAAAGGGTATTTAGTCTGACCAGCGACCTTTCATTGGATATCAGATGTCTTTTCTTTGCAGCTTTTATTCTGAACAGTACCGTACCATACAGGCAATGGTTTAAAAAGATAAAATAAGCAGAGAATATTAAGAAGCAATTAAGAGTTTAACGTTTTAGCCAACAGCAACTTTTAAATGGGAACTAAATTATAGCCATTTCTCATCTTCAGCTAAGACGAGGAAATGAATTCACAAACATAGCTTGAGAGTTTTCTGTTTCTGTCTCTTCGGTGGGTACCATTATTCACCTCTGAGTTATTGCACTCATCAACGTGGTGAACCCGAAGACAAAGCAAGAGCATTGTATTGCATTTTGTATTAAATCAGGCTGTTTGTACAGTGCTGATCTGTTGACATTCTGGAGGGATTTTTGGAGCAGCGCAGCTGCTGCCTTTCCGAGAGCAAAGCTAGCTTGCAGGGCCTGCTGATTGCCACGTGGCTTTCGAAGTAGCTTGAGGAAAGGATGACTTGACACTTCCTTAGGCAAAAGTCCTACAAAATGCAAGAGAAAACGAGAGCCACCTTCCCAGTGGTTTTTAAAGGATTCCAGGGGCTTTAACAGAGACTGATACTCCTGGGATGGAAATCTTTGGGGTGGTGTAAAAGGAGGCAGTGTCCTCCTGCACATCAAACCCTGGACTGCAAATCAGGGTATTTGGGCTCTATATCTGGCTATGCATTGATGTGCTTTGTGACCTGGAGCAAATCACTTACAGTTCAATATTTTTTCCTGTTGAACTCAATGGCAGGCAAAGACCTCATTGACCTCACTGGGAGTAAAATTAAGCTCTTAATGTCTTGGCATCGCGGTTTCCCCACTGGTAGAAGTGTTAAAGATGCTTGCCCACCTTTATAAATCATGTTGAGACCTGCAGATGAAATCTACTGTGCGAGAGCCAAGAACTATTTTTACTCCTACTGCCACTAATGAACGCTCTCTAGCAAAGTTAGCTTTTGGTATTCAAGTCTACAAGATTCTTGCACGAAATAAGTTCTGGCACAGGTTTTAAAGTGAGGGAAATTTCTGTCTGGCAAGTTATAAAAGGTTTCGAAGTGTTGCTTGAACAAATCTGCGGCTTACGCTATATGTTGTACTTTGTCTGCTTGTTTCAAAGTGAATATGGGTGTTATGTTGCATATTTGTGGCATATTTTATAAGAGCTCGCTTAGTCTGAGGCTAAAAGCTTCTTCCAGCTAACATACAAGCTTGCTTGTTTCTGCTGGGTTTCTGACTCTTAAAAGGAGGCAAGCAGAGTTTCCAGAAGTGCTTATGTCCAGTTTGTCCCGTTCTCCCTCTCCCAGAGAGGCTCGGTAATCATTTCTGAAACCGGAACAGGAGCTCCTCGGTAATTTAAGTGCCTTTCTGAAGACTTTGGCCTGCCGTGCGGTGGCCCTGGACCCTGGCGTTGTGGGCCGAGAGGGATCAGAGCTAGGTTGACCATGGGTCCCAATTTGGCCAGACACTCCCAGCGTCCATAGCCAGGTCCCAGCTGGTCAAAGGGCCTGGGCCAAAGTCTGGGAGGAGGCAGAGAGGGACCAGTGCTGCTGTGTGGGAGCAAGGACGTGCCACGTGCGGGCAGGGTGACGCCTGCTCCAGTCCATCCTGCTTGGCTGACAGCTTCCCATCCTGCCCTGGGGGTCTGGAGATGGTTGCCAAAGCTTTTCTCCCTCCTCTCCAGGATCTGCTTACCTACAGGATGTGGGGTTTAGGATTGGGCACCAGCTGTGCTTCGTGTATATACCCACAAGGCAGGGCAGCATGAAGAAGGACATTGCAAGCTTTCCATGCATCGTGCTTGGAAATAGTCTTACAGCTTTTGGGAAGGGATAGTCCTCTTTGGGAGGGAAAGGGTTAACCGCATGTTTCGTGCCTCTATTGAGATTTCCTGGACGCCTTTTTGGATTAGCCGGGCTTTTGTGTTGGGGCCAGTGGTCCACACGAAACTGTCAGCTTCAGTCCAGCTGTTGGATGATAACCGTGCTCAGTCACTTGCAAAATGCACTGGCACCGTTGGTTAGAGGTGATAAATGGCTTGTCCCGTTGCCAGTCACCTGCAAGATCCATCTCTTATTTCCCAACGTATTATTTGCATTGGCTCAGCTGCTATCAGTCATGGCGTTTGCTAAAACCTGCACAGTTCTCCATCTCTTGCGCCGGGCCAGCCTCCTCCATTGTTTTAACATGCAGTTGGTCCTGAATGTGGACCGGCCTCAGCAATTGAATCATCTCTTTAATTAAAAACCTGGCTTTGAAGTTGCTCTGGTATTTAACTCTGAGCATGAGCTACTAAGCACAGCCGCTATTCTGTCTTGCTTTTTAGCTCAGCATTGCCATTCTGAAGCCTTGTAATTGCACGGTCACTCATTCATGATATGCAGAATATTTGCTGACTAAGACGTGTCTAAAAAGTTGGTCGTGATAGATGTGGATCCTGATTGATTTGGAATTGAACAGTTCCAGCAACTGTGTATATCAGCAAAACTCAGCTACAGTATCACTGCAACACCTCGGGTACTAATTTCAGAAAACATCCTTTATTAGCTCATCACTTAAGAGTGTGCTGAAGTCCGTGTCTCTTCAGGACAGGCTTAAAGTTAAGCATATATCTGAGCATTTTCTTGGATAGGAGTGCACTTCAGCGTGCGTTAGTGCATCTTTTAGTCATAGCTTTAATTTTTAATGCTTCGGTTAATGCTACATGTGCATGAAGAACCATTGATTTTTCTTGCATATCATGCAGACTAGGATCTGTGTAGCAGATTGGATTCAGAAAGAAGTATTTTGGGCTTGCTGTGTTCTTCATTCGGGGGTTTGTTCACAAGAAACACTGGGTTACACTGGCCTGTCCTTGTCCATCTCTGAGACATTTAGGGATGTGAAGCGTGGCAGTAAATACAGTGACCTCCAAATAACCAGGGCTTGGTAGGGGTATTATGGGAATATACACGAGTGTCTGATGAGTTGATGGATACAGGTGAAGGTCACACGTGGACGTGTAGGCACAAGTAGATCCTGCCAGATTCGCAGAGCAGCCTTTCCCTGCCTCCCCTCCATGCACACGCATGCCCTCTCCGTCTCCTCTGTCGTCCTTTGCAAAGGGGGAAATTACCAATTTGGCCAAAAGCTGTTCGGCGCTGCTTTCTCCGGTAGGTGCTCATCATCATCATCGTGCCTGCTTCTCGGTTCCCGTTTCGGGCGCAGTGCTTCGGCCTCCTCCCTCCGCCTGTTCCTGCACTGGCTTCTGGCTTCCCCCTTTGCAGCTCCAGCAGGTGCCGGGTGCCCTCCCCATGCCAGCCCCCCAGGAACCCGTCCTACAAGACGGGGAAAGTCTTCGATACCTCCCCCCGCACCTGTGATCTTTTTCTGTGCAAGGTTGCTCATCAAAGGAGCAATTCCACTGCTCGCGAGAGATTGAAGTGGAGGAAGCTGCAGCACCCCGGTATGTCAGAGGACCCTGGTTAGGTGCACACTGCCCATAACGCCCCAGGGGAAGCAGCACCTGTAAGTGCTTAGCCGATCTTTGTCC
>JAGPOW010003182.1:13081195-13093399 GCA_030014935.1 Caiman crocodilus | reverse complement strand
TTCATCTTAAATCAGGTTTGGCCATTTTGAAGGCGGTGGCTGTGCTCACATTTGTGTGTCCTTTCTGTCCCAGCTCAGGGTGTTCAACCATCTTTGTATCCCATGTACTCTTTTGGCCCCCGGTGCAAACTCTGCCTCGGCTCTCCCCCCCGCAGTGGCTAGCAGCAGCAGGACAGCCACGGAGTGCTGTGATTCATTGTCTCCATACAAGGACTCCCGTGCATGGCCCGCAGCGAGCCTTATTGCCGCTCCCGGGCCAGGTGAGCCCGGAGCGCAGAGATACGACGCTGAGCTTCCCGGAGGTGCAGCGTGCCCCCACGCAGAAGAGCCCGCCCTGTCGTGGGAGGGATAAGCGTAGGCACCACCTCGCTGGACTGAACTTGCCGAGATCTGTACGCAATGTCTTCTGTCACTGCTGGTCTCATGTGCTGACCCGCCTGGCCTTTCCGTATTTTCCCATTTTCAGGCCATTCATAGTAATAGCTGAGATCTTAACCCCAGCCGAGCCCTTTGTGCAAATAAATATTGATGAGCTGGTCGCCGATTGCATCGTGCGCGTAGAGATAAATGTTTTCAGGCATATAATTTAATATTAATTGGGTGGCTTTAAGTTAAAGCAGCGTGTGAAGCCACAGCCTTTCTTCACGTCAGATTGCCCATTGCAGGATACCAATTAAAGTGGCAAGCAGCAGATTGTGAACAAACTGGTTATCTCCCCGTGTGACTGTAGAATAGAGGAACTTAATTTGGAGTCTGGGACCCGTCTTCTTGAACGCTTCATAATTTCCATGCACCAACATTTACTTACTGAGTCACCCCAAGTGTGCACTCTTTGTGTCTCTTCTGGAGGCTTTGCATCGCTTTGTCCAGTAGAACAAGAGAGGAGACATTGTGTTTTCCAACAAAAAAGGCTCATTAATTAAATGTTCTGTGTTCTGCCACATGTCCTTCTGCAAAAAAATGACTAATTTGTTAGTCAGCTGAAATCATCTCGCCCTGAACATCTTGTGCTGATGTGCTAGGGTTTGCCTGCCCGCTTAAAAGCTGCTACATTTGCCATTTTATAAGCGAGGATGATAGATAATCGTTCCCTTTCTGAATTGTATTGTTTATTCGTGGTTTCAGCAGTAAATTATGATCTGCTGAAGATAGATTTATGGATGGATGCCCCTATGTGTGTGTCAAGGCCAGACATGATGGTTGTGAAAAATGATGCAACTGCTACCCCAGGTGCAACTGGCCAGGCGCTCAGCCACAGTAAATGTGCAAGTAGATTAAAAAGGAAAATGTCTTCTAAAATAAGTGGAGTCCTCCAGTATTTGTGTAATGGGCAGAAGCAGCCACTTTTTTTTGCTGAGAATTCATTGATGGACTCCAAGGCTTCCTGGATCCAGTCGGAAACTGGTCCGGCAAACAGGGTTTAAACTGTGTAATGTGATATTAGGATGCAAAAGCTCAAAGCCTGAACAGGTTTTTTTTGCTGAGTCCATTGTAGAAATAAACCCTGTACACAATAAATAAAGCATATGATAAAAATCACTGAGTCAATTTATCCATCCTGTCAAGCTGTCTGTAATCAGCTAGAAGACAAATAATGGGTCAACAGATATTTCACACTTGAGTGTTCTCGACAAGAAATCATAGACCTGAAACCAAATGAGACTGAGCTACCAGAAATGATGGCAGAAATAGTCCTTGGTTTACCCCGCTTTTTAAAGGTTTCGGCTCCCAAATGTTTTCAGCGTAAACCACAAAAAGAAAACTTTTAAGGAAAAGAAATGCTGTTTCTCTTCCAAGATCTCAGCAGAGACGGAGATGGATGCAGTGGATCTGATAATAAAATCGTGGTCAGAGGATTAGGATCTTGCTCATGATTCAGCCCGACAATATACCTTGGAGTGTGTTTCAAGTGCTTTCTGTTCCCAGGCCTATCATCTGTTCCCCCTGCTATAACAGCATTGAAAGCATCACCAGGAATTACAAAAGAAGATGGAAAGGAAGTGTGCAGCACAAATACAGACCAATCAATCAGGCATGGGGTTGTTAGAGGCATGATGACAACATTTGGAAAAGCTATGATCAAAAACCCTTAGAAGTTCAGGGGCAAAATTGTTGAAAAAGACCACTGTGTGAGGCGGGAATGGGAAAAAAATGTCTGAAGCCAAACACTGACCTCCTCTCTTCTACCCAAAAGCAAGCAACTAGCCAACCTGTCCACTCTTTAACTTAGCGCCTACGGAGTTGTGGACGTGCTTGCATTAAAACGCACCCCTGAGATCTTGCTGTGTTTTCTCTTTTTTCCCCAGTCATGAGAAGTTGCCACAGTCATCAATATTAAAATGAACCGAGCAAGAGGTTTTAAAGAAATCAATCAAAATAAGCTCAAATTAAACTGGAATCAAGCCGCAGAACACGGCAAATAAATACAGAGCCACCTGCAAACAGAACGTAGATTAAAGGCTGCCTGTTGTTTAGGGAGCTAAAGACATAGTCCCATATATAATTAATGCAGGTGGCTAAGGTGTCTGTTGTATCTGAAACGACATCTTATCCTTAATCAGAATATTCACTTCAACGTGACTGTCCTTGTTCATAGAGGTTTCTGTACACAGACTAAGGCCACTGGAAGCCGCTGGTTTAATAGCCCATGTTATATCCCCCCTCAGAGAGGATTGGTCTGGGTATGAAAGTAGTTCTCAATTCTTAGTCTGATTTTGACTTTTATACCGGTCTCTTAAAAGTAGAGTATCTTTTGCTACTAATATCTCATAACTTGAAAATTCTTGACTTTTCCGTATAATCAGGAATCTATTAATACGCTTCCTCTCTAACTTCTAATGATACTCCTTGATCTTTCGGTCCTTTTGCATAACAAACATCTTTCTCCTCTTACGGGAAAATTGTCGGCATTTTGAACCGAGGGATGGATCTTAAGCTGCAAAGATGTCCTATTTTTCATTTTTATAAATATATGTTTTTTAAATATTTTCTGCTCCCTGTCACCTCCAAGACCTCTCTTGCAGTCGCTTGTCTCTTGAGTAGTAGGGCAGTAGCAATGACATCACCTTATTCATTTTTCTAGAGTTTTTTTCCCCCAACTACAGAAATTCTCTGGCTACTAGTTATTCGGTATAAGAAAGACAGGGAGTCCGAATAGAGACTTGGCTGTTCATAATGCTGTGTTTGGTTTTTTGTATTAACTCTACTCTTGACAAATCTAAAATCCCTTGGATTTGTTGCATTTTTTTACTGGGGAAGAGGGGGTGTTGCTGCTGTTGTCAGGCATACCGAAGCAATCGTGCTAGCAAACGTTAATGCTGCTGACCTGGTCAGTTGAAGTAAATCAGCAGAGCTGCGTTGGCTTTCCTGAAGAATACGCCCATTTAAAAAACCTGGAGATATGCTCTGATATTTCCTTTCAGTGTTTCATTGGTCAGTAGCTTATTGTCTCTGATATTTCTCTTTCCTTGTAACATTCATTAACCTTAGAATACAAGAAACTCGTTAATTAAAGTGCATCTCCAGACATCTCTGCTTTGCTGAAGTTATGAAGAGTCAGTAATTTATTAGCAGCAGCCCCATTAGAAACAGAATCTCCAAATGCATTGATCGATAATGAGATTAATGATTCCCTGCACCTCTGTCTCGGAGATGCACATAACAAAGCAGATTTGTTATCTGGGCCTTTGCAGACCTTTGCTTCCGGGAAGATGGCCCAGAAAGAAGAGCATCTGGGTACCAAACTCTGCCAGTTCTGTGCGATGATGACGTTACCCTATCAGAATACAACGTTACAAATGGTGTTTCCTAAATTCACATTTAATTGGGAAATGATTTGGCATCTGCTACCTTTTTTCCCCCCCATCTTATTATGTTTACAAAGGGACCTCCTCTTTACCTTTTTACCTCCGTTTCGAAAGAAATGATACGGCATTCTACAAAAACCATCCCGTGCCCTTTTCTTTTTAAGAGGGTAGACAGTAAAGACAAGACTTCGACCATTGTTAATGACGTGGAAGAAGGAAACATGCACACACAAGCGACCAGTAGCACCTTAACCTTACATAAACTGAACCTGAAACAAGTCAAACAAGTTGCCGTCATGATATTCCCAGTTATCCATCTCCCAGGAAGCACCTAAAAGAAATGTCGGGTGACTGTCCTGTTCTGTTATTGAATTTGAATTTGAAAGAAGGATAACCCCTGTTTCAGGACGAACTTCTTTTCGGTGAGGGTTGCCAAAATCTGGAATGGGCTCCAAGGGAGGTGGTGTCTCCCCTGCCCTGGGGGTCTTTAAGAGGAGGCTGGACATGCACCTGGCTGGGTCGTCTGACCCCAGCGCTCTTTCCTGCTCGGGGCAGCGGGTCACTCTCAATCTGCTACGGTCCCTCCCCACCCAAACATCTGTGAATCTATTGCAGGGGAAAAAGGAGTACTTTTTGGATGTGGGCAAAAAAGCAGCCGCCTGTGCTTAACAATGGTTGTATCTGCACAAGGTACTTCACTGCGCTGTAGATTAAGCTGTGTGCAGTAAAGCATCACTGTCCATGCGCTTACTGCGCAGTAAATTAGTCTACGGCACGGTAAATTTACTACCTTGGTATGCGGGTAGTAAATTTACTCTGCAGTAAAGCCAAATAGCATTAGTTGCACGTGTAGATGCGCCCACTGAGGCTTCCATGCCGTTTCACTCGTAGGAGTATGTCATCGGCTTTATTCCTGGAACTGGTGACAGTGCCGGGCTCTCGCAAACCTGCTGTGCCGAGACATCTTGCAAGCAGGTCTCTTTGGGGAAGGGCCTTTGTGCCTGCCCACATCTGCCAAGAGGCTCTGACTTGGTGGGTGTCCGTGTACCCAAAGGGAACGCTGAGCTGTACGCTCTGCCTGAGCGAGGGAAACACAAACCCTGTTGGGGAGGGAAAGCCTTATTCACAATTGAAGGCTGTAAATATATGCCTATATTATCTAGAAAACATAAAAACACCGCTCTGCTGAAATCCAGCCTGGGCAGAATTCATGTCCTGGGATGATAATACCCAATGTGCCAAATGTGACGTGTTTTGCATCGGCACGGAGAGCGTCTCGCTAGTGAAAGACAGCCTTCCACGGTTACAGGAGTTGTTAGGATGTCTGCATTGGGCAGTGTGTTGCGGTGATGTTGTGTACTGCTTAGGTGGCGGAGCTATAAAGTAAGGAACTATAAAGGTCCCGGCTGCTCGGGGAAAGGCCCGTGACGGTTTTCACCTGTCGGATGCAGGGGTGACAGACGCAGCGACTTGTCAGAGTTGCAGAATAACTCCGGTCTGCAATATGGAGAGAGAGTGGAGTTGCGCTGTGGTATCTAAAGCTGCATCTCACCGAGGGAAGAATTGATGCCGGTGTCTTTTTCCGTACCTTACCCATACCCCATCCTTTAGACCGTTCGGCTACCCATAGGTATTTAAATCCTGTTTTCCCCTGGTATTAGCTTGACAGCAAACAGCAGTGCATGCACCAGGGAGCACGTTCTCTTCCAGGGGAAAATACTGATGAGCAAACCCACCCAGTCCCATGCACAGCTGTGGAGAGCGACAAACACAGATGTTGCAAGTATTGATTTAGGGAGGTGGGGGGGGAAGTCGGACTCTTCTGGCCCTGTCAAAGGTCACAAAGAGAATAATTAGTTACCAAGTGCTCCAGGGGCTAGTGTCATCCCAAATTAGGGTTCGCATTTGCCTCCGCCGTTCTCAGGGGATGCTGGAAAGATGGGAGAAGGAAGCATGGAAAGTGTTTCTGCTGGGTTAAACTAAGATTTATCCACTTACAATTTGCGGCTAAAGAGTTTTGTGAGTGCATTACAGCCCTGGCCACCTGGGCACTTTCTGGGTGTGCAGCTGCCAGCGTTGCTAATGCAGACAGGCTTGCGAATTGAAGTCTGCTGCACGAGTGTCATCATTTTCAGAGCCTTAACCACGCAAATCCCTTTTTACAAGGATCTTTTTTGATTGCCCACCGCCCCTTCTCAGTGCTGTGCACCAAAGAGAGACACAGTCCCTGACGTAGGACCTGCGCCAAGCCTATCCTGTGGCGTCTTGCAGGGTTAGCAGATGTATGCCTGGATTTTAAACCGGGAGGTCTACGCGACCACCTAGCACGCGTGCCTGCTGTAAGCACGAATCCGGAGCGGTTTCTACCAAGAAGACGCAAGCCCTCGTTGCCAAACTGGTTTTCAGCTGGAGATTTCAAGTGATGATGCCTTCTTTAAAATAGATCAGAACTTTAATTACCGCCCACTTCCTTTTGTTCTGCCTGTTTTCTTCCCTGTCCTTTCCCAGCTAGCAGCTGTTAATGTTTTTCCTCTAATGTGTCTGAAGCGTGTGCACACGTGTTACAGACGGTGACATTTGGTAGCGGGGAACAGCAGACCGTCGTCAGCAGAATGAACCTGAGGGTTTCCCCCCACTTTGAGTTCCTGTAATGTAGTCTGTGCTATCCTGAGCCCCCCTACTTACTCCAAGGCTGGAGCATCCCAGCTGCCAACCATTTTCTACAAGGTGTCGTGCAGCGGTGACGATAGATGGTCCCCGACATGAGGATCTTTACGCTTGAGACGGTCTAAATTGTGGCCTTTAGTGAGTTTTAGAAGGAGCACACAAGAATACCTCTGCCGTGCAATGCACCACTTCAACATAATACGCTTCTGTGAATAAAAATGACTTCATGTTCCCCATTTTGAATGACGGACTGACTTCACCCAGGAGACGGGTGTTGCACATGGACCGTTCCTACAGCTCAGTCTTTTGCAGAACAAGAGCATATTTTGCATGGGCATGTCCTTGTTTTCATTCAACTGTATTCGTTGTGTGTATATATAATTAAAGTACTGTTTTTTTGGGAAGGGGGGCAGCTCTTTCTTCCTTTGGTCTCTGCAAGAGACGAGCCAAACTACTTCTGGGCAGAAAATACGGTGCAGGGCCTCAAATACTGCATAAAAACACCGACTGATAAACTCTTCCAGCAACACACCGCAGGTCTTATTTGCTTCGTGGTCGCTCGCTCAGCTTCCAGAAGGTAGAAGCAGAAAAACATCTGCAAAAACAAGGCAGAGAGGTGGCTTTCATCTTAGAGAACGTTGTGCCCCCTTAACGAGCGCGTTGAAGGCGCTACCCTATTTCATTGTTATTGCCCTAATGTCTTTTAAAGGTGGTTTCCTTTTCCACAAAGCCCTTGCTTTTCTAAGGGTGAAGAGCGTAGCTTTCCCTCGAGTCTGCGGGCGGGCGATTAGCGGCATCTGTGTGGTTCTGCACGGCCAGAGGGCCTGGTTTAAATGGCCAGGCGCGATGCATTCCTTCCAGGCGCATTGCAGAGTCTCACTATACGTAGCAGCAGGACATCCTCTTTACAAACGTGGGGTGGGCTCTGAGCTGGACGAGCGAACAGCTTACCAGTGTAAGGAAAGGCCTTTCCCTCCGGCCCCAAGAACAATGACGGGGACACTCTACTTCTGTACTATTGTCCCTTGACAAAGGTCCCAAAGACTTGGCACGCTGTGAAACTTCTGAAACCCATTCAAGGGCTGTGGAAACCTCTCTCATTACTACCGCGGCATGAGCTGAATGCATTTGTCTGCAGGAAAAGGAGAGCCATCTTCACAAGAGGTGCCCGGGAGAAGCGGCCTTCCGCGCAGTGGGGAGCGTCCCTTGTTCTCCGGCAGCGCATTCACTCCTTGCTTTCCCCGCGCCCACGTTTAAAGCATCGTGCCACGTCAGCGGTTTCTCACTCGTTCGACTTGGACGTCTTTCCTGTTCTGCTTGGAGCCCGGCTCCTAAAACCGAGCACGCTTCCACTTCCTTCTCCCACTCCACTGCCAAGCTGCGGCGTGGTAAACCTTTCCTTTGTACGTACCTGCTGCTTTTGTGACTCCTTTCAATCGGCAGAGCGGCCCCCCAAAATGAAATACTCCCAGAAAAAGGGTCATTTCAGCCCTGTCTGGCATGACACGGGGTGCAGGTACTCCTAGCATGCAGTGGCAGGGTAGAGGTACAATCAGAGATATCCGTGCTGGTTATGGGATCAGATTTGCTTGCAAGTGTTTTCTTTTTTTCTCTCTCTTCTTAAAGCTGGAGTCAGTTTAATTGCTCATAAAAGCCAGTGACCGATGACCTTGGCTGTAGCCCTGTGCAGACTGCAGACAGCTGTCGTCCAGGCTTCTGGTCTGCCAGGGCCGGAGTCCTGACTTGCTGCACTTCTGCCCTTTCGCGGTCCTGAGGAGCCATCGCTAGCTCTGACGGTGACAAACGTGCGCGGAGGGCGGTGAAGCCGACGGGAAGGGCAGCGCAGCGCAGTACCGGTACGCTTGAGCTCATCCACGCTGGGTGCATCTACACAAGACGCTGACTGTGCAGTAGCTAATAACACTGCGCAGTAGCGTGCCGGGCAAAACCCGTGCTAGTACACTACTTGGCAGCAGTATTACACTACTGCGCACTTAGTGTCTGTAAAACTGCATGTGTCACCGCTGCTGCGCAGTAGCACCTGTTACCGTGCATTGATTTACTACTTGGTTATGCAAGTACTAAACTTAACGCGCAGTAACTATGGCACGTTAACGAGTTTGTAGATGCACCCACTGACCAGATACTGCTCCTGACCACATGTACAGGGAAACTTTGCGACGCGGCCGACTGAGAGGATGAAATGCTTTTCCCTGCGGTGAATCTGCATTCAGGAAACTGCCTCTCTCACTATCCCGTGCACTGCAGACAGGCTCTCTCTGGGCTTTTGAACGGCTTTGCAGTCCCTGATCGAGGATACAGCTTTCTCTTCCTCTTGCAGCTTTGATACCTTGCTTCGTGCTGTGACAGATACGGATGTCAGAACCAAACCTTTGTCCCAGCTGGATGACAGACTTCCCAAAAGGACAAGGGAAACTTTCACAGAAGGAAAACTTTCTGTGCAGTTTTCTCCCAGGGTTTCTAAAAACTTGGGGAACTCAAAGGAGATCCAGAGGAGGAGAAACGGTAAAGTAAAAATGAAGCAAAACTCATTAACCACAGGCTGAATTCTTCCTAGTAATCCAAGCCACTGAAAGGCACTCGGCAAAGGAGGAAGGTTCATGTTGCTTTTAGCTTCAAAACCAGACCTGAAAGCTGCTGGAGAACCAGAGACGTTTCTGAGCACGGTCATAATTTTTATCAGGAGTTTTCAAGACGCAAGTAGGCTGCTCTTCAGCTAGGAATGCCTTTTTGTTCTGCTTCTTTCTTCACGACAAGCACTCGTTATTTCCACCGCGAGGCACGGGGCACTTCCTCCGCTCGTCCTGTCTTCAGGTCTGACGGTAGCGAGCCAGAATATAAGGATCGCGAGGCTGAAGGCAGCTGGCCTGGCCCAGCGTCCCGTTTTCCAGCCTGGCCTGCACAGGATGCTTCAGAGGAAAGCGTGGCAAACCAGGAATGATCTGCCACGGGTCACTCAGCCACTGCATTCAGACTTTTTGTGGCTGATGAACCATTTGGGTGACAGCCCCGCCTGCATGCAGCAGGCCCGTTGCAGAACCAGGGCTTGCAGCCCAGGCGTCCTGGCGCCCGGTCCAGCATCCAGCCTCCTAGATCAGGCTGCCTTGTAGAAAAGCTGCGATCAGCTGCGTGACCCGCCGCCCGTAATCCCGACACGCGTCAGTGTGGGAGTGGGCTGGGGTGCTGGAGCCGGCTGGTAGCTCCTCTGTGCATCTCAGGGAAACCCAGGGCAGCAGGGCACCCGGCGGGGCAAGGCTTGCACTTGCTAACGAGGCCGAGGAAGCAGGAATTCACAGTGCTGCTTTTGCAGCTTCGCCCTAGGACGGCTCACCTTGACGGGGTATACTCCGTGCCCGGGGCTCCTGGGGGCTGTGGCGAAGCAGAAGGCAGTGCACGCCTGGCTGGCCTTGCAGCGGCCAGGAGCAAAGTGCAGCATCGCGCTGGCTGTCGGAGGTGCTTCGCAAAGTCCATCAAGAGGCCTTTCTTGTGCAACACAAGCCCTGCATTGGCACAGCTGGGCCACAGCGCGCACCGCCCAGCTGTGCATGAGCCTCCCAGAAGCTGGCAAAGTCCCCTTGTGATCGTAGACCGTGTTATCACCGGTATTCTTGTGGCTGCAGCAGCCGCCTCGGAGCCGATCGCCCTCCCCCTAGCCCCAGCATCAGCTGGTGCAGAGCCATATGTGCCCCTTCCCCCTCTGCTTGGAGCCATGGATGCTGAGGATACGACTACAAAGGAGTAAGAGCCAGCAGTTGCCTTCAGATCTATTCCCAGGGCTCCCGCTTGTATCGGAGGCAGAGCTGGGCCCCAGGAGCTGAGCATCTGGAGGGAGGTAACCGCGTGCTCACCTGCAGGCCATCCTAGCGGTCCCGCGCTCCACCTGTCCTCCGGATCGGGGCGGACGGGATGTTGCTCGTGGTTTATTAATAATCAAAGCAGCTTGTTCTGCGTGCCAGGATTACCAAGCACACGGCGGTGTGAGAAAGTTATCAGCAAACAACTGACTTTGCCAAGCAAAGCGGATATAAAAGCATAACCTCGCGGATAGTCGGTCTCGTGGCAGACTTCTGTGTCTGCAGTCCGGTCACTAAGTGGTATTACTCTGAGCTTCACGCGCTTTTACTTTGCTTTAATGATAATTAGCTGTTACTGTCTACAGAAAGCCAGGGGGGTGCAGGCCGGTAGCGGTAGATGGATTTCCACGTGCTCCCACCCGTCCCGTTCTGCTTCCCGGGAGGCTGCTCTCGTAGCGGATTACTTTCTGCATCCGTGACAATTGTGCATCTGGTCTGCGGGATCTCGCATGGTTATTCTGCCCCAGGGAAAAGCTGCCAGAAAACCATATGGGGCTTAGGGAAGGGGTCTCGGAGACAACAGAGTCCTTGGTTCTTTGCCGGAAAGACGTGTGCTGCCCGGGATGCTCTGGACTCAACATTAAGGCTGTCGTTTGCTTTGCTTTTCTATAAGGTCCATTTTGTAAAAGGGTTTCTGCACTTCTGAACTAGTTGGTCAGTTTGCAACAAGAGTGAATCCCGTTGGAAAGGAAGGCGGCTCCCTCCCAAGTCTGCGTGGGTATCGGGGAAGATCCCGAGGGCACGTATTGCCCCGGCTGCTCTTGTAGCTTCCCTGTCCTGCACACACAGTCCGTTCGAAGCTAAACGAGCACCAGGCCTGGTCCTGATCCAGCAGTTGCTGTTCTTACACACGTGCGTGCATGCGGTCCGCGGGCTGTGGTCGTGGACTGGAACCCAGCCCCGCCACCGTCGTGGGTCCTTGGGATATGTCGCCTCCCCTCGCTCAGGCTCTGCCTCGCCCTCTGTCTTGCTGTGCGTGTTCGGGCTGCAGCGTGGCGAGGCAGCGACTGTATAGTGGAGGTCTTGGGCTACTCTAAGCCACAGTTGTTGGAACACGCTGGACCTCGATATCGCCCCTTCGCGTCTCTTCTCCCTCCCCTAACTGACCACAGCACGATCCCATGCCAGGAGCGGGGCAGACCGTAGCTGTCAGCACCCTACGGGAGCTCCCCAGAGGGGAGTGAAGAAAAGATGTGCCCGGGACTGATTCTCGATAGAAATTTCTTGCCAGGAGGTTGTAGGACTCGTTAAAAAGCACGTTAGGCCTCGTGCAGGCATCGGTGCGTGTGAAGTGTCACCCTGCAAAACTCCCGGCTCTTCGGCGCTCTTCTTGGAGGCCGAGGGGCGCCCCGCATCATCGCTGCGCGCCCCGGGTGGGTGGGTTTCTGGCCTCAAACTTTTCCTTGCCTTTCTCAGAAAATTCAGCTGCAGCAGAGACGAAGCTGAGGACATTAAAGCCGGGGAGGAGCTTACAAAGTCGTGAGCACATGGAAAGGGAGAGGGGTTGTGGGTTGTAGCCGTGTTGGCCTACGGACGTAGGCAGGCAAGTTCTTGGGGCAGATGCGATACCTTTTATGAGACTAATTAAACAGTTGGAAAAATGGTTCCTTGCAAGCTCTCAGGTACGAACACACTTCCCCAACAGATATGCCTGAAGAAGGGCGTTCGTGCCCGAAAGCTTGCAAAGAACAAATGAGTTGGTCTCATGAAAGATTTAGTTGGTCTCACAAAAGGTATTGCATCTGCCCCAGGAGCCTCGTCTGCCTGGAGCGGGAGAGCGCCCTTCGCTGCCATTACAGAGCTTGCTTCCGGTACGTGGCGTAGCGACCCCGACCCGTGCTCCGGAGAGACCTGGC
>JAGPOW010003182.1:13059711-13073738 GCA_030014935.1 Caiman crocodilus | reverse complement strand
AATAGGTCAGAATAGGTTCAACAAATGCAGCAAAATGGCTTAGGCTGGGAGGAAAAACCCAGTATGTTGGTTTCCAGCATTCAGGCTCCGCTGTCTAAATGCTGGTACGAGTGCTTACCATTAAGCTCATATATTGCCCCACTGATTTGAATGGGGCCTCTCACAGGCTTAGATAGATAAGCCTGAGATGGCCGATTTGGGATCTTCAGCTGGAAATGTATGGGATTACTAGCAGTTGCTAGTTGTATCCCAGTTGTATCACTTAGCTACAGCAAATAAAGTCATTTTTAGTGTGTAGGTAAATGGAAAGCTCAAATCATTTCATTCTGGGAGATGAAAATGAATACTGTGGGTTTGACCTCTCCTTTCCGCCTGAGAGAATGAATTGCTGTTTCATTTATAATGAATTACAGCACAATGTAGGAAACATGCATGTGGTTTTAAACTCCGCATTAACGTGATTTGTGCAATTCATATCACGGCGATTGGCGTATGACTAATGGCGCTGTATTAAAGTAATCTTGAAGCAAGTGAGATGAACGTAACTCTTGCACCAGTGATTAGTGTCCAGGCGTGCACAGTGCAAGTGATCCTGCCTACCCTGTGCCTCTCTCCTTCATCAGAAATCTGCCCTCTGATTATTACATCTGATTATAATGTATAGGTAATTACAGTGCATGGGTAATAATAATCTGCTGCTAGCTGTTTTGTGCAGTTTTCAGAGCGTACCCAAGCATCGCGGCTCTCATAAGCATGAATGTTTTCATAATAAATCTTCTTGCCTGCATTCATGTTGAACTATAAGTTTCATGGAGGAAACAATAATAATTGGTAAACACTTCTAATTCAAGTAGTGTGCAAGTTAACAAGGATTGTCTCTTGGTGCTTGGCTCTGAGCAATTATAATTCATCTTAATAATTCTAAGGTCACTAACTTCAGCAGGGTGCCAACATTTAAAGGGCTTTCAGCATGTAGTTTAAGCGCAAGGGATGACACCCGCTGTGTTGCCTCACTTCAATATTTATGCAGCTATGACCTCTGTAGAAAACAGATGAACCAATATCCTACCGGTGTAAAAGCCAGGTCTGCGATTTTATTTTCTCATAAGTGAATGGATTATTATGCAGTTAGAAGCATTCTGGCTTTCTTTTGTATTGCAAGACAACACGCTCAGTCAGAAAAATGCTTTTCCCCCCAGCGACGTGCTAACACTTCTGTCACGTTCTTGCTAGAAATACGTTATTTAACAACGCGAGCCATGCTGTCCTTGAGCAGAACATCCTCGACACGCGCAGAGATCAGACAAATTCCAGCGGAGATTTTTTTTCCTTTGCTGAGATTTTCTTTATTTTACACTTTCACAAAGGCGGCGGAGGGAGCGGATAGAAGAAGGCTTACCCGGGGAAGCGCTGGGCTGGGCGGCCACGCCGGGCAGTGGGAATCCTTTCCAAGGTTTTGTTTAACCCAAGGTGTTTTTCATTATTTAGGGAATGCAAAGCAGAAAATTAAGACAGAGCATCTCAGCATCCTGGTGAGCAGCTTAGCACTGTGCAATTAATGTCTATTGATCGTGATGAAATGAGGAGTGAGAAGGAGGGAGGGCGAGAGGAGCATCAGGAAAGCAGGACGAGATGGAAAGGGAAAGCGAGGAGTTTGTGCGGCCTTGCAAAACGTGTCGAGAGCACGTTGCAGACCTCCCCGCTTCACTCCTGACCCAAAAAAGTCTGTCCCAATTCAGCAATACTAAGCCGGTTGGGGAGCAGCAAATGAATCCAGCATCTCCTTGTGTGGAAGCGTCCCTCCGGTAGGACAGTCTTATTTTCCTTTCAAGCCCGGCCCCGATGGCTTCAGAGGAAGCACTTTCAGAGCAGCTTTGTTAAGGACAGTGAAGAGGGCAAAAAATGCTCCTGATGAGATTGCTAATTATACAGACTTTAAACATGAGCTGACACCAGCTTTATTGCTTTTACTACCCTGGGCACACGCTGGCTCCTGCAGGAACGCACGACATGTGCCGTGCCGGCCATCGCTTGCCAGCGTCTAGAAAGTTGGGTGAGAAATGGCAGGTTTTGTCCGTCCTTATGCATGTAGCTGAAGTGCCAGCGAATGCCTTTTCTCGGGTGGCATCAGCAATGCAGCCTCTTCCCGTTTTCCCTCTCCGGTTCGTTCTGCACGGCGGCTGCCGTGGGTCTCGTCCGTGCCGCGCGCGGCGCGTGGCGCTCTCGTCCCGTGGCGCCTTTGCCACAGTCGCAGATCCCACGGCCAAGGAGCAGCTGGCCCGTCGAGGTTCAGATTTGACTATCCAGTACGAATAACCTGTTACCCTTTCACTAGACTGCTGGAGCTCCTCCTAGTCATTAATAGTTACCCCTGCCCACTTACGTTCACACTGAGAACGTTCCCATTTTGGGTGCATCCCGACTGAGGTTAACCCGCACGAGTTCTCCATGCAGTGTTGTATCTACGGGCTAGAGAGACGGGGGATCTGCTGTTTGCTGCAAAGACGCACGCTTTCCTTTTGAATGATCCTCTTGGAGGAAGTTCGCATTATGCTGACACTAACAAATGCCAGTCTGCTTTTAGGCTGGAAAAAAGTAAGTGGTGCAAAAGGGAATAGGCACTGAACCGCTATTAGGGCTCCTAATTAGCCATTATAGGATTCCATTAATCTCCTGAGTTGACTAAAAGAGTTACGGTCGCTGAAGCCCGTCTGTGTTGAGATGGAAGGGAGATTTAACAAAGCCCCTGGGCCCAAGATACCTGCAAATAGCAGGTTCCCTGGACCCACTTCAGTTTGCGTTTTGTGTTAGAGAGCGTTGAGGAAAGATCCTTATGAGACGTATCTTGCGAGCAAAGGCTATCAAAGAGCGGTGTACGCCGGCATGCATTTCAGCACAGCTCTCCCGAGCCAGCAATAGCGAGATGTGACGCAGAAGAGTTCGCGCTGCCGTATGGAGTTTACAGCGGGCAAAATACGAAGCCAGATTACCCTAACACACCCCTCTTTCGGTCTCAAAAGAGAACCAGAAATCAGGGATACTTTCCACGCGCCCCAGACTGGAAAGCCTCCCCACACCAAGCCCCCAACCCCTACCAGATCCCAGCCCCCTCCATCCGGACCATCTGCTCTTTCCTATGGCCCTTGGGGAGGACGAATGCGAGCTTCTCGCCCGGGCAGCAGGAAGGGTCAGCGTTCAGCTTGACCGCGTTGTCCAGATCTTAAAGTGACTCCAGGCAGAGACGGTTGGACTGTGTGCTGGATCACGGTCACACAAGAGTCAAGTCCTCATCCCATGCCAGGCCCACCCCGCTTTATGCACAAACCCCTTGACTGAAAAAAAAAAATCGGGTCTGTAATTGCATTTAATGTCGTTCCTAACGTTCGTGGTCATGCCTTTCCTTTTCCAGAGGGGGAGGAAAGGCCTCTCCTCCAGCGCCGTGTCCTGAGTCTGCTGGCAGCCTCGCCCAGCGGCGCTGAAGGGTGAAGTCCCCCTCCCCAAAGAGCCTCATTGTGATGTTTGCTCATTTACATGCCAGCATAATTAACTAGTTCATTGCTGCCCATTTATCAAATGGGATGGGGAACTGTGTTGGGCTGGGAGGAACTGGGACTTGCTGGAGAAGGGATTATGCAGAGGGGACGGAGGAGAGACGCCGAGAGAGAAGCGTGGGAGAGAGAGAGGAAAGTAGGGGACGAGGGAAACCCAGGAGTAGGCTTGGCGGTGGCTATGAAGGTGAGTGGATAGTATCTTGGGCTGGTTAACAGCGTCATTGCTACGCGTGCTGCCCTTTTTCCATGTGAACGCGAGGGATCGAAAGGATTGCTATCATCAGTGATGCCTTGCCCCGCAGCCCGTCACTAAAAATGGAAATTTGCCTTCTGCAAAATTAAGCTTGCCCCCCCCGCCAGCCTGGTACGAGGTGTCCCGGGCTCACTGCACGACTACGAGTGCTGCCACTAGGATTTCTGCTGTGATGTGTATATTGAGTGAAATTCTTCGTGCACTAAAGGTTATTTTCAAGGAAATTTAAGATGTATGTACCATTTACTTGGTGGGAGAGGAAGCAGTCCTGCCTTTGGCACTACTGTCCCTTCAGACCATGAATTCAAAGGTCTTGGCTACAAAACCCATGTACGTTAATGTAGTCGAGTATTATACAGAATTAATATTTAAGTATTATAAATCACTAGCTCTTCTGTAGTGCATGGCTTGCTTACTAGAATGATAATACACTTGTTAAATCTTTTAAATGGCTTAACGCTATTCAATAAATGTGCACATTGCTAATTAAAGCAACATTACCACGAGAGGTGATCAGATTACACATATTTCTTCAACAATTGCCTCTTGTAAATTAAATAGAAGAAAGATGGTATTTTCCTGTAAGACTGATTCAAGTTTGAAAATGTCAATAGATGCAAAAAGCCACCCCAGAGCCTTGCTCGATAAAATGCAAGTAGAGGAGTAATGACATGGTCAATAGTAACTGCCATCACCCATAGAGAAATCAGATTGCCAGGCCTAGATCTATACAACTCTTGCCAAAGCAGAACCTCATTTACACATACAGATCTTCATACCCTTTGCGAAGAAAAGCATATGTGACAGCTGAGAGGTTTCAGTTTGCCAAAGATCTTTCACTCTGAATACAGTAAATGTCACATCTGTTTATTTATGGTTAAATTTTGCTAACTATCTGTAGAAATATTTGGATTTTTCCTATAGTGATGGAGATGTTTTAAAAGCAAGAGAATCCAGACTGTAATGCAGCTGCAGCACAAAACCATATGGGCGCTAAAGGGAGGAAAGATGCATCACAAAATTACTCGAAGTAAACATAAACCACATGTAATCCTCAGAAGGATATTAGACAGAATACATAAATGCCTGGATATTGCTGTGAAAGGGTGCAATCAGGCAGTAAGTTATTGCACATGCCAAAAATAATCACACTTGCATAGCGCTTTACATTTTCCAAATGCCATACTGCAAGCATTATCTAATTTGTCCAGGAAAGCTGCATGATTTCAGCCCCTGAAGTGGGGATGTAGCAATGTTTGGCTCCTGCTTTGGAAAACTACGCAGGTGATAGCTACGCGCCCCACGCGTTTCACAGCGTCCCAGGAACTTGGTTTGGGCCACCTGGAAAGCCCTGGGTTTCCTTTTAATCCATTAACATCTTTGGCTTTGCGACAGCTTCTTTACAAGGTGTTTCTACTTGATGTATTGGCATCCTGGGAATAAGTCCATCAGGAGCAAGCGGTGCAGTGGCATGAACGGTCACTATAACGAGCGCTGTCAGGAGTGGCTGGAAGACTCCGTGTGCTGTTGTCTGTCTTTCTGGCCGGCCGTAAATCTTACGACGGGGAAGAACATTTTTTTAAAACAAGTCCCATCTGATAGTAACAGCAATTACATGTACGCTGTGTTGTTTTACATACCCGTTATACTTTTTATCTTACTTTTTTTATTTCATTTTTAAAATAAAAAGTGGAATTGTGCTGAGGATTAGCTTTCCAAAAATGCATCAGAGGGAGCCAACTACTGATTCACATGATTTCCATTGGCAGTATCTAGCTTTGCATATGTAATATAAGGAATTAGACATCTGTTAGGGTTTTTGTAACTACGCACGGTATAAACCCTTCCATTGGGTGATTCAGATACAAATGGTGTTGAGGCCCAAGTGCAAACCTGAATTTGTACATGGTAATATAGATCTCGGTCTCAGATGCGAAAAAGATGGGGGCAACGGGCGGCGGGAGGAATAAAACATTTCCTAGCATCTCTGAACGTGTTTCTCTTCCTACAGATGACATGGAAGCCATTCCTGTCAAACAGTTTGTTAAACATATCAGTGAACTGTATTCAAATAACCAGCATGGATTCTCAGAAGACTTTGAGGTACGTTCCCTTATCTTTTAATGAAGTAGCCTTTTCCTGCCGCAGCTGAACATGTTGTGTACTCCTAGCAAGGGACAATGTCAGACCGATACGAGGCCGCTGTGGAAACAGCAAGTCTGCTTCTGCACCCTATCAGATGAAGTGTTGCCAGGCGAGAGCGCCACGTTTTAAGGCTGTTCGTATCCCAAGCGCTGGTGAGACCTCATCTGGAAGAGTCCTTCCTGGCTTTCAGAACGGGGAAAGCTGCAGCGCGAGCACAGGTTGCAGACTGGCCCCCCGCGTGAAATGTCACCTGCGGCTCTTTGTCGTTGATCACCCTTGGGCCACTTCCCAAAGCCCTCGTCCATTAGTTCTTTGAATTACTATTATCAGTTGCTTACTAGGAAACATCCCCATTGCCATCGCTGGGGTTTTGGTCCAAATAACACCTCAACGAGGTGCTTAGTCCACGGTACTTATATCATGCAAAGGTTTTAAGAGCTGCCGCTTGCTGCAGACAACTCGGAGGGTCCAGGCTGAATCCCTGTCTCTGTTGCCCCCTTGCAAATCTGTTGCAAGTCCTCCAACGTGGGAGTAAGACCAAAATTCAGCCCCTTAGTGCTATAGGAAGGTCCAGTGAGCTACACAAGGCACTTCTGCACTACAAAGAAACAAGTTTGAGAAGTTTAATGTGCAAATGGCATTGCTCTGGTAATCCTTCCACACGCTGAAGAAGTCTAGTGCGTGGATGGCCTCGATGATGTCCGTGAAATTGCTGAGTTGAGCAAATGCTCTTCGGCATGAGGAAGGGTTGCAAACTCTGTCCCGAATCAAGCAATCCTGTAGTTAACACAATCTCCGACGTTTTCAGGAGCAACTTTCTGCTAGTTCCCACCTGGGCGTTGCAAGCATTGGTGTGGATGAGATGGTTTCAACCAGGAAAGCTGCTAATAGCATGCTGCTGTGGTGGCGTTTCAGTGGAGGGCCAAAGACCACCCATCTTCTTCAATATATGGCTGTTTTAAAAAAAGTAATATAGGTACATGAGTTATAGAGGCAGGTGTCTTTACACACATAACAGTGAAACATAACTGGTGGGCTAATATCTAAAGCCGCTTTGCTTAATGGAATAAAGACAAGACTGTATGCAGGTATTGTCTTTAATGGTCCCATTAAAAAACATTTACTGCTGTTTGGTTACCGTCTGCCTGAGTGCCTGCATTGCCTGATGCCCCAAAACTATTGTGTAAGTCATAAACATTTTGTATTCATGAGGATAGCAAATGTGTGAGGTGTTAAAGTGATTTAGTTCAATTGACTGCTGGCTGGATGACTGAGCAGGAATATTGAGGCATTTAACAATGTTGATGGTATTCAGGACAAACATTTATCCTCCAGAGGGTAGAATTTGATCAGGATGATCAAATGCGACTCAGTCTCCTCAATTATGTATGAATTGAGACCCCAGTGCTATTCATCACAGCTGGTTTGGACACCATTTAATTATTCAAAATAATCAGCTACACATCTGTAAACTTGGTCTGACTTAAAGCAGGCTTTGCTTCAGCTGCCTCAAAATCATTGCTATTAACAAATGTTGGGCGTCTTCCGCCCATAGCTTTCAACAGAGGGAAACGCAGCTCTAATAGCCTTTTTCTTCCCTTCATGCTACGGCTGCTCTCGGTGCCTGCCGCTCCGTGATAGCTCGTCAGGAGAGATTGCTTTAGCCAATTAGTCCTGTTCTCGGGAGTTCGCCAGCTCTGATGAAGGGAAGCGGCCTTTTATAACTGTACCGCACAGCGCGCAAATCCTGCTCTTTCCGCCAGTGTAAGACTCGGCGTAACTCCTCAGAGCCACTGTGGTTACTCCCTATTTAGTCCGGTGCAAATGAGGCCCAAATTTGGTCCTTAGGTGTTTTTTTAAAAAACAAGTAAAAAAGAAATCTCCTCCTCCGAGAAGAGGCTGCGACTAGAATGATTGCTGCTTTGAGAAGAAGATACGTATATATATATATATATATATATATATATGCATATACATACACACATAGACACATGTCCATATAGACACATATATATGAGGAATGGCCCCTTCCTACAGTGGCTTGTATTCCCTTTGGTGGCACATGCATGGATAGGATTCTCCTCTCCCTTGGACCAACGTCACCTCAAAGGACTCCCCAAGACATCTGTGGTGTAACAAGGACCGGGACCGGGACCGGGATGGGTGCATTAAGACCATGGGGTGACATTTCCACAGCACCTAAGCGTGGTAGAAGTGGGTGTCCCTTTTTTTTCCAAAGGAGCCTGAGATGACCGCAAGCTCGCTCTCCCGCTGCGGAGAAGGTGTAATTTCTGTGCGGCTGAAAGGCAGAGCCGCTCACGCTCGTTCGGGCCATCAGTCACTTTTGAGAGGCAGAATGATGCTCTTAAGTCACTTAGCCAAAAGTATCGTCTGTCCATATAAAGTTCAGTCGCGTGAGAGAAAATAGGAGCCTAGCTGCTGAAAGGGAGTGTATTCTTCTCTTCCCCGGGGGACTTCGGACCATAAGACAGCATCCAAAAAGCAGCTGTAAAGTTCCCCTAGCAGTCAGCTCTGAAAGAAGCTGAAAGGGAGATGAGTGTGTTAGGAACAAATGCAAACTGCCTTGAGCAAAAAGCATATGTTCTCTTGGTTTGCTTCTCTTTTCTTTCCTGTGTTTTTGGAAGCCTGCCTTGAGTTTAACAGGGAATTTCATTGTAAGAGGCTTCTTTTGGAAGCAAATGCTCAAAACCCCTTCCCCCTCTCCCTTTTAAAGGCAGAGGTAGAGTTAAATAGTTTCCAAATGTGCTAAGGAAGCATTTTATGTGACAGAGAAAAGGTCTCTAAACTCACAGCTCTTTCTATGGAAGGTAGGTCCAAAATGCATCCATATTCCCATCAGGGTGTCATGCTGCCAGAAGACCTTTTTATCATCCAGTTCACTAGTCTTTCTTACACACACAGAATAGTTAAGGATGCCCCTGAGCACAATGAATTTAGGACTTTTGATAGCGGAGGAAACGTTAAGTCTGAGTGGCGCGGGGTCGAGCGCGGTCGCATGTTGTCAGTCTTAGGGGGCAAGGAGGCGAGAGCCCCCTGTGATGATGCTGGATGCGAGGGCATCTGTACTGCAGCAGAGACAGAAACCCCGCGTTGCTGAGCTGGAAAGTGTAACGCCGGGGAGCGGTTATCTTAAATTGAACGAGCAGAATTTGGAGGTAACCGTACTCCAGGGAGACCCGCTTGCCTGTGCTTCCTGCTGCTAATCGTTCATCTGATGTCCCCCCTTCACGCTTCAGTCCAGGTGAGGTCCCTGCCCCTCGGACCTTAACGTCTCATGGGAAGCAAGCCGTGGGAGGAAGAGCTACAAAGAGGATGCGAGTGACGGGAATGAAATGAGTGTGCATGGAGTGCCGCGCCTGTGTCTCGGGATGTGTCAGTGCAAGGCATCTGCTCGCATGTCTGTGTATGCGAGAGGTGTCAGCCCCCGTGCAGTGCATGGAGCTGGTACACGGACACGTGCCACGTGGGGTATCCCCCGGGCTGGCCCGGCCCTGTGCACTGGTTCCAGCGCAGCCCGCTCAGGCCCCCATCCAGCTTGTGGGGTGGGATGAGTGCGACACCCGTGGTGTACACAGCCCCGTGGGTCCCCAAACCAGTATAGCTGGCTCACATAGCAGTCTGCCTGGCCCAGCTAGCCCTGCTGAGAGGCCGCGCTCACGGCCACGCTGCTCCTGAGTCTGGCGCGAGCCCACGGCACGCTGTGGTCCCCTGCCCCAGCCACCCGCGACGGCGTGGCCAGTGCTTCCAGCAATGCTCGTTGCCAGAGCAAACGACATTCGATCTGAAGCCAACGTGGGAAGCAAAGGGCAATGTGGCCTTCGGCATTGTGCATGACCGTGGGCCAGCAAAGGCTCTGCCCTCCAGTTGTAATCATTGTTAAGGTGGCCTGTCCCTAGTTTTGTGCAGAGCTAGAGTAGCCTGTTCAGTTTGCTTTGCCCTTCCCCGTGTGTCGCACGCCCCCAGCTCTCCCCTTCGCCCTGTGTTGCTAAAGGATTGACGCCCACATGAGACGCTCCCAATACTCTGTGCCGTTCCTGTGCAAGGTCCCTGCAAGCCGCCGGGTCTGTAGCAGCGCGTCCTTGGAGCGTTTCCCTTGGGCCAGCAGGAGCATGGGCACGGACTACCAGAAGTTGGCCCAGGAGATTGCCGTGACTGATGGCGTGGGGTGAAAAAGATCTCTGTCACGAACAAATTTGCCGTCTTAGTGCCGGATGACCCCAGCGTCATTCCCCGACGCGGCTCCTGAGCTCGCTTCCTTTGCACCTTCAGAAGAAGGTCTCCCGAGCACGCCACCTCGACCAGCTCGTGAAGGAGGGGCGCCCGCAGAAGCGAAGCCAACAGGCTGCTTGCTGAGCCAGCCACTTCTAGCTCATTAGTTCGTATTACCAGACATGTAGCGGTTTGATTTTACACTTTTAAGTTTAGTGAAAATTCTTTGAAGTTTATCAAACTAATCTGTAACTGGCTTCAGGAAGGCAATGAAAATGGGTCATTAAACGTGGGTGTATCAAATCCCAATTAGCATTAGCACGGACAATATAATTAAAAGCTAAATTAGCCATAATAGCTTGGAATATAACATTTCTTGCAGTAACTAAAGGTCGATTGAAACCGTGTACTTTGGGTTCTCAAGTGGTCAATGAGGAGTTGAAAAGGACAAAATGAGAGGATGTGCCTGTTCGTCTTTGGAGAGTAACGTGCTCAGTGTAAAGGACACTGGCTCGTTAGCTAGTTTGCAATTAAAGTCAGCGAAAGGAATGACGTGGGCTAGACGCCTCCTTCCGCAGCGACCACCAACAGCTGTTCCAGATAAAACCTGAAATTCTCGTGCTGGATGCGAACCCGGTCGTTGGTCTTTGCCCAAGTCACAACATCAGGAGGGACCCGGCCTCGTGCTGGCGTTCTCCGGCCAAAAGCAAAGGCAAAAATATGGGTTAAAACCTGCAGAGCAGGATCTACCTAAGACGTAGCAAGGTCACGGGGTGAAAATGGACTGGAGTTCACGTTCCCCTCTTCCCATGACTCCTACCAGTTCCTGCCCCGCGACTAGTCTGACACCCACCTTTCTCCCCTGAGAAAGGTAGCTGCTGCCCTTGCCTTCTCTACCTGCCTGGCATCCTGGAGGAAGTTGGGCATCTAAGGGAGCCTATGGAAAACCACTTAGCAATAACTCACAATTTGCCTTATAGGGCTGGTTGATTGTCTGATCCCTTTGCCATGGTATTTTCTGAAACGGGGAGCTCTTCGAGGCAGGGGTCAGGTCTAGTTTTATGTATGAAGACCATCTCGCACCTTGTGAACGTTACCACGATGCAGACACCTTACCCACCCCTCCAGCGTCACTGAAGCCAGCTTAGGAAGACCTGGTGCCTGGACAGTGGTTTCCAGCATGGTGGAAATCATCTAGCAGGTCTAGAAAACTCCTCTAGTTCATCATTTCCAGAGGCCCTGGGGGTGGCCTGCATCAAATAGTGATGGATGCTTGGATCCACACCATGCTCATCCTTTCGGCTGACCCCACTAGGGCCAAGTAGGCCAACCTTTTTCCTAAGGCTTAACCCAGACTTCCCTTGTTGCAGTTGAAGCCTGTTACTTGCCCTGTTTCCAGCTGACATGGGCTGCAACTAAGGATGGAGGACTTTGTTTTTTTGAACATTTTGACAGTTTTCAAGGATACTAGAATTCCCTTGGAAATATAGTAGGGTTGTAGTGTTATTGCAGCCGTAATGGTGCGGGAAAGGCATGAGAGACTCTTCTTTTGTGATAACTTTTATTGGAGAGATGGGATCCGTATAGTTGGGAGAGATGTTGGCCAGGTTTTCCGGTATGAAGTGCCTTGGCTGTTGGGTTCAAAAGAGACTTTCCCAAAGCATCAGCTCTTGCTGTGTCAGACCTCTTATTCCAGGGCCACATTTTTTTCTCCCCTGTCATTTTATGTCTCATCCACCTTCTATTCATCTTTTATTGGCCAGCCAGGAAAATTGAGAACGCAGTCAACATCCACTTTAAAAGGTTCATTAAAATGACTAACTGCACATAACCGTTCCTTTATGGAAAAATCCTATAGAATTTAATAGAAAGCGATACGTTGACCCCGTAGTATTTAAGCCATCTTAGAGAATTCCTTTGCAAGGATGTAATTTTCTATTAAATTTGATGTTCTTTGGAGTATTCTCCAAAAAGCTCTTATTGGATTTGCCTATATTCAGCTGTAGGAGTTTGCCATCAATATTTGAACATGCATAGCCATTCCAAAAAGTTTTGTAATGAACATAAACTTTTTAAAAATTTGATGAGCACCCTCTAATCATGTAGGAATAGGAAGTTTTGTCCTTAAAAAAAAACCAAACAAAAATGCAAGCAGTTTTCCATTCATGCCTTAGACTGAGCTAATGTTGCTTGTGGTTTAATCCGGGCTCCAAAGCGGAGTGTTTTCCATGGCCCGTTGGAGCTGGCAGGCGGTGTTAAACCAAGTGCTGAAATTAAGGTGAAAAATGTTTTGCTTTTCCCTGGTAGAAATGGGATTCTGTTCATTTAGGCCAGCGAAGGGTTTTGTCTCGTTCATCCTTGTCATAGTTCAGCTCATCTCCTTTGCCTCCAGTGTCTTCCTCCCTTTCAAAGAGAGAGGAAGAGGCAACTGTTCGCTAGGGAATGCCCTGTGAATATAAAAGCCACAGACTGTACTTGGTTTTGGTATACTTTGCACTTTTTAAATGTAAATGCAGTGGAAAATATCAAAATTGCTATGCAATTCCTTTGTGAAATGTCTGCATAATGCCGAACTCTGTTACATCTGCTGTTTGTATAGCATTTCTCTTGATAATTTTCTCTGTCACTTAGCTCTTGATCTTTGTAGCAGCTGTGTTCTGCTAATGACTTCCCTTATTAGGCAGGTTCTATACTGTTATTTTTGAAGCCTACAGTACAAAGTAATTTGGCACTTCCCTTCCCTAGCTGTGAGGAAATCTAGGTTATAAAATGTGACTTCTTGAACCCGCTAAATAGCTTCTCCTACAAATGTTTAAACAAGCCCACATCAGTGTATTTTCAAGAAGTGGTTCCAGTGTAATGGAATAATAGTAGTGTTCATGCTAATGATGAGGAAGTTAAGTAGACGCAAGAAGGATATTTTAAAAGGGGCATTGTCAGTGGGCTTACAGGTTAAAATAGCTCCCCGGATGAATAGAGGATGTGTTTGACTAGTTAAGTCCGCAAGACGTGCTCAGAAATTCTGTAGGTCTTTAGGTAAATCTGGCTGCAGGTCGGTCGCTGGGATCCCCACGCTGTGGGGAGAAGACGTCCCGCTCTGGCGTTTTCACGGCTGCGTGTTGATACGGTTCGTTACCCATCTTGGGGTATGGAAGGATCGGAAAGCCAGTGGGAGCTGCCCACCTATCCTGTTTAGACCCCCTTGTAGAAGTCACTGGGCACCTGTCTGCCTCGTTAGACGATTAAACGCCTCTTCAACTCCACCCCTGAGATGTCCCTGCTGCACGTGAAAAAAAACTGTATTTTTCTTCCAAAATCTGGAAATCTTTTGCTCTTCAGGTGTCAGGTGGGCATTGGGCACTGTCCGTCTCCCCACAGATCTATTTCATTCGTGTGGTATGGAAACACCAATGCCACAAATAGGTGCAGCGGCCAGCCGGTCCAGATGTTGGCTGGAAAACTGCACACCAGAACCATTTCCATAACGCACCATTGGCACACACTCCTTTCTTCCCACCAGAAAGTGTTGTGCTGTCGGTAGGGGAGTCCTGTCCGAGCATGTGCCAACAGTGGAGGTCATCGTAGAGCAAACCCGCCATCATGGGGCACGCCGACGCGAGACACTTACTGCACATTGGCCTCCTAACACTGCGCAGTAGCGTGTCACTGCACAAACCGTGCTAACAGCTCTCTGCGCAGTGTTATTAGGCTAATGCACAGTAAGTGTCACTAAATAACCGTTCACCGGTGCTAATGCTCAGTAACTTTCGGTACTGCACTTTTTGTAAGTACTTTATTAAGGAAGAGTTAAACTGTGTAAGTGTAAACATGCCCATGGAGAAGTAAGG
>JAGPOW010003182.1:13038558-13059611 GCA_030014935.1 Caiman crocodilus | reverse complement strand
CTTGTAGGAGGGAACAACACCCACAAGGAGCAGCGGTGCCACTTTGCACTGAAATCTTTTCCAAAAAAGCCAACATTTTCTGCGGCGGGCAGGGGAAGGAGAAGAAGAGCCCACATTGCGTGTTACATAGACTTTCCGCTGCTCTTCTCCGAAGCGTGACCTTCACCCATCACGGAGACTCGGTTCTGTAATCGAAATCTGGGAGTCCGCTAATGTCCCGGGTTTAATTAGATGGGAACCTGCTGGCAGATTAAAAAAAATAAATCAGACAATTAAAGTGTTGATGTTCAAGCCTGTTTTCAGGGAGCTGTTGTAGAACGGAGACACACTGCCTGTTCTTGCTCTGATGTCTTTTCTGTCTGAATAATTGTATTCCTAGGAAGTGCAGCGCTGTACGGCCGACATGAGCATCACGGCAGAACATTCCAACCACCCCGATAACAAGCACAAGAACAGATACATCAACATTTTAGCATGTGAGTAAGCACTCGTAGTAAAGAGAGCACAGCCCTTGCGAGAGGCGCTCGCTTCAGAGGGACCAGACCGCGAGCGGGGAACCAGGTTGTTTGAAGTAACTTAGGCCGGAGAAGGGCGGCCACTAAAGTTCGCCGGCGTGGTCGCGAAATCCTCTCCGACCAAGTTGTCCAGAGTTTTTAAGTTGTGCGTTTCACTCGTTCCCGTACGAAAATGTCGGCGCTTTGACGTCGGATAGGGTGAGGGCAGTGTGCAAAGGTAGCCGTCCTGTGTAAAGCCACGGAGCTGGGTAATTCAGGTCGAATCGCTGTCAGCACCGTGTGCGCTCATCTGGGGGAAGGTGACTTGGAGGAGGGGCATGGAGGGGCAGAGTGTTTTATTGACCCATGAGCTTCCTTCCTACTTCCAAAAATGCTACGTCTGACATCCGGTGGAGAGCGTGACTGGGAGAGACAGCAGCATGCACAGTGCAGCACAGGTGTCCTTGGGAGAACTGCTAACCCGAAGGCCGTTTCAAGAGTAGGACAGGCTGTGGGAAGCAGAATAAGGCTGTCCATAATCTTCTCTGATGAGGGCCTGAGGCAGGATCCTAGCACTGCAGGCGTTTTGAGCCAGCACCAAGGTTGCAATGTAAACCCGCTCTCAGGTCCAGCACGTGCAGGAGCAGCAAGCCCGGCATGATTGTACTTGAATTACACCTGACTCACCTGTGCCAGGTGCACACCATGGCAGGGATGTGAGCCTAGGTCCTGGTTCCTTGCCCCCGGGCGGTTCTTGTGCAGGCGTGAGCGAGTCGAGGGTCCCTGTGCCTGGCTCCTGCGGTGCGTGGCATGGGCTAAGGGTGATGGCCTGCTGCACGGGACGGGGTGCAGGGATTGCAGCGTACAAAAATAGGAGGGGTTACCCCTCCTCAAGCAAGCGTGGTATGGTCCAAACAGCGCCTTAACGAGATCCTCCTTCCCCTAGAAACACCTGCTCCCGGCTTTCGAAAGGGACCTGTCGCGTTAAAGAAATCACATGCTTTAAAAAATAAATGAATCAGTGCAAAGCCTGAGAATGTGTTCCCACAACCCCAGGGCAGGCTCCTCCACTTCCCCTTCGCTCCAGTTTCTTCAGGGTGTTTGTAAAGGGCATGACTCCCTCCCAGAAATGGGCTGGAAATCGGGTGTTTACCTGCCTTGTTATGCGTTTTCTTCTTAGTGCGCTTCTGCTGTGTGTTCTCCCCACAGATGATCACAGTAGGGTGAAGCTAAGGCCTTTACCGGGAAAAGACTCTAAGCACAGCGACTACATTAATGCTAATTATGTTGATGTAAGTTGTTTGAATGGTTTTTTTTCACCTCTTCTCTTGTGATTCCTTTCATACAAGGGGAATATAACTGGTTATTGCTTCTGAAGTGTTTGTGTTTTGCAAGTCCCTGGCATGTCTGCTGCCAGCTCCTCAAATATTCAGAATGGGAAAGGCACCTTTCTTTGTTACTGTTGAATTATTAACATGTCTGCCGTGGTATTGCTTTCATCTGACTTTGCATTATGCTTTTCTTTGAAGGGTTACAACAAAGCAAAAGCCTACATAGCCACCCAGGGACCCTTAAAGTCGACATTTGAAGATTTCTGGAGGATGATTTGGGAGCAAAATACCGGAATTATTGTCATGATCACAAACCTTGTGGAAAAGGGAAGGGTAAGGGAGCATCTTCACAGCTACCCTTTGCTACTTAATATAGTGAATTAAGAACAATATCTGGTGCTGTCTGCATTTTTTTAAATGCTCAACTAGCCTGCTCATGGCTGCACAGCCTGAAAAGCGCGCAGCAGAGCTGTCCCTTCCTTTTTATTTGCCCACCTTTTCTAATAAACGGTAGACGGGTGGTTTTAAAACCCAAGCGCGCCAACCCCTGACCCAGCACCCTCTCCCTTTCTTTAGAGGAAATGCGATCAATACTGGCCCACCGAGAACAGCGAGGAGTACGGCAACATTATCGTCACGCTAAAGAGCACAAAAGTCCATGCCTGCTACACCGTCCGCCGCTTCACGGTCCGAAACGCCAAGATGAAGAAGGCAAGCGAGCCCGTTTTGTTCGCGGTCACTTGTCGTGGGGCTTCTCGCGTGGGGGCAGCGTGCCGTGCGTGCCTTCCGGCCTGGCGTGCTGTCTGTGCCGCTGTGGGGAAGCCTGGGCCCTTGCATCCCTGATGAAAGGCTGTATCCGCGGTTCTTTGCGCTGAAAGCGAGGAGCTGCACAGTGCTCCCCGGTCCCCGTAGCTGGTTGCTGTGACCCACAACCTCCCCAGTATGTTCTCGCCTTGCCCAGCTGGAGGCAGGGGGAGAAGACCTGGAAAAGACTCTAAGCCCAGCAACTATATTAATGTTAATTAAGTTGTTAGAATGGGTTTTTTTCTCTTCTCTTATTGTGAATCCTTTCATCCTTTTCACACCTTAGTCCTAACCCTTTGGGCCGTCCCAAGAAGCAGGTGTTTATCATGCGTCTCTGCCGTGTGGCCACACTTTCCTTTCCTAATGTGTCCCTTCCTGCTGCGTGCGCTCTTTGCTCAGGGTCAGAAAGGCAACCCCAAGGGGCGGCAGAACGAGAGGACGGTCATCCAGTACCACTACACCCAGTGGCCTGACATGGGCGTGCCGGAGTACGCGCTGCCGGTGCTGACCTTCGTGAGGAGATCCTCCGCAGCCAGGACCCCGGAGATGGGGCCCGTGGTTGTGCACTGCAGGTACGGCGGGGCACGCTCTGCTTCACTGGCGCGTGTAAGACGCACCTTGTACACAGCACACTGCGGCTGGACGACCATCGGTGCCGCTGCAATACGTGGTTAGCTTGCAAATGGGTGTGGAACGAAATGTGCCACCGTGCAGAGGGTCTGTGCAAAACTCACGGCCCCCGTAAGCCCCCGGCTTGGCGGCGGAGCAGAGGCCTTGTGCCAGGCTCCAGCCCAGGCTGGGTTTCACATGCTGACAGGCAGTGGCAAGTGACATACGTGACCTCAGGTAACAGCCGTTTTGCAGTAGATGCACATCAATGGCTTCCTAAAGCTGCAGCAGTAACGAGCAGAAGACAGTAACGGGCGTCTCGGGCAACTGGTCGCACGTTGCAGCTAATGGTTACACTGAGACGCAGCTGAAACGGTTCGCCCATGGGCTGGCGGATATCAGTGTTGTAAAGAGCTATTGGCAAACCGCCTCTGCACCCATAACCTGCGAACAGAAAGCAGTAGGATTCATTCCTATGAAGATTAGCTCCCCATTGCTGAATGTGGGGGAGCCTTTCATCGAAGCATGGACCTTGCCCGTGTTGACCGTAGGGATGGTGTAGTCTGGGTTAGCATTGGCCACTGAATGCCTCCTGCATTTGCTGGGGGCAGAGACTAAGGGTATATCCGCCCAAGGGATGGAGGGTGGGAGTGTGGCCTGTAGGCACACACTTGTGTCACTGCGATCTCAGGAGCAAGGGGACTGCGGCAATTCGGATGGGGCAGAGGGGGCTTCACCGCTGTCTTCACTGCCAGCACAGCGTGCGCCCCCCTCGCACTTCCATTTCACTGTGGAAAGATGCAAAGAAAGAAGGCAGCTAGCTGAGGAGAGAAAGGGAAACAAACACTTGCGGGAACTGTCATTAGAAGGGGTGGGCGCAAGCACGCGTTGGGTCAGAATTAATATCCTAAAATGTCCAGGAAACCGTTTGGTTTCAGGACTGGAAGAAGCAGAAGTAATTGTGATGGACAGGAGTGTTTGAGCTCAAGGATTTCTCCTTTGCCATTGTGAGCCCTGAATTTGGTAGAGTTGACTCATCCCGGTCTCTTCCCATGTCTCGTGCAGCGCTGGCGTGGGCAGGACTGGCACCTACATTGTGATCGACAGCATGCTGCAGCAGATAAAAGACAAAAGCACAGTCAATGTCCTGGGCTTTCTGAAACACATCAGGACCCAGCGCAACTACCTCGTCCAGACAGAGGTAAGGATCGGGGAGATGCTGGATTTCAGGCTGCGTTCGTTTTTATGGGGTAATCGAAAGGGAAATGGATTTTTCAGTTATTTCTCTGTACAAATTAAATAAATCACCAGGCCTTTGGGGCGCTGGAACATCTCTTTCCAAGATCAGAAGCTTGCGATGCCTCTCTCGACTACCTCTGTTGTTTGTCGTGTACTCGGGAACGTGGATGCTGGTTTTGGCAGCGTGCTTTGTAAAGGAGGTTGTAACCCTTTCCTCTGTGTGCTGCAAACCCTCAGTAATGGCTGCACCCTGCTTCACTGACCTTGCTCTGAAACTGCTTGCTGTTGCTTTTCTAGGAGCAGTACATTTTTATTCATGATGCCTTGTTGGAAGCCATCCTTGGGAAGGAAACGGAAGTGTCTGCAAATCAGCTGCATAGTTACGTTAACAGCATCCTCATACCTGGAATAGGAGGCAAGACACGACTAGAGAAACAGTTCAAGGTACAGGAGCTCCCAGAGTCGCCAGGAGCGTTTTAGCCACTCTGCTTTGGGAGTGTCTTTACTATTGTATCTCGTAAATAAAAACTAGAGCCAAACCACTGGGTCAGCACTGCCAAGCATGGAGGACTTAGCCTGAACAACCCTCGGTGCGTTGCTGTAAATCAGGGTTAAGTCCATGGAGTCGGACTGGTGGGACGTTAAGAGTCAGGCACTGAAAGCAGCTTGAACCAACTCATGAGTCTGAGCACTCCTGAAATCCGATTAGCTTTTAATGTAGATCATCATCATCATGCCTCGAACCCAGCTCTAGCGAAAGCTAGCAGAATGGGGGCTGTTGCCGTAATGTAAAACTTTTTACGAGCATGTTTAAAATTATTTTGTGCGACTGTGTCTCATGGGAAGACTGTACAGTCTTCAGCTCGCTCGCTCGTACACCAGCTAAGGACCCGAAAGTGTTAAACAAATGACACCAGGTGCCAAACAACCCAGAAAACGAATAGGCCGTTTTCTGAAGTCGCGTCTGAGAATCTCTGCATTTCTGCAGCATTCATGACATTCCAGGTGCTTAAGCACCAAATTAAACAAGAAAAAATATTGCAGTTGGAGAAGAAATTCAGCACACAAATTTTCTTCTTTTTCTCTCTTTTTTTTGGGAAAAATCCAAGTTCTAAACATGAGTCTCGTAGAGAAATCTTCCTGGCGGAAAGTTCAAAAGACACTCCCCGTGTGTCTTAGCAGCCTAAGTCCCAGTTCTCAAACTGACTTGAGACACGAAGGGCAGAACGGTGTCCCCTTTGTGTCCCAGGACAGTGATTTGTCTCCCTGTGTAAGTGGCATTTTTGGGACTTTGGCATAGGTGGCAATGATGTTATCCCTGCAGAGCAGACACGGAAGCGCGCACATGAAGACTGAGCATGCGCCGTCACCTGCTCACTGGCCAGACGTGTGCGTGCCCTTTGTGGACATGCAAATATATCCAAGGCCAGGTCCATTAAACCATTTTATTCGTTGACTTTTAAAGGAAAGGTTCGGTGACTTGCTTTCAAAAGGAGCGCTGGCGAGGGGACTGGATAATACCTAACCTGTGGCCGGGTGATTAGAGAGCTGCTCTGGGCAGTGAGAGAGATGCCGGTTCAACCCCCTCTGGGTGAAGGGGGCCTGGAGCCCAAAACCTTGGCTTCCTGGGTGAGGGCCCCAGTGCCTAGCACCTAAGCCGCTCAGCTTTGGAGGGAAGGTCATTTTCACTGGCTGCCAAAGCTGAAATCTGCAGAGACCTGACTGTCCAATGAATGCATTTTATGATCGCTGTTGGCATCCCCCATACTTTAAACAAAATTAACAATGCAATTTGTTCTTCTAAGTGATGCATCTTTCTAGGAGTTAGGAAAAACCTTGCCTCTCGGTTCGGAGAGCCATGACGACTCAGTCAAACCAATTACCGCTTATTTTCTTTCAGCTGGTTACACAGTGTAATGCAAAATACGTGGAATGCTTCAGCGCTCAGAAAGACTGCAACAAAGAGAAGAACAGGAACTCATCAGTTGTGCCGTGTAAGATCACATCTTCAGTTTGATTACTGCTTAGCAGAAGTTTTTGTGTTGGGTTTTGCCTGCATTATGCATGAAGGAGCCTGGCTGCGGGTGAGGAGTTTGGCCGATGCTAGCTTGTCTTTTAAAATGATGTAGCTGAAATGGAGCAAAAGGGCCCGGTGACAGGGTCAGCCAGATGCCTTGTCCAAACACGGTGTTGAGCAGGTTTTTTATCGATGCAACTTCCAACATTGGATTACCACATTTTCTTGCCTAAAACACGCACCTTCCCCAGCCTCCGCCTCCAAAAAACCCCAGCAGCTGGAAATTGGGAGTATGTATGTTATGCAAGTGAGTCCAGCTAGAGCCATTTTTGGTGCTCCCCAGGCAACAGTCGGCACGGGGTCCCGTACGACAGCAGGCTCGGCTCCCCGGCTCCTGCAGCGTAGCTACTTCCTAGAAGGAAAGAGCCTTTTTTTTCATTCGGCCTCTCGAATACAAGGTGCGTCTCTTATTCTGGGGCGTGTCGTATGCAAGGAAAGACAGTCTTCGAGCTGTCCGTGCAGAGGAGGTTGTGCCATGTGGTTGAAGATGCTTGTTTTGCAGCGTTGCTGCTGTAATTAAATCACCACATGTGGATGGCTCCATTGACCTGGGTAGCACGTGAAGCCTAAACTCAAAAAAACCAGGGATATTGGGAGTCTGACTGCATCTCCTCCCTCTAAAGGAAGCTAGATGTGTTGAGGGAGACATGTACATTCTCGGGTGGCTAATCAAGAGGATTGCTTCAGCTGTGGAAACAGCTGCTAGCTCACCCCAAGGTCAGAAATGGTAGTAGGCAATGCTGCAGAAGGATGGAGAAGCAGAATAAATCAGATGGTTTTGTGCACAATTGGAGGTGAATGGAAGACGATAGCTGAGAATTATCTGAAATCCCCTGTCATCACTGCATATACTATTATTTGGTAATTCGGCCTGCTGTGAAAACCTTGGCTATAGTAAAATTTGATTCCTGAAATTACTTTGTCCTTGTGGGAATATTGTGCAGTGTTTCTTTTCTATTCGGCTTTTGCTGGCAGTGCTTTATCATGGTTAAAATGCCAGCCAGCTCCTGGGGGAGACGGGAGTTGTGCCGTGTCGGATTTGTTAGAAACATCTGAGAAATTCCTGCTTTCTGTATTCTGCCGCGGCCACGCCGTGATCCTTGTTTGTCTTACAGCTGAGCGTGCGCGAGTGGGCCTCGCACCCTTGCCTGGAATGAAGGGAACCGACTACATTAATGCCTCTTACATCATGGTGAGGAAGCCAACCCTTAATTACAAAGTCAAATTACAAAGTTGAGAGGTGCTAAATGCCAGATTCCTATCATTGTCTTCATTTTGTATGTGGTGGCTCAGCCTAAAGGAAGAGGTTTCAACACGTTTCCATAATGTAAAGCCATTAACCGTCTTTTATTAAAGTTCATTGTCCAAAATACTTAAGTTACGCGAGGCATTTTTGCGGAATTAGTGTTTTCAGTGCCGGTTCTCAGATAAATGTTGGCATTAGCGGTAAGCAAAACCAGCGGGGACTCTGCAGAGTGGATATGAAGTTTGAAAGTTTGCGTAGAAATATTAGCAACAACCCTTGCAGTAAATTAGGTAGGGCGTTTTCAGGTCTAGGCAAAGCAACGTAGTCTGTTTCTGTAACAGAAAGATAAGGCCTTCGGTGTATTCGGTTCAATAACCGTGTGCTTTTGCCTTTGCTGTGTAAGGGTTACTACAGGAGCAACGAGTTCATCATCACCCAGCACCCTCTGCCCCACACAACTAAGGACTTCTGGCGAATGATCTGGGATCACAATGCGCAGATCATTGTCATGCTGCCAGACAACCAGAGCTTGGTAAGTCGAGCACGGCGCCAGGTGCGCTACACGGGCGTCACGCCGCGCAGCAGGAAGCGTGTCACCTGGTCGCGTGCCCTGGCTGCGTTTCGGGGGCAAATGCAGCTCATTTCCAGCCAGCTGCTTCAACTTGAGCGCGTGCTGCCCCCTTGTCACAGTAAAACGTGCCGTTAGGAACGGGGCGCGCTCCTTTCTGCGCTGTCCGAATCTCCCGTGTCCTCCCGTGCAGGTAAAGGATGCTCCGCAGGCTAACGAACTGGAGCAGACCGAACAGCTCGCTGGAGACAGGGCAGAGTCTGCGATACATTTCTGAGGATTGTTTGATTGAAAGGATAGGGCACAGCTGAGTTATTAGTTTGCCGGGGGCTGAGGTTAAGGACATGAAGCAGGGCAAAAATGTGTAACGGGGACAGTCGTGTCGTTCTTAGTTTGCTTGGGGGACTGCAGGTTAAGGGCCTTCAAGATAATAAATACATTATCTCCGTGGCAAGGAGAAAGCTGCTGCGGCTGTGTGAATGGGTTTAAATGGAAATAAAAGCAGCTGATCATTAAAGACGGGGAAGTGCGACAGGCAAGGTGTTAATCACTGTTTTCAGGTTGCTGGCAGGTGTCTCGGGAGTGCAGGTTGAAAAGGATTAAGGACTAAACAGTTGATTTTCTTCCACACGCGCGTGCGTTTGAGGTGAATGGATAATTGTGGCTGGGAGGGGTGTGGGAGCTGTCTTCATTACAGCAGGAAAACAGCAGTCAGGAGGGCTGCGCGGAGGCAACCGTTTACGTTCTTCCTCCGCGTGGCAAGATTAAGGGGATCAGCTGCAATTCCAGGGGAAAGAGCTGTCGGACAGATGCAATCAAACCCAAAAGCACTGATGAAAAGGAAGCGTGCCAGGTGAAAATGAAGAGGCTGGCTTAAGAGCACGTGGAAAAGTGTCGCTGCATGAGAACAATTAGAATAAACCAGGGCGAGCAAGGCGTAGTGGGATAGAAAAGTCCCTGGCGTACTGCCTTGCAAGGGTACTTGCTGTGCGGTTCGGAGGGGGTTGAGTCCGGGGGGAGCAGTCCTGTCGAGCAGGGCGGACCGATCGCACAAGACGCAGGGCAGCCTAGTCTGATCTAAGAGCAGTGCGTAGCAGGACAAGCAGCACTATCGAAGCACGGTCCTTTGGATGCAGACGTCTGCTTTGAAGGCCTCTCCGGGGCTGCCGGGGGAGACGGGCGGGCGCTCCTCCCTGCGTAGGGCAGGGTTTCCTGGGTGTTTTGTAAAGTCTGCTTTGTCTTGTCCTGCGAAGCACAAGCCTGCAGCACCTTGGAGTGAATCCAGCCCTTCCTTGTGCGTGCTGGGGGAATACTGCTGATTGCACAGGCAAGGACAGTGACATCCAGCCCCCGCGTGTAAGGGGGGAACAGGCGCTGGGGTTCGGTGGCTCGGAAGACGCGCTTACCGTGCGGAGAGCGATTTCTTGACAACGTCACCCACAGCTGACCATTTCACGAGCGTGCCATGACACTGCATGCTTTCCCCCTTCATTGTACTCATCTCATTTACAGTCTAGCATTGCCTCATCGTTCAAGGACCGTTGCTATGCACTAAAGTTCGTTGAGAACTTGATTTATACGGACTTACTATTTCCTCAGGGTTAGGATTGTTTGGGGTTTTCTCCCCCCGGTTCAGAAAAATTCAACACCGAAGTGTTGTGTGTTGATGCTAAAGGGCCTAATCCAAATCCCACCCTAAGGGCAGCTAGTATCTGTCTATTAACACCAATGGGCTTTGGATAAGGCCATCACAAGAAGTAAAAATTAAGGATACGAAGCAATTAATTTTTCAAGTTCTCTGAATTTTTCTAAGCAGGTGTCAGACTTGACTGAAAAAGAAAGAGTAATAGACTGCCTTGGCAGGAGGTGAGATGGTCTGGGAGCTACGGTGCCTGTATAAAGGTTAAGTGTTAGTGAACTAAAATAACCATTTCCCTAAGAAACCAATTAGGAAACAGACTTCCAGTATTTGGAAAGCACAGGCAGGACGCTGCAGGCTTGCTGACTGCTGTAATAAGTCTGTCTTAGAGACAAACAGTTTGAAAAGATCAGTTTCTGGTCATATCTATTTATCAAACCCGTTTTTTGATCCATTGGATTTTTCAGTCGCACGTAAAATAAGATATTTGGGAAGCGGCGGCATCACGTTGCTCTATTCCCCCAGGCAGAAGATGAGTTTGTGTACTGGCCAAGTCGGGAGGAATCCATGAACTGCGAGGCCTTTACCGTGACCCTTATCAGCAAAGACAGACTGTGCCTCTCTAATGAAGAGCAAATCATCATCCATGACTTCATCCTTGAAGCTACCCAGGTAAAGTAACCTTCCCCACCCCAAAAAACAGGGGCTCCGTCTTTCCTTCAGGGTGTTATTTATCATTGCCGGTTAAAAAGCTCACGGTTGGTAAATGATGTTCAGATTTACTTGTCTGTATACGTGGGGGTGCCTTCTGCTGGGGACGGCCGTTCCTCTCCTTTCTCACATCTCCAAAGCTGGTTCCTGGTCCCTGGTAGAAGCTGCAGCATGATAAATGCAGCCGTGGTGGGAGGGCCAGAAGGGCCAGACCCATCTTCAGCTCCCTGGGAGAAAGGGCCTGCACGGGTGCGTCGCCGGCCCCGGGGCTGACCAGCTTGCACAGCGCTCGGGGACGAGGGGGCGGCATGGCTGCACAGATGCAGGCAATGGCATGGTGCATCGTCTCTGCCTCAGGGGGGAAGGAGGGGTTTCCCTGTCTGGCCACTCCGATGTCCTTCTCCAGCAGCAGCACAGGGTGAGGCGACGGGACCTCGGCATGCCTGAGCGTGCAGATGTGGTGGTCAAGCATCTAACCCCAGGCTTGGTCTTCTGTTTCAGGATGACTACGTGCTGGAAGTGCGCCACTTCCAGTGTCCCAAATGGCCAAACCCAGACGCCCCCATAAGCAGTACCTTTGAACTTATCAATGTAATCAAGGAAGAGGCCTTAACGAGGGATGGCCCCACCATTGTTCACGATGAGTACGTCATCTGCCTCCTCCTCTTTCCCTGGTGGTGGTGCATGTGGGTAAGCGGACAGGTCGGGGGGCCTGACCCTGACACGCAGCCGCTCGTCCGCCTGAGGCAGGTCCATTGACTCGTTCGCTGCGACAGGTCTGGTCTTTCAGGCTAGCCCTCGCTGGCGGAAGCCGCGTGTGCTGTCCGTGCATTTTGGGCTGCCCTGCCCTGCACAGGCTTCCAGCAGCACAAGGCTCCCAGTTACCTGCATTTGGTTTATGAAACCTTTATCCAAATTGTTGACTCCCCAGCATCTGCCCTGGGGGACCTGGAGCTTTGTGCAGCCAGTATGTAAGCAGGATTGTCCAGATTCAGCTCATTCGGTCCTCACAATGTTCGACGAGGGTAACTTGTACCAGAGAACCTGGTCTTTGTTCCTGGGTCGATAGTTCCCACCGCTCCCTCCCCGTAACATTTTGCAGAGCTAACTCAGAACGAGCTCTGTGAGCCGCAAATGCAGTACAGTAACTGTCGGTGTTTTCTGATGGGTGTATGTTTTTGCACCGTAACAGCGAATGCTCTGATGCCATTACTGTTTCAATACCTAATTGGAGAGGGTGCTGATATGCCATTACACTTTTCCTGTTGCTTTGTAAACAGCTGTAACTGGTTCCAAAACTGGGGAAATGCTGCTAATTGTGAAGGCAAGGACCGTGCATTACAGTCTCTTTGCATAGGGAGAAATTCATAACTGCAGAGAGCCAGCACGGGAGCGAGGCGTCGTTGTAGTCCCATGCCCAGGCCTGATGTCAGCTGTTTGCAGAGGGGTACAATTCACCCGTAGTGAATGGTGATACCCCTTTAAACTAATGCGAGGCACTACTATAAAAAAAACAAACCAGTTTCGAGAGCCACCGGGCATCCCGCCACTGCTGGAGCTAAGTAGGGAAATCATTACAGTCTCCTTTATTTGCAGATTACCATAGAGCCAGCCCAGCTCCTGGGGTGTAAGAACGTACGCTCATATTCCTCTGCGGCAAAGAAACCTTTCCCTAACATGGGGGTACTGCTGGTGCAGCAGCTTTTTTGCAGCAGACTCCGACAAACAGTGCCCTGGGCGCTAGCAAGTGTTTTTTCTCCCGCTGCTCCCTGCCTTGTAATGCACAGTGTAAGCTCGGTTGGCTCTTGCCAGCTCTTCTTTCTGTGCTGGCTAAAAAATCAAACCCGCGTTTCTAGCCATGCTGAGTCATTTTTTTCGGTAAATTGGTTTGTTGGTTTATTTGTCGTATTTGCTTCTTTTCATTTTTACGCCTCTCCCACCTTTGGTCGGAGCCTGAACAAACATAGCTGAAGATGAAAATGAAAATGTCCTTGTAGCACATGAGACGGCTCCATCACGCAGCGCACTGTTAATCCCAAACACGTGGATCTGCACGTACCCGATGCCTGTCAAGCTTAGGAAGGGGGCAGGGGAGGGCTTGAAAGCGAAAGGTTTTGAAGTGTGTTTGGAAGCTCCCGCTGCAGCCCCGAGCGCACCTCTGCCCATCTCACCCGCGCGCTGTTGTGGTTTTCCAGGTACGGAGCGGTGTCGGCAGGAACGCTGTGTGCCCTCACCACCCTGTCGCAGCAGCTGGAGAATGAAAACGCTGTCGATGTTTTCCAGGTGGCAAAGATGATCAATCTGATGCGGCCTGGAGTATTTACAGACATTGTAAGTCTTTCCGTGCAAGATAAGTGGGAGGCTTACCAAGGGTTTTACTGAAGAGGAAGAACATCGGTTAAAGCACAACTCGGGCGCTGTTATCAAGCCTCGGTGCCTCTGCAGCCAGGCTGCGGCAGGTGCTATGGGCTTCTCTTGCAGCCTGTGTTGTGCGCTTAGGACAGCACCTGGGAGCATCTTAGGGAAGTGATGGACCTGATGCTGAGGCTGCTGCTCTCTCTGTGAACGGAGCGTGCTATTTCCCCCTGTTTGGGAATTGCCTAAGCACGTGAGGAAGAGCCCCAGCCTGGGGGCAGGGGTGGGACAGCTGGAAGCCCAGGCTGTAGCCAGCCGGTCCAGTTTAGAGTAGCCCCCAGACTGATGCTCAGCCCGAAGAAACCAGAACTCGCTCCTCTCCCCAGGGGGACAGGGAGGTGGAAATGAAAAGGTGCCAGCAGAAGCAAGCCCCACCGAAAAGCGTGTAAGTGCTTCTCCATTTTGCCCTGACCAGTTGAACCCTTTCATAGGTGTAACACACCAGACCGCTGCGGTGCACATGAGGCTGATTCAGTGCAGAAGTTAGCACCCAGTCACTTCAAGTGGTCTTTGGATCAGGTCCCACGCCATCTACTTGCAAAAAGAGATGGCATTATAAGTGTGGATTGGGTTTGATTGCTCAGTCGATGCTCTTCCTTACAGTCCTTGGCTTCCAGTTTGTGAGGAGTTTCTAGAGAAACTTCAGAGTTAGTAACTGCTTCCTAATGAGAACAAGATCATGAGCGTGGGAAGAGTTACTTGTTACACCTGCAGGAAATGGGGGGGATTTGATTCCGTCGTTTAAGCGCTCTAGTTGACTGACCTGGCAGGTTGGAAGTGTGGGGAAGGCAGCAGGATGTCGTATGAGACAGCTGAAACCAGTGTCTTGACCCTGAAGGTTGGTTTTGAGCATACCTGGACCACAGCAGTCTACAGGCGTTACTGGTTCTTTGGCTGGCACGACGCTTTTCGGGTGAAAGGAGGGGGTTCCTTCCTTACGATCCTCCGTGGGCTGGAAATGCAGAAATGTCAATGCAATCCTCTTAAGCAGCCTAGGGATTAAAGGTGTTGTCCTTTGCATTCCAGGAACAGTACCAATTTCTTTATAAAGCGATGCTCAGCTTGGTCAGCACTAAGGAAAACGGAAACGGCCCCATGACACTGGACAAAAACGGTGCTGTGATGACCAACGATGAGTCGGATCCGGCAGAAAGCATGGAGTCTCTTGTCTAATTGGACCCCTGAAAAGGCACTTACTTTGTAGAACTTCTGAAGACTGAGTGAACTTTTTTGAGGCCTTTTTTGCCAGACTCTAGGTTATACAATAACCCAATTACTTTTTTACACTGATAAAAGTTTTGATATTTATTTTTTGCCATTTTATGTCTTAATGGTATCCTACTGAGCATTTGCACCTCTGTTTATTTCACACAGTGAAACGCAATTTTATCTAGTTTGCACTATATGATCAGTGTTACTGCCTATAATATTCTAATACAAAAGCAAGCCCTGATGTGACATTCCATGACAACAAGCATATGCTACTTTTTTAGTTTCGATGCAGTGAAGTTTTGTTAACAGTGACCCCTGAATCTTAAATCCTAGATGCTAGACCCGATGGATTCTGACTACAAGAAATACTGTTTCCCTTCATGCTCCTAATATTTATTGTTTTAATCTTCATTTCACCTTGGTCGTTGGTATAGGTCTTCTGCATGGCAGTAGAGTGGGTGAGCAATGTTCATCCTTTCTTGACAAAATGTGTTAGGTGATTACTAGCTACAGTTGAGATGGACTAGCCATGGGGAGCTGAAGCAATTGCTTTTGTGCTGTTTCAGATCCCTGTTCTGTGTACTGGAAGGCTTAAGAATTGCTTCACATGGAACACAGAAAAAAATGACATTAGAAAACATAAGACACAACAACTCATACTGGGACGCAGTCATGGATTTCGAACTTACGGCTTCAGGAAGAAATGTCAATTTTAGTTTTTAAAACAGCCACATGGCAGGAAAATGCCGTGATTTTATTTCCATCTTAGCCAATACAGTGAAAACTATGCTACAGCCTATAATCAGATCTGCTTTCAGAGACGTGAAGGTAGCAATATTTCACATTACTAAGCTATTCGATATTTCAGAGATTAATTTCCTTACGCTTTCTTGAACGTGACCTCACACCTAATGGTATGTTACATGATGAAGACAGGCGTTTCTTAATTTCATAACTGTTAGATGCCATTTTTACAGGTGTAATTTTCATACTCTAGTGCTAAAACAAAGTACTGATCCATATTTACTGGTGAAGCAAACTAATAAAAAACTACCTATAAAGTCACATTCTTCCTCTTTTTTTTTTTTTGGCTAAACTAACTGTTCAGTTCAAAGCTTTTGATTTGTTGCTCATTCCCACACAAATCAAACGTTCCCTCAAAACGAGGGGGCTGAAATAATTTGGTTATCCTCTTGAACTGTTAGGTGCACTTCCCTTATTAGCTCCCCTTTTGACAGCATTATGGTCCCTGGTTATCAGCACCTGCTTCAAGTCAGAGCTAAAGACATCCTTGACAGCTGTGCTAAATAGTGAGCAGGATTGCTGAATCAGGCCCCTTCCCGTTAAGGTGTTATTTTGGCTGTTCTGGAGCGTGGGGTAGATGTAAAGGCACTGTCCCTCATCTATGGGATGATTTTTCTTTAGTCTTACATTTCAGCTAACCCCAGAGGGCACTGTAAGGTTGCAGGACTCTTCAACAATATTAAAGCATATTTTTCATCTAGTTTTTGACACAGTTTTTTTTTTCTGTTTCCAGTAGGACCTCCCTGGGGCATAGGCATCTGCAAGACAAAAAACGCTTCTTCCATTGGAGAATTGCAGACTGCATTTTGGGGCAGAGCAGTCAGCTAGGAAGGAGCGAGGGGTGCTGTGCATTAAAAAAAATATGAAGGTTGCCCATTGGGAGCCAGGCGCTCAGCTGTTGTAAATCGATAGAGCCTCGCTGACATCAGTGGAGCAATGCCAGTTTACTCCAGCTGAAGACCTGACCCTGTATTTTTAATGCTGGAAAGGTTTCTTCCATGCACCTCTGCCCCCCAACCAGGCAAACCAACTCTGGAAGGATTTCACCAGTAACCACCTATGGATTTATCTGAATTTGGTTAACTATTTAATACTACCGGTCCCTAATACTAGCCAGTGCTAAGTAGCAATGCATCACACACTATGTTTTCAGCACCAAGGAGTCTAGTTCAATTCAATAAGATAAATAGCAAGGTGAGTCACGATGCTTTAGCCCTCCCATTAACACTAGCATGAAGACAGACTGGCTGTGACAGGTTAGCCCGTCTCGGATGCTGTAGGGGTTTAGGCTGGCTCTCCAATTGCCGAGTGGCAGTGGCGGAAGTCATTCAAGCACAGTGCCCATGTTGCCGTCCTCACTGCTTAGTCTGGGGCTGAAACGTTTCACCGGGAGGTGAATTTACCAGCCCGCGTTGGCAACAGAGACTGCGGCGCTGGCAGCGGTGGTTGTGCCAGGGCCCAGAAGGACTCAGACAAACTCGTATCAGTTCACACCTGAAGTATTTCGGTTGCTGGGTGGGGTCATCACCCCATTCGCGAGAGGAACCGGGTAGTTTGAACGTTTGTGGAAAGAGCTAGAGAGAGGAATTTGTTCAGCGCACCTAGGAATGAGTTCCCTGCCGTTTCAGTGCGTTTCGGGGGCAGAAGAAGATGACCCTGTTAGTGACGCTTTGCCTGGCTTTTCTCGCCTTCTCTTCCTTGCCTTCGCACCGTGTGTTAAGTCAAGTGAGGGGAGGCTGCAGGGTTGAACGCTGGTAAAGGGTAGACGGTCGTGCATTGGCAGTCTCCTGCACCTGCGCTAACGACATGGGGCTTAATCCCTGGGGAGAATGCCTTCCCCTGGCGTTCTGTGACTTCCCGACCGATTTTTTTTTTTTTTCTTCCCATGGAAACCAAACTGTGTATCAGTGTTGAGTTCAACAATAAAATAGGCAGTAGGAAGGCAGTGACGTGTTGGGGTATGTTCGAGCCAGGAGTTCCATGTGAAGTTCAGGAAGAAAAGAGGGCGCGAGCTACATTCATCCCCGTGAAAGCAGCTGCAGTTCTGATGACTTAATTGCACCTGTTTCGCTGGGACTGGATGCGACTGTCAGAAGGCCTGAACGTGTATTAAAAGACCCTAACTGGTAGGGGTAGGATGAGATGCTGTCCTGCATCTGTCTTGCCAAAGTCCCGTACACGTGCATAGCGACACACTGGCACGGTCTTGTGTTCGCCGCTCTAACCTGACGCTTGTAGTTTTGACATTGCAGTCGTTCAAAGGTAGCGATGATGTCTGTCAAACAAAGGGTGTGCACGCTAGGAAGAACAGGGGCGTATTCCTTGGCGAGGAGACGTGGTCCTTCCTCAGCACTAGCACTTGGAGGGGAGCAGGGACAGTGGCTTGTATGTGTGTGCGTGTGCACGCGTACATCTCAAGACCATGTTATTTCCCCATGTTTGACGTGGGTGCTTTGCTGGGAGACCATGTGAAAGAAGGATGAATTGAGCCCTTGGTAATGACCAAGCTTTCCAAAACGAGGAGAACTGCTGTGTCGGTAACGACATGATAAAGCAGCGGCGTTCTCGGCCTCAAACGGGCCCGTTCCTCTTGACGGTTAGCAATGCTCGGGCGGTAGCTCTGCAAAAGTCCGTGGGACTGCTCCTGTGTGTAAAGTTAAGCGCATTGAGTTGTTTGCGGAGCCAAGGTCAGAATAACTTTGGTTTGAACGCAGCGTTTGTCCTTTTAGCATTTCAGATGAGAAAAGAGCTAAACTGTGTTAATTTGTGTTTGATTCTGGTACTTCATTCCTCTTTGGTGGGTCCATTCTAGTTGATTATTTACTGGATCCACCAGGCTTTGATTATTTTCCAAATTTCTGACTGCTTGAATCAGTTGATCCCGGAGTGATGTTTTGGAGCGCTAGAAGACTTAACCTTCTTTCTAGTGACACAGCACAACTGCCTTGTTATTAATCTTTGGGGTTTGGGGTTTTTTTTAATGGATGCATTTTGGTTAAAAATTTAAAATATAGATATCAATTTTACCAAAGATACATATTACTAATTCTCAGCAAAAAACAAACAAACAACAATCTTAATTTCAAGAAAAATAATAATAATTCAAGTTGTCTTAATGATTTAGCAGTCACGTTCTCAAATGCGTTCTCTTCTGCCATGTAATCCTGTGTTCTGAAGTTTTTGTTCAAATGGTGCCAGTGAATTTTTATATGAAGGAAAAATGCCTAATTGCTATTCCACTGCATTGCTCTTCCTTTTCTTTCTTTCTTTTTTTTCCTTTTAAACAAAGATGTACTTCAACTCTGCTTGTGACCCCTTTGCACTTTCTCTCTTTGTTGCCATTCTAACGGTGTAGATGACATTGGTGTTGCTTACCTGCGGAGAAGGTACGCAAAAATGGAGAGAGAAAGAGATGGACCTGTAATGAAGAGATTTGGCCTCTACTTTGTCTTAGCTGTTAAACTGTTTTTAGTATTTTTGTTAACTACTTGCAAAGGGAAGCATTTTCTACAGAGGATAATTAATTTCAAGAAAAATGTCTTGAGTTTTAAGAATAAACGTGTCTCCAAAAGAGGAGATAGTCAATTTTATAAAACGTCACAACTCTCCAACATTTGGGGTAGTGACTTTTTTGTTTTGTTAGAACATTTGAAACTAGCAAGCAGCCATTGTTTCTAAAGAACTAAGCATCCACGTCTACTCCGATTTCCTTTTCCTTCATTTTTAAATAGCAGAAATCATTCAAACTGTAAATATTTTGTTGCTTGGATAAGCATCTTCTGGGAACTTTGTATCTATGGTATATAATCATAGAATTTTATATTTTCATATAAAGCTAATTTTTTTCTAGTTTCAACTCCTTCATAGTTTTTTTTTCTTTTTTTTTCCCTTTTTTTTTGTGGTGGATATGTGAATACATACTTTCTGTGTATTGAAGTAGTGAAACACCATCATCACATTCCAAAAAAAAACCAAACAACACACATGTTATTTCTTTGGGGCAGTGATTGTGAAAGTTGGATTTTCTTTTGATTCCATTGTCAGTGTGTGCAATAGGAATTAGACTTAGCCAGTCACTGGATAAGTTTGTCTCATTGATCCATTTGGAAAAAAAAATGTGGTGTTTGGTTTTGGGGAGATATTTTGGGGTGGGGGAGGGGTTGTTTGTTTCCGTTTCGTTTTTTGTTCGGGGTTTTTTTGTAACTTGAAGACTCTCCTTTTTGTTATGTTTAAAACTATATCAAATCATTCTATTATAGTGTTATTTAATATGTAAATTGTATTGCTATACATAAAATAAAGTATGGTTTTTGATGTATTCACAGGCTTCCTTCTTCTTTCTGCCAAACTTGCACCTGGTAGAGAAGTTCAAGTCTATCTTGTTGTCCCAGACATGCGGGAAGAGAAACAAGGATGTGGTCTAATTAGGCTGCACCTGTACTTGTGTAACTCATCTGGGAGCTCTGCCCCTGGTAGCGTGCTCATCGTTCTCTCCTTAATCAGCTCTACCTTCTGGAGACCTTCACAGCTGGTCCTCCAGCCCTCCAGAAAGGGGTTGTCTCTGCTGTGCCAGATGCTAGGATCCTTGACTCTTCCTAAACTCCTTCAAAGGGCACGTTCCCGGAAGTCCACTTCACATTCAGTACCTACATTGCTCTTTGAACATACCCTCCAAGGCCAGCCCAACCTCCGTTTGCAGCGGCTGTGAGGAAGGCAAAGGCCTACCGCAGCCCGTCCGAAAGCGAGAGAAAACCTCCATCTCCATCCCAAAAACGCTGAGAACGATGCCCTCGGCAGACCAGAAGCCCTGATCCCGTTGTAGTTGGTGGGACTTCACATGTGACTGAAATGACACGTGTGTGTATTGGCTGGATCAGGGTGCAGGCAAAGTCTGTAGCTGAGCTGAGTGGTGTCTCCCGGGCCAAGTGTTGGCTTTTCCCACTTGCAGATTTTAAAAGGAGCCGGGGGCACGTTTTGAAGGGCATGTGGACTCGGAGTTTCCTCAAATGGCACTCGCCCATCTTGAGACGTGTTGTCCAGCTAAAGCACTGCTTGCTTTGATAACCTGGCCCTGCATTCACGACGCAGGCAACTGCGTCAACTCTAGCCCCCGGTCACTTCTCGGCCTCAAGTGGGGGCATGTGAACCCTGAGGTCTCCAGGCTTGGGCCTGCACGTACAATGCCTGCCAATGGATCTGGGGGTATCTGAAGTCCGAAGGTGAGAGCCTGGGACAGAGGATGCTCGCTGGTTGTACGTGGTATTTAGAGCAGTTGAGTTCTGTCTGCTCAATTGATATATTTTTTGGAATGATTGAGTTCTGCTCAATCGATATGTTTTGGAACTGATTTGGCTGACTTGACCTGGAATGTGAAATATATTATTAATAATAATCCACCGACTGCGCATGCCACCTTTTTTAATGATCTTAGAGCGACCTCCCAGGCTTGCAGGGTACAATCACGCATTGACTTGCTGCATGCAGTACCGTACAGCACCCTCATCCCTATGCAATGGATATTGCAGCTGTCCCAGACTACATAAGGGGTTAACATTGTCAGAGGTGGCTTCCGATGCAAGTGTCCCAGTGATTCATAGGCAAACCTCTCACACCAGGAGAAATCACGGTCACGAACTAGAATTGCTTGTTGACATTTCCAAAGGCCAGCATTCAGGCCCCCCCGGTTTTAAGGAACAGGTGCTGCCTTGTTCCCTGCAGATGTGCACATTCAGGGGGCCATGAGGCCTGCAGAGTATGTGGCTCACCCCAGATTGCATTGGGAAGTACTGGCACAATTGGAAATAGGATCCAGGTTTCTGATTCCCATTTACACTCCTCTAGCTCTACGGCTGCTTTCCACTGCCCCTGTCCTCATGTGCTGCAGGATGCTGTGCTGTGCGTTAG
>JAGPOW010003182.1:12976897-13028770 GCA_030014935.1 Caiman crocodilus | reverse complement strand
TGCAGTCTGAACAGAAACATGCTGTATCTACATAGCCCCTGCTTCAGCTCCAAACTGACCGACTTGGCAGGCTAGGCAAAGCAAAGTGCAAAAAAGTTCTCTGGCTTCCAGTTTGTTGCTCCTGTTTCTCTGACTGACTATTCATTACTGGAGGCACAGCAAGGCAAGTGATTTTGAAAATTAGGTTTTACATTGTCTTTCAGAGCTGTCAGCTTATTTTATACTGTTACATTTCAACCCATTTCTATTCCTCCAGTCTTCAATGTCTTTCTGATCTGCCTGTATGCTATTCCAATCCTCCCCTGTCCTGATGATGCCTTCCAGTTTTGTCATCAGAAAATTTCATTACCACAGTCCTACTTTTTGTCAAGAGCTCATGTACAAATGAAAACTCAAAGACAGATGTAACAAGACAGATTTCTTTTTATGCAATGTATGCTTTATTGCATGTTACTATTAATGATTTAAATCAGAGGCGTACATCAGAGCTTGGGGGAGCATCTATTCTCCAAGACCCCAGGGGCCTTCAAGAAATAATGGGCACAAACTAATTGAAGATCGCTTCAGGCTAGACGTAAGGAAAATCTTATTGACAAGCCGAGTGCCAGGGGTTTGGAACAGGCTCCCCCAGAAGTGGTAGTCACCCACGCTGGCAATCTTCAAAAAGTATCTTGACACCCACTTTGCTTGTGTCATCTAACCGCAGCAGTCTTTCCTGCCTAAATGCAGAGGGGCTGGACCTGATGATCTGTAAGGTCCTTTTCAGCCCCCAACAACTAAGAAAGTATGATGTAAATGTTAATAACTTTGCACAGTCAAATGATGAAACTGAAGTCCCTGTCCTGAATTTCTTACAGCCTAGACAGGTTTTCAACCTGTGGTACAAAGACCCCTATATAGTACACAGACTATATCTAAGGGCTCCATGAAAGATGACTATGATCAATCAAGAGGATGCAAATACCCACACTTAAAATTCAAAGTGGTCTGCACCTCCATTAGAAATTTCTAAAGCAATCCACACCTCCATTTGAAATCTTTTAGGAGTCTGCAAATGAAGAAAAGTTGAAAACCACTGGCCTAGACTAAGGCTAAAACAGAAGAAGATGATGGGGTTTAGTACGGCTATCTTCATACTGTAAATGAGGAAGCTGTGGCACAGGAAGGGTAAAGTCAACATTTCCTAAGGTGCCTTCCAGGCATTACTCCTCAGAGACGCTAAGCACACACCACTCCCAGTTACTGAAACTAGAGTTCTGGGTGCTTAGCCCCTCAGCAAATTAGGCCTTACCTGTCTCAACATGGGTATCTCCAATTAGTGGGCACATGAGAAAATGTTGGCTTTAAATAAGTTGATCTGGACTAGGCAACCAGTTAGTAGCAGAACTTTAAATGGTACTTAGGTTTTAAAACTCACTGGTCAAACCACTTGACTATGCTACCACAGAAAGAAATGGCAAAGAAGAACAGTTCTGAAGGGTTATTTCTCCCGTATACATAAATCGTGTTTAAAGAAGGGGTAAAACTGCTTGAAAGGGTTTAGAAATGGGCACATTTATAACCTGTTGTGGCAGATTCTAGGAGTCCAGAGTTCAATGAAACCAGACTGACAAAGTTTTTGTAGTTACAGGTCTGAGACAGCTATTAGAGGAAATATAATAGAAGGTACATTTTTGTGATGCTTTAATGGGAACTGAAATAATTCAACAAAAGACTAAATTTGGTAAGGGAGAAAAGTCATTTATTAAACTTTTCTAAAAAGATTGACTGACCTTTCTCTAAGAGAAGGTGTGTTTTGTAAAAATGAAAAACTAAACTCTCATAAGAACAACCTAGTGAAAAAGCTTGTTTGAAGCTGACTTTGTGCACGTTCAGTTACTTACATTGTTGCCAAATGTAAGTGTTATACAATAAAAGAAAACTCTGTTTCCTCTGTAATTCTGGTTGTAGATTGAAGAAACTCCTGATAAAAGCAGTCAATTTCTTAACTGACATAAAACCCAGAATTGTGTAGTCAAAAACTCAAGACGGAAACTACGCTGGCTGAGACTTCTGCTGAAAACTGGCTTGCACCTGCATGGAGAAAGTGTTCTATCTTCTAACCAACTTAGAGTAAAAATCAAGCTGCTAGTATTGAAGTCAACTCGAAGTGACCCTTCATAGCACAGTAAGGATCATAGCAGTGACTAACAGGTTGTCAACTTGAGCAACTTGAAGGAACGGGCCTAGCATGTGCCCTTTCTCCTATGCACCTGACTTGCTGAACTGACTTGGCTTGGACTCGGCCACATGCTTGCACATTTTTGCTTCTGTCACAGCTCCACAGCAGTAAAACTTGCACGCTGACTCAAAAAGTCTATGAGTGCAAGTGAGCCAAATGCACCTGCATTTGAACAGGGAGGTGATGCCTGGTCCCCATGAGTCCAGCACAGTACAGGGCACACAAGCAAAGAGACTGGCCAATCTGAGTAAAGTGCAAAGTGGGCGAACTTGCTACTGTTTCCAAAAGGAGTACAAAATACACAGTACCTCACCTCTTGCTATGGACTAAGAACGATGGCTTGTGGATGCTACACAGAAACTGAGGGAAGTACAAAGTAAACTGCGCCATGTAAGCATGTCCTTATTCTGTGAGTGCAATTCTTCTCAGAGGGCATGCCTACACGTTCTGATTTAAGGTGCATTTGCTTTTTTAAGGGGCATTAAGGGCACAGATCTACCTGTGCACGCCCTAAAACCCTAAAAATGGGAATTTTAGGTTATTTCTGCCTAAATTTGATACCTGTAAAAGCAGGTATCAAATTTATGTGCAAATAGCTAAAGTGCGTTAATGCATGTGTAGATGCACTAAGGTGTATTAACGCTGTGTTTGTCAACTGACTTGGTTTGCATACTGCGTTAATGCACCTCAGCATGTAGATATGTCCCTAAATCGCCTTAATGCACATTAGACAAATGCACATTAAGTTTAGGCCAACATAAAACCATGTGTAGACACGCTTAGAGAGTATTAGGACTGAGGTGATTAGAATATGAGACTAAATCTAACTATTCATGGAGTATCTAAGCATTCATTTGGATTCTAATAGAGAACATAGACCTAAGCACCAATGATTGTGGCACTTGTAGTCAGTGGTCCATTTCTGTTTACCTTATTAATTGGATAGTTTCATTAAGTTAGTGGGACTAACTTCTTACGTGCAGAAAGCAAGCAGTATTTAGCCCACACTGGTAAACTAAGCAGTGTTTACAAGATGCAAGCTAAATATCGGCATCATCCCACATGCTTCAAAATATGAATAGAGAATGGAGGATCTCCAAGTATTTGTTTTTATTGTTTCTCCTGTGTTCAGTTTAGGGAAGACAGACAACAGGAGTTGTTTGAAATAAAGCTATAATTTACAGTCCTAACATGCTGAGAAGTGATTAAATCTAAGCTAATTACTGTAAATAGTTTCTATAATTACTTGTGAAACATTTTACTACCTGTACATCTGTTAAATTCAGTTGAGGCCTATAGATTTTTATTTTTCTTTTAGAGGGAAGACCTAATGCCATTACTCAAGGGACAGACCATTTACTGAAGTCCTCATGCACAGCTAGCTTTTTCCTAGAAATAGAAAGTATCTGGTAGGTCACATATGGCATCCCTGTAAATATACTGACTGAGCCTTCCAGTGGGGTCTCTTAAACTTTGTTCAGTCAAACTCAACATTTCCAAGTCAATTCAACCTCTCTTCTTGGGAAACTGTTCCACAGCTTAAAAGATCTTAAAGTCAGATTTTCCTAATGTTCAGCCTGAATTTTCCTGTGCTAAAACTTCATGCTGTTAAGTGGGTTGCTTAGTTCTACCTGAGACACACAGTGAAATACTTTTAGCCTTGAATTTAACCTGATATGAACCATGACAACTTTGGGATAAAGTGCCTGATTCTGGCTCCCTGCAAGCTAGAGAGCAAGTGGAAAGCAGGAGTAAGCAGCCTCCTGCGCATAATTCTGCTTCACCTTGGAGCCCTTTTGCTTACCTTGTATTCTACAACTATGTACAACCACTGTAAATTAGAGCAGCTTCATGCATAGCTACATACTCCTTCTAAGTCAGATCCTGCAAAGTAAGCTGTTTCCTGTTAGGCCAGTCCTTGTGCAGGTTGCTAAAATGCTGCAGATCATTATCCATTCTTACAGATGATGGGGAGAAATGACAAAATCCAAGATGAAAGCCACAAGCTGGTATGATAGGATTTCATGGATCTCACAAAGTCCCACAGGCCTGATACATTTTAAAAGTGACAGCACTGTAGAAATGCATATGGACAGATAGATGTTTGGCATCCACCAAGATGTTGAGCTACTGTAGCAACAGAGGTGTACAGTCCCAATGGGGAAGAGAGAAGGAAGGAGAAAAAAAAGTTAGCAGAAAACAAGATATCTAAAATATTTAGATATTAAATAAATAAGGATAAAAATGTTTTAAATAGCTTTTTAAAGTGGGTGTATATATATATATATACATATAAACATTTTAAATGCTTTTCCTTTGCAAATCTCTCTTATTTGGAAATTCAAATACATAAAGACATTTCTATTTTTAAAAGGTGACATATGGTACAAATTGGTATTGGTAAATAGAAGCACATAAAACTAAACTGCACTATGTTAAATGTTAGTAAAAATGACAAAATAAAATACTAGCTATATAAACTGTGCACAGGTGTGTACCGTATCACAAGCAAAAAAACATATCTTGCAATTATAGGCCTACACTATTTATTTCACTTGCCTGTAATTACATTTTATACATGTTTGTTTAGTAATATCAATCCAAGACATCATTTTGAGAATATAATTAACTGCACGTTAGAACAGAATGTGTTTTACTATTTTTGTGTTACATTTAAAAACCTGGGTCTTTTGTTGTGTTTAACTGCCACCTAGTGTTAAAATGATGCAGTGGCTCTCCTAAAAGTTGATTTTTAACTGCATTTTAAAAGACTGCCCATGGGTGGAGAGAAAACTGAGCGCCAAACTGTTCAGATGTAGGTGTCTAAAGTCAAGCACCTTAATTCACATTGTGGCAGCAGTTGACTTCAATATAAGCACCAAGGAGACTATCACAGCAATAAATAGTGTGCTCAGAACTGTTTACAATGCTGGACTGTAAGTACTGATGGCTTTACAGGTTCACGTTATTTTTAATGTTTAACCTGTTCTATTTTATCAAAAATTATCAATCTTCTTATTTGAATAAATTATTTTCCATCTAGCATGGAAATAAGCATGTCCATTGTACTAGACGTGTTTTCTAGATATGAATATTCCCATGGACACCCATTAATATTTACACCTAACCTATAACATTCAAAAGAAAATGTTAAATGGCAAGTCAGTGACTGACTGACTCTCTCACTCTGGAGTGGTGTTTGTCAAAATGCGGTCCCTGCAGTAAACTTTTACATGGTATGCAAGAGTATGGAAAAAGAAAGCAGTAAAAAAGAAATATGCATGGCAGGAAGAATAAAATGAAGAACTACTCTATACTATATCTTAGGTTGTTGGAGAGGGTACATACAGTGTGCTCATCCTCATCCCAAGTGTTACTGTTTTCATTATCCATAACAGGATAATAAGGGATATGCAACAGTATAACAAACTTAAAAAAGAGGAACATAACCCCAAAAAGTATGAGAATTGGTAGCTCAGACATGTGAATTGGTGGAGAAGCTTGCAATTCTGCCAGCCATATGCAAAGCATTTTAGTTCCAGGCCTTCTATCTGGTGCCGGTTAATTGCCCGAAACCTGTAATGTGTAGAGAAGGCCCAAGAGGGCAAACTTTATGTAAAAGATACCAAATACTTTAAAACGTATCAATGTATAGTATTGTGATTTCATGAAAGGGGGGCCAAAGAGGGCAAGCTTTCTGCTAAAAGTATCAGATACTTTAAAACTTCTCAGTGTTTAATATTGTGATTTCATGAAGGATAATAGAAAACATTGCAGAGAAGCAAATGTGGTAATCTACAGAAGACACAGTGCAGCGCAAGACTCATCAAGGTACTCAAGCAGGTATCTAACCCGAAGCAAGTGAGTAGTCCCATTAAAGTCACTGGGATTAAAGCATTTAAATTAGCTCTGTGCATAAGTACCTTGCTCAACTGGAGCAAAGAGACCTCAGTTCATATTTCTGCCCTGAGAGACTGCAGCAGAGATTTTTTGCAGGTGCAATGATCTGTCCATTTAGAGCAGTTTGCAGTTTGCTAATTGTTACTAATAGCTTTCTTTTTATAGGAAACGGCTTCATAATTTAATCTAAGTACGGGTTAGGTTGTACTCTGGATCAGCATGTTTAAAATGGGCTTTTTTAAACCCAAGTTCTGTTTGTCAGCATGCTCTCTGAAAAATCCTTAAACAGTGCCACAAAGAAGGATCACTGCCACCTAAGGAAGAAAACTGGTATAGCTGAAAGCAGAAAAAAAAGCAGAACTCTCCGGCCCTCATCCAGTTCCCATTGAATTCAGTGGGGGTTTTGCCACTGGCATAATGAGAGAGCTGCTCGGACTCTTGCTCCCCCCTAAATAAGTCATTCAAAGGTCTTCAGCTAAATTCAAGTGACAGAGATGCAAAAGCTGTTTAAATTATGCACGAACTACACTTGTTCCAGAATGCTGTAATAGACCTGGGCAAGTTGACAACTGCCTTAAAGGACTCCTACTTAATTACTTGTTATAGAGCAAATTAATGCAGGTTTGTTGTCGAAGTACCCATTCGCAGAATGAACAGCCGAGCAAGAGGTAGCGAGAGCTGAGAAGTCACGAGAAAAGAAACTTCTGACGTGCAGCAAGGCAGGCCCGTGATGGGACGCCTTCAAGAAAGGGATCGGAGAACATATCAAAAGACACTGGGAAAACAAGCTCTTTCCATTGTCCGGGCCAACTTTAGAAACTACTTGCAGCTGGAAGTGCGAGTGAATCTAGCAGGCAACAATCAGGAAGGAGAGAGCTTTGAAACGGTGCTTGGTTAAGTCTGGTTTCGACGCGCAAAAGCAATAGGGTCAGCCTCCGTAACTAGTTTTAAATATATTTTAACAGCTGGGGACAGATTCAGTTCTTGGCTGTAACATCGCACTCTTCCGCATGGGCAAACTCCTGCAAGCACGCGCTCAAAATCCGTCCGGCTAGCGACGGCGATGCCCACGACGCAACTTGGCACTTCTGTCATAAATAAGTAACGGTGTGCCACAGAAATAAAGACAAGGCGCTTTGGCTGAATCTGATCGTCTTATATTAGATCGACTTAAATAGCCAGAAAAAGATATGTAAGCAAGTTTTCGGGTTTAAAAACCCTTCGTGGGGTTGAGGATTTCTGATATACCGATGCATCCCGCGGTTATTAAGATAGGCGATTAGAGTCTGCGAGCGCGAATGGCCACGAATAACGCCGTCCGTGATGATTGCCTCAGGGGGGGGAGATGCTACCTTCGCATCGGAGCCCGCCACGCCCCAAGCGAGCCCCTTTTCGGAAGAGGAAGGGGTCTCTCGGGCTCGTGCGATCGCGCAAATCGTTCAAAGGACGGGGTGGCGGCTTCTGGCAACCAGGTGAGGAGAGCTGAGGGGAGGACAAGCTGATGTGGCGGGGGGGGGGGCCCATGGAAGGCTGAGGCGAGGCTCTGAGACCAACTGTCCCTCAGGGAAGGCTGCACTGCCCTCCGCACTGGGAACCCTCAGTGACTCCCGCTCCCGCGGCCAGGCCCGCAACTCACTGGCAACGAGGGGGAGCACTGCGTGAGGGGGCGGAGCTTATGCCTGAGGGCGCCCCGCCCCGCTTCCAACGGTCAACCGACCCAGTGCAACGGTCGGGGAGCCCCGCCCCCTCCCGCGATTGGTTCGCGCCCGCCTTCTCCTCCAATCACAATGGCGGCGGGGGAGGGGCGGGTCCCCGACTGCTCGAGCCCGCCCGTTCGGCGGAGGGACCAATGGCGGGCCGGCGTCGCGTGAGCAGGGGGCGGGCGCCGACGGAGGAAGGGGAGGTGAGCGGACGAGCCGAAAAGGCCGCTGCGTGCGCGGGGGGCGGCTCCCCCCTGGAGGTAGTTGCCCTTCTGCTCATGGTATCGCCCAGCCATGCGCGGGGTGGTACAGTCCCCCCTCCCTGCTCCCCCCGCCCGCTTCCCCGCAGTGGCACAGCCGCGGGGGCTCGGGCTCTATGGCAAAGGCCCCCCCCCACTGCGCAACACCCCTCACACACGTGCGTGCACATGCACACCATTGCCTTGCTCTGCACAGCACCCCTCACACCCACCTCAGCATCCTGCACACACACACACACACACACACGTACACGCGCCGCTGCTCCCTACCTTGCTCCGCACCCCGCCCCTTACACGCACCTCAGCATCACGCACACGTACACCCATTGCTCCCTGCCTTGCTTGGCACGCTGCCCCTCACACCCCTCAGCATCTTGCATGTACGCACGTGTGTACACCCGCACGCACACCATTGCTGCCTATCTTGTTTTGCACAGCACCTCTCACACCCACCATAGCATCTCACACACACGTGCATAACATACATACATGCACCCCCCCGTTGTTTTCTATCTGCACAGCACCCCGCACACCCACCGCAGCATGCCACACATGCACACCCCACTTCCGCCTGCCACGCCTGGCACAACGCCCCTCGCACCCATGTTGGCCCTGTCGTGCCTCCCTCTCACAGCAGGTTCAACAAGGCAAGAGCAAGAACACGCTGCATCAACAAGGCAAGAGCAAGAACACGCTGCAAAGAAAACCACGTGCCTGAATATGTGTGGGCCAGTTGTTTGCACTCCCTCCCTTTTGGGCTGATCAGGCCGCCCCTCCTCCCCCCCCCTTGAATGGATGGGATGTTGAGGTCTTACCCCAAAATAAGAGAAAGTGAATACTACTCTTTCAAATGATCAGTTGTGTAGATTTGGGAGCCCTTTGCACATGCAGCTGCAGTAGCTGACGGCTGTAAAAATGCACCTTTCACGAGCCTGAAACTCGAAAATCGAGCCTCGGTACTCCTCTGCGTAAAATGAGGGCAGCGAGACTTACTTGAAAGCTGTTATGAGAATGAATTAGGAATGCATGAAGCACAGTGCGTGTAAAGGGTCGTCGTATTTTTCCAGAAATCAACTGTGGTTTTTTTTGTTTTTTTTTTTCTTTGTAAAAAAGAAAGAGAAATGGTGTTGTTTGCCCCTGGCCTCTCCTTAAGTCTGCCATGTTGCAGTCTCACATGCTTGAAAGGGAAGCGTTCGTGTCTGTTTTGAGAGGGGGGGGGAAAAACCCCCAAACCCCTCCTTTTTAACCTCCCTTTGTTTCCCTTCATAGCATGGCAAACTTGACAAGTGACAAAAGATGGCATCCTACTTAGCAAAAGAAGTTCAGCTTGCTAGAAGACATGAAGAGATGTAAGTGCTTTCAAGACTGTAGCCTCTATCATAACAACTTCTTGTGATCTTGCCAGAGCTCTCAAGATAAGCAGGACTGGGCTATTTGCATTGGAGTGGGGGGAGTGCTATTGTTTTTAGCAGGATCCTGGTGTTTCAGGAGGTGGCACTCTTCCCCTGTAAAGTACTGAATCCGTGTCCCAGCTTGCCACTAAGGGATCTGCTCTGCAAAAGCTTGCAACTTTCAGAGGAGCTGTGTTTCTGAGGTCTTGGCTGTTAACTTCAACATTTCCACTAAATTTTAGCACAGGTAGAGTAATTAGAGCCTGCCAGTCTAAACGCCATTTGAAGCTTTTTGTTATGTATGCTCATGGTACTGACTTCTAAAATATAAGTGCATCACTACTGCATTATGAGCTTACTGTGTGAAGATATATATTATCATTATACCTAATGACCGTGATTTAGGAAAAATGTCTACGCACTGACAATTAACGGGGGTAAGTGCCATGACCAAGCCATGCCAGTTCACCCTGTCATCCCTCTTTTGAGAAATTCGGTGCTTGGCAGCTGCTTAGTGCACAAGGACCCCTGGTTGCAGCAGCATGGCGGCCTCCCTGCAAGAGAGCCAAGCGGGGGTGTTTGCCTGTACCTTTTGCTTCCTTCAGCACTCCCACCCAGGAGCAGGCTTAATTAGGCCCATAATTTTGAGAAAACTGAGTAAGGTAAAAAGGTTATTTTCTAGCTACTGAGCAAAATGTTCTACCCACTTACCAAAATGTTTTTCTTTGTAGACTGTCTCAGAGATCAGTATTGCTACAGCAGATGGAGAATCATCTAGGAAACAAGGAGACTGAAAAGACATGGCAAGCACAAGCAGCTGATGCAGCTTATAAAAGAAATGCAGCACTTTTAAATGTAAGTTTCTGTGACTACCAGAAGTCACACGGTAAAACAGAGGAATTACATAGACTTGAGGACAGAAATGTTTGCATTATACATTTCAGATGAGTTTTAGTAACTTAGTACCTTAAAGTCCCCTTCTGGAACTTGTGCAGTAATTTCATAACTCTTCATAACCTGGGAACATCACTAACTCCTGACTTGCTTGTGAAAACCATGATTTAAGACACTGGATTATGATTGGAGACAATGCTGAACAATCCATACACTAGCAGCCTATATTAGGAATTGTCAACTCATTATGGATGAATACCAAATTAAATTGTGGGGGAAAAAGTCCTGTGCGGGTCTGAGAAAGTGGGCTGTTGCTTGAGAAAGCTTATGCATTTCTGGATGAGTTAGTCTGTAACCCAAGATGCCACCCTGCCCTACCATCTGCTTGACTTTAGACTAATGTGGCTACTTCCCATCCTTCTTTCAGGCAGTCTTGTACCAGGTGTTTCTGGCCCCCACTGTAGAGGATATATCCGTGACAGTAGTGTTTCTGCCCCAGATAATTTCCGATAAGACTTGACCAATATATGTGAATGTAATGAAAGTTTGAGGGCTCTGCAAACAGAGGTCCTTGCCACCAGGCAAATTATTTGGGCACTTGATTGGATAACCTCAGTCATTCTAGTCTGCAATTTTTTCCTGAAAGTCTCTCTGGGTGATAGAGAGTAGCAGAGTGTCTAAGGTACATAAAATGTAAAGTATATATGAGTAATCTTCAGACTCTGGTGACTGATACACCTCATACTAAATTCTTGTAATGGCTAGGTGGTGCAGCAGATGCTTCTTAGATTCTTTCCAGAAATATTTCAGTCGTGTGGAGTTCCTTATCCTACTTGAGGTTTTTTCCACAGCTTCACGCCCAGTCCAACAAGGTCTTTCTTCACAAACTTTGCTGCAACATGTCTAGCCAGTTATCCGGAGCAAACTAAGTGATTAGAAAGTCATCCATTTTTTGGTTTCTTTTGGTACAGAATTGGTAGATTTAATTGTAGAAACAACCATTTTAAAAAGACCGAGCCTTTCACTGTGGGAAGATTTAAAACTCTAGCATTATGTCAAGACCTATATGATATGATACAAAGTGGTCCTCTGCCTATTATATATCTGTTCTGTATCCATTGGGGATGTCTTCCTGACAGCCAAATTCACCTCTTTTACGCGCTTTTGTTAAGCCACATTACTTAGATTCAATCTCAAGACCAGAATCAGCCCTTGGCTGATAACATGGTCCTTCCTTCCAGTTAGAAGTGTTTTGTTTTTGAAATGTTTCTGATTGTTTAAAAGAAAGATCGTGTTCTTCCTTTCTTTCCTTTCTGAATCTAAAACATAATACAGGCACACAAATATTTATTGTTGCCATTCCATTCTGCTTGTTGTTTTTCTACTATGTTTTGCCTTATCTTGTTTAGTGACACTGTGTATTTGTTTTATAGAGACATCCCTGAAGCATTTTAGTTTCCAAGGGTAGAAACCTGTCACTGTTATCTTTGGAAATGGGAAAATTATTTCTCTTTAATCATTATTATTATCAAAACATGTTATGACAGATTACCCACTCTGCTCTTTTCGGAGTTGAGGTTTCTGTAACCTTCCTGCACATTTTTCAGTTGGGTACAAATAGAAATATTTCTGATTCTCCTTCTGGATGAGTAGGCAACTGATGCATGTTTGTGCTGAAGAAAGGGTCTTCATATGATCCTGCAGAAGCGGGTACCTGTAAGGTAATGCTGAGGGATTGCAGATCCAGTGGCACCCCAGAGCCCTCTCTAGCTGCTATGGAGGGGGTGTGGTGCTGTTTTATTAGATGGCATGGGGGTTTTTTTTGCCTCTATAGACCCTTTGCATTCCACTTCCCTAAGCCTGAATACTTAGGCTTTGTGCCAGCACCGCAAATTTTATCTCTTGGATTCTCTCCGAATAAGTATCCTTTTTCATAGGCATTTTAGGAACACAATCCAAACGAGCACTTGCTTTGTGACAAGCTTAATAAAATTGGGTTATATTAGTGCATGCTAAAACAAAAGATCATTATAAAAGTAAATGTTCATGATATCCTAAACCTATAGCAAAAATATTTACTGACTTGCAGTTATGCATTTGCCATATCCTATCGCATCCCTCAAAATAGTTTCTCTTAAGTGCCAAAAACATTAGTGTTCACAAAAGAAATAAAAGCATAATATACCCTTGAGAACAAATAGTCTGGCAGGACAAAGCAGCATAAAAAGTCTAGTTCTATTAATTTTATACTAGCTTTAACAAGCATGCAATAGTGCAGATGCTTTCTGATAACAAAATAAAACAGAAAAGAGATCCGCATAGAATAATATATGAGAACCTTGAAAACAAGGCTCAGATTTATGTGCCAGCTTCAGAATATTGTTCCTGATACCAAGCACTGTACATTTCACAGTTACCATGTGGGGAGTTGTTGATTTGGCCTACTCAAAAACACACGGGCGTGATGAAGTGTTATTTTTTATTTGCATTTTTCCCTAGGTTTAAACAAAATTAATTCAGTTGTGTTGAGTTATGTGAGCATGGAGAAAAGGCACTTACCTTTTCTACATCAGATGAAATTATGTGCTCAGACACCTCCAAAATGGACACAGCCAAAAACTTCAAATTTAGCTTGTGTTATGTATATTAAGCAAGAAAAAAAATTAAAATTTGAAACACATTAAAGTAATCAGTGTTGAATTCAGAACTTCCACAAAATCATCAGCATAATTTTTCTAACCTACTTAAAAGGTGCATTGTTAGGATATTTTTTATTAAAGCACATTTCCATTAAGATCATATCTTATTAACAGGACACATGTCCAATCTGTCTTAGTTTGTGCAAGCAAATAAAAAAAAGCAGTGAAAATTAATAATAAACCAAGATGATGTTGGCTTGTTATTTTCTAGTTTTTACATTTCAGAAGAGTGCTGAAAAGTTTCCTTTGTGAAAGCTGTGGGCATAATGCTTACCTCTGAAAACTTAGCCACATTACCCACATGTAATACTTTCATTGCTTGTTATTTGTAAGCCTTAATATATCACTGTACCATAAAATGCAGGATGTGGAATGTAGCAAAGTTAGCATTTAGCAGAAAATTTGGATCAAGTTCTACTCTCATTTACAGAGGTATAAATCTAGGGTGACTGGTTTAAATGGAATTTTTCTAAGGTCTTACTAGTATTAGTGACAGCTGAATTTGGCCCCTTAAAAGTAATGCATGTGTAATGACTTCCATTTTACCTCAGGGAAAGGACTTAAGCACTTTTTTCTTCCTGCCCTGACAGTTGTATCCAAAGTGTTTATAAATAGACAACTGCTTACTATCCTAGCTTCACTTTCCAGAGATATTTGAACTGCTGGCTCGAAATGAGAAGTTTAGAAAGGAGAAATCCACAACACCATATTTAAAAAAAGCCCAAACTGGCAGGTCCACCTCCTACCTATGAGCAACATGCAAAGGTCCCACCTGATCTTTTAGTTGTCTCCGTTTTTGATTTGTCTCTCCCTTCCCTCCCCCCCACCCCGAGGCATGCTGTACCTTCCAGCACAATTTATTTCACTGTCATTAAATCAGTATTCTGAATGACAATCGACTGCAAAATACGCAAACTGGAGTGGAGCAACAAGAAGACACATCTGATATCTAGGCCATGCCAATGTGACCTTCTTCACTAAGCATATCTGTACAACTGGTGTTTCTCTTGCCTAAAAGTAATTTGTTTCCTACCATCAGAAACATCTCTGGAAAAATTAGGTACTAGTAAATACAAAAATAGTGAACTTGATCTGGATTACCCCTTCTTATGAAAATACTTTTAGGAGAATGCTATAGTGGAGATCATTTCTGCAAGGGAAAGGCGAAAGTGTGCTGTGATATAACAGCCCAGATAGATGAGAGTAAATGAAGACTGATTCAACTTTTCACCCCCATCCCTGTTTATAAGGGGTTTTTTTTGGTTTTGGTTTCTTGGGCTTAGGTTGTGCTCCCTACTCATGATCTGGGAATGAGAGGCATCAGCTGGCATTCCTTTAGTCTATGCTTACTGCCCATTGCAGGGTTTAAATGAGCAAGCACCTTATGCCATCCTTCTACAGACATCCAGTAGCTATCTCAAACCAGCTATTTTAATCATTTTCTGCACTCATTTTGGATCAGAGTGTGCAATCCTTACTTATGCAGAGTAGCGTAAGTCTGGTAGCTCACATGTGAGTAATCCTGTTTGGTCTCTTCTCCAGAATCTTACTCTTCTTCTGAGTTGCAGTTGTGTTGAATATTTGGGAAGTCCCTGGAGGGAATTTCCTTTCTCATTTAGTTTTTATGTTGTACACTTCACACCCGCTCTCTGCTCCCAACTCTGCCATCTGGCATACTTTCCTCCCCCCTCCACTCTGTTCAGCTTTGGCTTCTTCACACCCAACTCCCACGCCCCTTTCCATATCTTTTTGTTTGCCCTGCTCTCAAATCTCTTCAGTGTTTGGACATAGAATTAAACCCAGAAGAAAGGGCCATCACTTCAGGGAGTTTTTTCCAATTGTGCGTAGGCCTTCTTGAACCCAGCACATGTCCACTGGACAAGTGGAAGCCCACGCACAGAAATTATAAGAAAGCAAAAAGAAGTGCATTCTCATCTGAGTTTGAATGTCTGTTGAACAGCTTGCTGCGGCTCTACATTTTTGGTGCACATGTTATGCATGCATATTAGCAAGTCATCTTTGTCTTGGGAGTAAAGATCTCTAACACTATTTGTGTAGTTACTTTACAGTAGGTGGAATGCATGCTTGAGTTCATCTACATGACATTGAGGAAGCCACTTGGCTTTTTCTGTATCATTGTAAATTATGTAGAATATAGTTTAAATGCAAATTACCCTGGTGGTGGTTGGAAAGATTACATAATGCTTTTTTATAACATGCCACTTTATGCCACTGATGTGGCAATGGAAGATATTCTTACATCCAGAAAGTGCGACAAGATCTTACCGAGACACCGGGGCATCAGTTTTGTAAGTAAAACTTAGAGGCTTCAGAAGTTATGGCTGAACAGATCTTCCATTTCTAGGGTTGTCAATTCAGCACTTAGTTCTCAGAGAACCAAGTTAATTTAAAAGTTCATTTAAAAGAAAATAAAGTGTGTGCTACCTGCTAATATCACCTGTGTAAAACAAAGATTACTGTGTCACAGGATATTGAAGCTGTAGAAAAGAAACTGCAAGCAAGAGCACATCAGCTTCCACATCCTGATATTGTTAAGTTAGAAGTAAGTCATAAAACTCTATTCTTCAATTTGCTGTATATCAAATCTTACTGTTTTCCCCCTGAAGCATGCTCTTAGTGAAAATAATTGATTTTAAAATCCAGTGACTGGTGTAGCCACAGGTCTGTGTCCTGTGCAGCAAGCTGAATCTAAATTCTGAGGCAAGGTCTGTGTAGATTCTCCAGCATGCTAGTGGAAATTTGGGTTCAGATACATAAAAACCTTCATTTAAAAAATAAAAGAATACAAAAGTAAATTCATCAGTAATCACAATAGCTTTTATGGTGTTTTACATTATTGCGATTGATTTATTTTATACCGTCTTCTCTAGGCTATATATTATCATCTGTAGGTTTGGGAGTCAAAATTCCATTTAGTTTCAAGCTGTCTAGGAATTTTTGGATGATTCCAGTTTTGGGTCACACTTGGATCATGTCTTTAGAATGTTTCTGTCCAAATACAATGATTAAAACAGCTTAAACTAGAGCACTAAATAAAGGTGATTGCTGCCAGGTGCTGTTCCCTACTCTCATAGCTATTCTTGTGTGGTGTGTTGCTGTTGGGGGGGGGGGGGTGTTAATTATTGTTATCCAGTTACCTGTCAAATGTAAATACAGAAAAAGTCTAGAAACATGACTTCCATCCTTCCAAGTGAGGTCATAGCCGCTTGACTTCCGAATCGTGCTCACAGTCAGTTTTACAGTGACTCAGTTTCAATGGGAAGAATGGAGATTTCCTCCCCAAATTTTCCCTCAAGCAGATTGGCCCATAGTCTGATGGCTTAGGGTACCCTCCTAGGAGACGGGAGATGTGAGTTTGGACCTCCTCATTCTGAGGAAGCTACTGAACACAGGTCTCTTAGTTTCTAAGCAAAAGCTCTAACTGCCAGGTTTCAGTTTATGTATGGATTTATTGCCTGCAGCATTGAGCGCAAATACTATTTTTATTTGGATAATTGCTGAACCTTCTAATGCTTTCTGTTTATAGTATTAATCTCCAAATATATTTTTGCTTTGGATATAAAACATCAGTAAATTAGGATTTTAATATTAATATTCAAAACTGAGGAACTGTCAGGTTGCTATTTATAAAAAATGTGCTACAGTTCCACAAAACGAACCACTATGAAGAATTCTTATTCTAACTCATCGGCCACAAGAGGGCATATTCAGTCACTCCATATCTTACACTGGAAAGTGAAATCCTGCCAGCAACTATTGTACTGTGTAGTTGAGGGATCTGAAATTTAATATTCACGTGGTATGGCCTTTTTCTTAATTGCCTCATATGTAAGACAACATTTACTAACACACTGCATGTGTATATTTTTTTTATGAGAAATTGGTTTAGATTAGATTCTGAATCAGAGTTTAAATTGCTTTTTGTTATATCTTTCCTAGACCGTCTATTGGGCATCAGTTGAAGAAGTTCTTCCCAAGTGGGAGCAGTTTCTGTTAGGAAGAGTACAAACTCCTGTTGGTTTTAAGAAAATGAATCCTACAAAACAGAGCGTAAGTCACCCAAAGGGAGAAGCAGAAATGGAAAACAAAACAGATAGTCTCCTGGCTTAACTGGACAAAATAGTCTGCTCAAGCAATGGAGTATGGGGTCATTAAACTGTAGTTTAAATTGCAGATGAAAGTGAATTATATCTGATAGTTTGTTTTCATTTGTGTATCTATGTGGACTTGTTCAGCTAAGCCTTAGTCTTTTATCTGAAAAAGGTTATAATAATACTGCTTGTGGGGAGAGAAACAATACTACTTGCACATGTTGTTTGGCTCAGAAATGAGGGAAAATGGTGTATGAGAGCCCAGCAAGAACAATCACCTCTTCAAGATGGAAAGAATTATAGGTTACTTGTAATCCTTCCTCATTACATTTTAAGTGACTTGTTTAAATTAATCTAGATTCATATCCCACCGTGCCTCAGCCTCTGCCTCTGTGCCATGGAGGGATCTACCTCTAGGAAACATAGGTAGTTTACAGCAGGCTGAGGGGATAGCTTATTCAACGCCTCCTTAGAAACTCCAGTGATCAAGCTGCACAGAGCATACTGTACATTCCCAGACCATGCCAGAAGCACTAACTTCTCGGGGTCTTTGCTGATCCTCTATAAGTAACTGAAATGTCTGTCACTATCCTCTGCCATACTCTCTTCTGCTAATTAATTTTCCATTTAGGGTGTGGGTCCTGGATTTATGACAATAGAAGCCAGTGTGAATCTGGGATCAATCCAACCATAAAGTTCACTTTGCAGCCTCTGAAGCAAAAAGCAAGAGTCAGTTATATTTAGTTCCTCTTAGTTTAAAGCCAACTGTTGTGCCGCTTTCATTCTTTTAATGGGTTAGGCCACGGGAGTCTGAGAGAACCAGGGAAAAAGCCATCTTCAAGCAAGCATCCCACTCCTGGAGTGCAGGAGATGAGGAGCTTGCTTTCTGTCTTGGACCCAGGACAGCTCCTCAGCTCCCCACTGCAAAGATAGAAAGCTGGTAGCTTTTTTTGCTTTGATGTAAGGCCAGCACTTTGGCTGCTGGGCCTGGGAGCCAGCATCTGTTGCTTTCTAGTGGTTACATGCTGTTGCACTTGAGTCAATAAGAAAAATAGCATTTCTGTTTCAATACAGGTGGCTAACACTCTTTTAGCATAAGAACAGTTCATAAACGTTGTGTGGATTGGGGGTGTACAGTCCACTTCAGTCAGCCACAGCCTAACCAAATTAGTTGCCAAGTTGAGATTTAGGAGCAGTGAGTCTTTATCCCCTTTCTTAGTGGCAGGGGATGGAGCCTCCTGGTCAGGTGCAGGAGGTGGGACCTGCATCCCTATATTTGATCCTTCTGTTAGGAGTGGATAGCATTATGTTCCCTGGTCAGTGTTTCCATAAGCATTGCAGTCTGATCACCTGAGATCACAGCCCCTTTACCCTGCCCCATGAGGAAAGGGAGAGCTGGGTACCTAGAACATAATGTGCATTTAATTAATCAAATAAGATTTAATTATCCAGCACTGAGGCATGTTAGTGAGGAATGTGTGGCCCCTCAGAACAGGGATCAGCTTCTCAGCTGGAGACCAAGGGAACGGTTTGTGAGGACCAGCATCTGCAGAGGCCCTTTTCTGTTAGAACAGTGCCTTGTTTGCTGAATTAAAATTGCTCTCAGATTCACCAACAAAAATTCCCCTCAGCTGTATGAAAATTGTTTTACATTTTTCGAGGGAACGTTAAAAGTTCATTTTAAACTTTTTCTATTGAAGTGTCCATTAAACTGATAAGTTTTTACAGAAACTGCCATCTTAGAAATATCCTGTTGAGTGGGTGTTGGTGTTTGTAACAATAACGTTGTTTTCATAATATGTGATGGCAGATTAGCACGCTTCTCTGCAGTGTTGTTAACAGTTGTAATTAAGGAATAAACAGTAAAGGGTGTCAGTCCGATGACAATTTCATCTATAGTGTCACAATACAAAATGTCACAAAATATTAGAACTGTTATATAACTACAAAAATATCAAATTAGGCTTTCATCTTAGAAGCAGAGAGTTTAAAAAAAACCTGGCATAGAGACTGTCGCAATTTTATACCTACTCAGTGTTTTGTCACAAAGACAAGTTGGTAATATTTTCTTCTGTAAGATTACAAGCATAGTTCTCAGTCATACGTTTGATTTAACAGGCGTGCATGTGGCTCTTTAGAAATCTGGGGCTCTGGATTTTTAAAATCAGCTGCATTTAGCAGAGTGGAGGAGAAGGATCCATTTTTATGAATCCAGAGGATGCCTTTCAGGGGAAGTTGGGTGCCCAAAAGAAGGATAGAATCTCCACCTGGAGATGTGGATTCGGTTCCTTCCTCTGCCACAGATTTTTTGTGTCACCGTGGCCAGGTCACGTAGAGCCAAATCCTCAAAAGTGCTTATATAAATTTGATCTCAGCCAGAGGTGGGCTTCTTTTGAGGATCTGGGCTTTTGTTTTTCCATGCCTGAGTTCACCATCTGTAATATGGGGATATGGAATTTTCCTAACTTGGAGGGGAGTTGTGAGCATACAATAAAAAATTTGAGGTGCTTGGATACTATGCTAATAGAGGTCACATAAATACTTTGGAGAGGTAGAAACTCCTTGAGAGATGAATGGAAATTGGAAAACCTAACTCTCATTTGTGCCTTTGAAAATTTCTAGGACATCAGATAATAACGTAGCATTTGAACCTGGTGAAATTTAATTTAGTATCAGTTGACCTGAAAATGAAAACTTAAAATGTTTTGAAATTGTGAACCATTGATTTAAGGAAGGAATCACATTCCAAAATTTAGGCTGTTTGATCTATGCAGTTAGTGCCTCCAAATAGATTTATTTTAGCTAATTTCAATCAGTTGAAACAAACGGAGGTTTCAGGATTAAAATTCAGTGAGAACATTATGCTTCTAACAAAGGGCTGCTTTATGTTGCATAGAGGGGCGCGGCTTAAATCAAAAACTTGCACTGAAAAAACACTGGAAGTGCCAAACTCATCCTTCCTCTTGAAAGACAGGACACTGAAATTTGGGATTGTTTTGGGACATGATCTTGGAAGCAGCAGAAATGCTCGTAGTGCTGGAATACTGTCCAATACAGAGAAGTCTATGGAATGAGACAGACCAACAGTAAAAGCACCTAAACTGAGAGTCAGAAATAAGCATAGTCACAGAGAATGAGGGCCTGCAGATTGCCGTCTGCACCAGGAAGCATAACCACAAGCAGTGAGACTAATACATCCAGAAGTAGCATGCAGACGGTGTGGAAGAGCAAAGGAAATGAACCTGAGTCATGCAGCAGGGCAGTTGAGGTCAACAATGGGGAACGAAAGCAGGCTGCAGACAAAGCAAGGGAAACGCACACAATTGCACTGCACGTAGCACTGAGTAGACCTGTCAGCTGCCTTATTAGTTGTGCATGTTTTGCTGGTGTTGTTGCTAGTTCGTTGTGCCTTAACTTGTGACTTATCTTTCATAGGTGTTGGCCCTGATCCAGGAAAGGGCTTTCATATTTTTGCATAAATCTGATTGATGATTGTAATACAATGGAAGCTCACGCAGTCCTAAGAGAGATGCTTTCCTGAATCAGCAGTGTTGTTGGAGTATGTGATTCTATGCAGTCCTTTCCAGCTCTGACCCTGTCATCTTTTCGTAAAGTTTTCAGCTTATGCAGTTTTTTCCCAGTTCTGAGTAAATGCTTTTTCACTCAGGACCTAACCAAAGTAACTTGCTGCCTAACCCCCTATTCTTGTCCAGCTTTGCACCACTGGTCTTTAGTGGAAGTATGTTTCTATCAGTTACACTGCATAGCCCATGGTAGCCTGTGCCCCCAAGCTCCTAGCTGAAACAAATGCCTACTTGAGAAGAACAGCAGGGAAAGCAAATTACTTGGCTGTTGGGAATTATCGTTTGAGTATCTCATAAGAAGGAATACTGAATCACGTTATTTTTTAAAGTAATGTAGAAATGAGTAACCGCTGTACTAACCTAGGAACACAGCTTGATTCATGCCCATCTTGTCACCACCAACACCACCGCATTTTCTTAGCTGTGTACCTTTTGGTCTGTCTTGGCAGTGAGAGTGGGACAAAGGGGCTGGTTAGCTCTCTCTCTGGGGAATGAGAAATTTCTTAGTTCCAAATCCTTTTTTCAAACCCACTGGTACGTTCAATTAAAAATATAGGCATAAGAGTACTTGAGGGGTTTATTAAGCTTTGTCTGCACTTTGCCTTTCTATGGTGTCCTCTCACCTGTATATAGGCAAGATCATATTTTTTCAGTGCCTGCTCAGACTGTGCTTGGGCTTGCAGCCTACGGAGCTGGTTATCAGACTGAAGCCCACTTCATATTTCTGTGCATTGAGAAACCAATAAAACCTGACTGCAACTCTGTGTAGTTTCAGAGGCTGCTTCTCAAAACCGGGACCTTAAAGTTATTTAAAAAGTGTTTAATAGGAATACTTTGTTTCAGATACAGCTAAGCTGCACAATATACAGATACAACTTGTTATAACGTATCTTCCATGATTTGAAGGTTCTTATATGCCATTTTGATATAGGGATAAAACATCATATTATATTAATGCTTTGCTTCATTCAGAGATCAAATCCATGGCAAAACTATTATAAAGTTGATATAAACCTTGATCCTGCACTGACTACATTTTTGGATTCTAGCATTACATTACATGTATGACTTACTGTGCATAAATCAGAGCTGAATTTGGTTGAGTTAGTATGAGTACTGTAGCAGGCAAACTGAGTTATGCTAAAGCTGGTACAACAAAAGCTTAGCAGCAATAAATAAAAAATGAGAACTTTGGTTACAGTAAAATGTCCTTTCCTGAGTTCTTGTTAGATGCTGAATTGAAATAGTGAATTTGCTGCATGATCAGAATTTTTTTAATGCATTGCTAAGAAACTCTATTCTGACAAATCCAGAGATGCAATGATCCATCTGGGTTTTATTCTTTTACAACAGTTACTTAAATATTTGGGATGCAAAATTGTCTAAGGTGTTTCTTCAGTAGCAAGAGAAAGATAGAGCTTTTTAAGCCCTTGTGCAAAAACAGTTCATTACTGGATTCTTTTGCTGTGTGAAGTTCTTTCTTTCCAGTAAAAGGATAATTTAAATTGGGAGTTTTGAACACAGCTGGAACAGCTCTTTAAAATGCTCTAACTTGCACACACTGCATATCAAATCTACTGGTTGTCTGTCCTTTCTATTAGCCATGTCCTAGAACTTTATTAATAATATGGCTTACAGATATATGACTACTAAATATGATCATTCTGTTTCATAAGTTCCATCAGCAGTGGTGATGGCATTTACCAAAAAATGAAACAGTCTTTTTCCTGACTCTCAAAAAATTCTAAATGAAACTCCTGAATGGTGTGAGATGACAGTTACATCACTCGCATGAAGTGGGTTCGAGCAAAGCCAGATGCCGTAGGATTATTTTACACGTAGGTTATAAATGAAACAATAAGAAAAAATTACTGTCCTTCAAATCACAATCTCTTTTACTATTCTACAGCTTAAACACAATAGAAAGTGCCCGTCAAATATGCCCAGCAGTGTCACAAAGCATAGGCTTTGTTTCCTGACTCACATTTCTCCATCCATATTTAGTTTCTGTATGCTCCCACTAGCTTCATTCAAAGTACTCTCTCTGTCTCCCTAGAAAAGCTTCCTGTCGACAAAGTGAACTACAGGCTTGCAGCTTTGTTTAAGCTGCTCTCCAGCCTGCACTGTTCTGCCGGCTGCGGCCACAAATACACATATGATTTCTGGTTCTACTCAAAGGTTTTTCTTTAAAAAAACAAAACAAAAAAACCCAACTGGTTATCTGAGAAGATGGAGTTGCTCAGAGGTAGACACTTGATACCTAGGAAAGCCCAAAGCCAGTCTATTATAAAAGGAGGTTTTTCTCCATCATTTTGGGATGTTTGAATTGAGATTGAAGAGCGAGTGCTGAGGAAAATCTTGAGCAAATGCTTTTTCGTTCAGGAAACAAAATAGGGTAGAGTTTATATTTCAGAGGGAAGAGTAGTGTTCCCTGTCAGACATCGACACATAACAATGTACCCCCAAAAGTAAACTAAAGAATCTTTGTATATTCTTAATCACTTAATAGCACTGATCATTCAAAAGGAACAATAGATCCACTGCTAGTATGCTTCCCTGGAAATAAAGGTTTATAATATACTAACATGAGAGACCTAATCCACGAAAAAAAAAAAGATTTGTGTCTAAATGAAGCCTGTCACAGTTTTTCTCTGTTGTCTCTAAACTGCATTCAGAATGAGTTTAAGGAATCATGGCTACTCTGTACTGTTATGTTTTTTAGATCTTTCCTTCCTTTCCCTGAGTTTCCGATTGCCAAAGTGTTTGGAGTATGTTGGTGTTTTTTTTCTATATAATCATCTTTCTCCTACTAAATTAATTTAGTGATGCCAGAATCCCATGCTAATGACATCACAATTCATTAGCAGACTGAATCAGGAGGAGAAGGTTGGTTAGGAATTAGAAAGTTTTTATTTATGCAAAATACCCTGGCAACTGGCAGCGGTAGAGAAGGTAACAGAGTATTTCTGAGAGTCTTTGGGACTTTTGGAAAATGATTGTAAAGGGTCCCAAGTGCCCTTGGAATAATGAAAATGCCTGTATGCTTTAGAAGCCAAATTCTCCCTTTATTTGTATCCAGAACACATTACTGAGTGAGGGCAATATTTTCAGGCTGGATTATGAAGGCTGAGGTCTTTCAAATTATTTAGGCACCTCACTCACACCAATTTCAAATATGTTTCAGGATCTAGCTCAAAATCTTTTAACACTTTCTTTGGCTGTGCTGGTTCAGACTCCCTCAGCCTATTCCACAAATTACACAAGGACCAGTTTCTGCTGATTTAGTCTGGTGTCATCATTAGCAGCACTGGATAATGAGTAAAATGGATCCTGATCCCTGCTTAGGATTTCCATCCTCTTTTGCAGTAAAATAAGAGCCCAAAAATCATGCTTCCAAAAAGGTGAACTCCAAGCTGGCTTTAGGAATCAACTGGCCAGCTTTCAATCTCTTCCTTTCATGATGAGGAGTTTTGTGACATACCAATTGGCGTACCGCATCAAAGGAGAAGTTGCCTTCCTACTCTTTCTGTAGCAGTATGACCAACTAGTGACCAGCCCAGCAAAAACATCAACACCTGCTGAAACTTATTCCTCCTCAGACACTCCTGACCACACTATGCAAGGAGAGAGTCACAGCTTTGAAACTCTGAGTTGACGAGGACTACTGGCAACTGCTACAGCCTCAACCCTTCTTAGGTTTTCCTGAAATTCTCATTACATGCTGCTTTTCATCTCAGAACAGTTTCTCTGGGAAGTTTGGTACAAAGCTGGAAGGGACATATAAAGTTACAGAAGTGCCTTGAGACTTTGCCTGAAGCTTACTGTTGGGAAAGTTCCTTTCTTTGATTCATAATGTTTCCAGCCTGGCTTGACCTAGAAATTCCAGTGTATTTGGAGTTCAGTCGTTTGGGTTAGTGGAAACAAAGATATACACTACTAATACAACCATTAACACAGCTTGTGGTATCTTACGCTAAGGTAGGCAACAAAAAAGGTTAATATTGGGGATTACACAAGGTTATAAAGTGGAGCCTTTAGCAGAATGAGGGAGGGGTCTGGGGACAAAGTGTTTGCCGAAGGGAAGAGCTTGGAAAAGGATTCTGTTTTGAAGAGATCTGGTAGGTTACAGTCTTTTGGAGGAGGTTGTTCTTTTCCCCTTCCCTGAGCTAAAGAAAGCTTATGCTATCTGTTATTTGGGGTGAGGGGAAATGGGAAAGGGGTGCTGGAACAGACTGAAGAAAACCCGAATTTTGATTCCTTGGATGTAAGGCTGGCATAGAGGAATACCCTTCCCAGAGGTGGCTGTTTCTCTAGTCTTTAAACAGCATATTTGGGGAAACAGGGGAGCGTTCTACTTGTGGTTTCAGCCTCATCTAGAGCTGCTTCCATGTGCATACAGAGCACGGAGATCTCTCCGCTCTGAACTGAATTATGTGCAGGGAAGATGAGGTGAACTGGGGCAGGTAACAAAGGAAAGGAAGTGACCAGCATGGAGTTGTGCTACCTGGTTAAGGAAGAGGGACCTCTGGGGAAGGAAGGAAGGGGATGTACTTAGTGAGCAAGAAACTACTTGGACTGAAGGAAATGTAAATAAATGGCTTGAGGGTGTTAAAGGCTGGGGGGATGGAAGTGGGTTGGAAAAGGCAGAGCCCCCTGCTCTATGTTAATCTTCCAAGTGTTTAAAACATACAGCATGTGGTTTGTCCCTCTTCTCACTTGACAAATCTGCAGGAAGAGAGCCCTGCTCTGATGGGTCTCACTGAACTAGCTGAGCAGAAGGCTCCTCCTAGGGACCTAACACACCCACCCGACTGAAATGTCTGGTCTCCGCTCAGTAAACCTGAGAACTGCAAAAACAAAAATCCGTTGAAAAGATTCCAACATGGAAATGTTTCAGTGGAGTCCACACACCACCCACGGTTCCCTTCTCTACAAAAATGTGACGCACTTGATAGCCTTCTATTAACGACCTGTTCTCTATAGCCAGTTCCCACTCTTGTTAAAACCCTCAAGAAATGCAGTGAAGAATGCATTCTATAGGAGGGCAGGCGCAAAAGAGAATTTGCATGCATGCATGTATGCACATGTTGGCAGTATGTTAAGGAGAGGCACAGATATGTGTTCTCAGTCCGTGCGATCTGTTCTTGAGAGGTGACTAGATGGGCTCAGAAAATGAAGGGTGAAAGTGAAAATGTAGGCAGAAGAGAGCAGTGGGTGAAAAGAGCATTACATGAAGGAATTGCAGCGTGGGAAGCAGAAGTACTGTCTATCAGAATGTGGTTAAGAAAACAGAGTAGGAATAAATGGTTACTTTCAGCAAGGGAGTGGAATACCTGAAATTTCTGTTCTGGATCAGTCCTGTTTGATATTAATTAATGGTCCCGGAAAGGGTACGCATAGTAAAGCAGGGAAGGTGTGGGATAATAGAGTTATTGAAGCAAGGGGGCTGGGGCAGACGCGAATGGACGGCACCGTGGCAGGCGGAATTTCACATTGACAAACGCAAAGTGACACATATCGGAAGGCCCCATCCGTGCTGAATTATGCCGACAACTCTGTTTCTCTCTCTCTCCCCCTCCCTTAAAATGTTAAGAACTAAACTCACAGCAGCCACTTTAGAGAAGGACTGAGATGTCGGTGCAGGTGGCCTGGAGAAAATCTCTGTTGCAGGGTGGGCAAATGTTGGGGACTGTATAGAATAAGATTGAAAATGCCACAGTGGAAACCCACAGTGCATTCTCCTCCTTTGATTCTGGTAACCATATTCTGCGAAAAAAAAAAAAAAGAGAGCACAAGGAGAGTTCAGAGGTGGACAGTGAAAAAACAGATGAATGGAGACCCCGTGAACGCTAATATTAGCCCAGGGCTCTTGGCAGTGATCAGTACCAGAACTTTCTTGAGACGATGCAAGAACCCAGTAGTAGGGAACTACAGAATATTTTTCCCATAGAACAAGGTTCTTCCTATCTGCCCTAAATCTGAGGCCAGCCGATCTTTTCTGAAGCATCAGATAAGTTTGCACGATCTGGTTGAATCCTCCCCATGCAAAAATGCAGCAGCTCTTTGAAGTTACACAGTACGTAATAATCCTGATGGAAGCCTGGTGCCAGTGTAAGGCCCCTCGTTGCCCTTGGTGGCTGTCAGGAGCGAGGATTTCACCCCCCAGATCCTAGCACTGGAGCAATGTCAGTATGCAGCTTTGCATGCGACTCCCAAACAGATTCTCAAAACATCAATATTACTGTAAAATCATTAGGTCAATTTATCAGACCCCTGCCAGGTGGTATCTGGGGAGAAAAAGACACCCAGAAACAAAAACCTGTAAATATTTAAGCCCACTTTTATTATTTTTCCAAATGCTCCTTAAGAAACTGTTTACACACAGACTTAAACTGGATAAGTGAAAGTGATGCAAACATCTTTGTCTGTGGACACGTGGTTCAGAAATGGCTTGTATCAATTTAGCCCTGTATTGACTTAAGCTAAATTGCTAAGCCACTTCTAAACCAAAGTCAATACTGCCTTAGACCAAAGTTGAGATAAACCCAGTTCTAGACTGTTTTAAGAGTGCATCTGCACAGGCCTTGTCTAGACTAGGGGAAAAGCTGATGATTTTCTTTTTTAAATCGAGCTATTTGAAGGTAGCTGCAAACCCACTGAATGCCCTTGTAGACACAATTCAATGCCCTTAGCTCAATTTCAGCAGGTGGAGGGAAAGAGCCCAGTGTCCTGCCAGGCTACTTAAACTTGTGCAGGCTCGGTTAGGTCTTCCATGGAGGGGAGGCCAGGTCTATTTTGAAACCTGTGCTGTCATTTCATGAAGGCAAGGTGGTCATCATTTTAATGCGCTAGCTGGCTGAGCTGAACCCTAAGATGGAGTCTGGGATTTACATCTAACAACTACCACGTTAAAAGTTTTATAACTATCTATCTTGTCTTCACATGCTTAAAATACAGCCCTCCCCCTGTTCGACACATAGCCTTGGTGCACAGGCCGGCAGTAGCAAAGAGAGGTGTGATGAAGCCAGGCTTCCCTCCAGGCTCCTGTGCTGGAGTGCGAACGCTGAGAGGATGTCCATCACCCGTGGTGGCAGAAGTCTTTGCGTGTGACTTTGGCTGCAAGCGTGGAGGCAGATGGTGCTTCCCAGGCCTCTGGCTGGGGGGGAGGCTGGCCGGGTGGCTGTGACCTTCCTAGAGACTTCAGGAAGGAGGATGGCGCTAGCAGAGGGGGGGTGTGGACAGGGGCCAGGCCTCTCTACAAGGAGAGGGTGAGCAAGCCGTGTCCTTGTTCGGCCAGTTAGCGCTGGCTGGAAGGCCACCCTGTCCAGCAGCAGCGTGCTGGGGAGAGGACATGCCCGGAGGTTTTTTTCCATCCCAACGGGGCAGTGGAGCCCTCCACTCCATCCCCAGCGGGGGCCTTTCTTTTCTTCTCCACCAGCTTTGAGCAGTCCTGTTTCAGATTGGCCTTTTTATGTTTGATATAAAGAATAGTTGTTGGCCAATTCCATCTTTTCATCACTGCTCTCCAGGCCTGGATCCAAGCGGCTTGTCAGATGCTCATTAACTCCCCCTTTGGCTCCTTGCAGCGTGTCTCCTAAGCTCATTGTGCCAAGAACTAGCGCTTCTTTCTCTTTACACGGCTCCCTTTCTCTGCTCCATCAGGGAGACAAATTACTTTCCAAAAGGGATCGCCAGGGATGGTTTAATGAGAATTTCTCGGGGGCTGGCGGTGGAAATCAATGTAGTTAACATTCGGTGCACTTAATTGGACTTTTCTCTTCTGCCTCCTTCAAAAAAACTCTGGAGCTATCCTGTTAATCTCTCATTTGTAATCAATTGTGTTGACTAAACAAAAGTCTAGGTCGTCCTTTCTTCCTGTCCCAGACAATCCTTTGTTGCCTCTAAATGCCTCATTCTTGAGTGCTCCTGGTCGTGTAGATGGGTTCGATTGTTGACAGTTCATTATTGCGCTTTTGTCCATGTAATCTCCCTCGCTGTGTTTTGCATGTGCATGCCTTAATGAGCTCCGTTGGCAATTAACATGTTTCTAGCAGCAAACCGGTTGCTCAGACGTTTGCAGAGGGGAGTGCAGGGAAAAGGACAACGCAGCTGCTTTGAGTCGCTTCGCTCCCCGGTACTTCTCGGCCGGCCGGGACACACCTGGGCCCCCCGCCTCTCCCGCGCCTGGGGCAGGCATGGGGCTGGGGATTAGCGTGGGGCAGGAGGGCGGACACACACACGCACACGCACACACTCGTTCACGCACTCGCACACCGGGGACTGAGACGGGGGTAGGCAAGCAGCCCGCTAAGCGCTGGCAACTTGGAGGTGTCATTCTTTCCACGCAGGCACCTCTCACCCCCCCGGAGGCACCAGGCCTGCTCAATCTGTTGTGTTCGTGGCTGTGGCTTTGGAAGAGAGAGAGAGGGAGGGAGGGTTTTCTTTTTCTTTTTTTTTTCCTTTTTCTTTTCCTTTTAATATATTATTTAATTTGAGGCTTGCTGGCACGGCTGCCGAAGCGCGAGCAGTCCCGGGCAGCGCACCCATCTTGCGAGGGAGAGATAATTGGAGGCTCCGGGGTGGGTGACAGAGCCCAGCCGCCCCTCCCCGACGAGGGGGGGTGCCCCCCGCGGCTCAGCCCCTGCAACCCGTCCCTGCCGGGTGTGCGCCTCGGAGGGGCCAGCCACGCACCCCCCCTCGCTCGCTCGCCCGGCGGCGGCTACGAACGTGCGGGGCGCGGCGGAGCAGAAATGCGCCGGGCCGGGCCGGGCCGGGCCGGGCGGGTCCGCGCCACCCTCAGCTCTGCGCAGGGCCGGGCGGCGGGTGCGGGCCGCCGTCGTGCAGCTTGCGGACGTGCTTCTTGAGGTCAAAGTTCCGGCAGAAGCCCTTGCCGCAGGCGGCGCAGGTGAAGGGCTTCTTGTCGTTGTGCGTGTGCATGTGGAAGGTGAGGTTGTAGACCTGGTGGAAGGCCTTGCTGCACACGCTGCACTTGTACTGCTTCTCGCCGCTGTGCGTCAGCTTGTGGTTCTTGTAGTTGCCTACGAGACAGCAGAGCCCGAGCCCAGGCGCGCAGCCGGCCGCCGCCCCGCGCTCCCCGCCGCCCCCCGCCGCCCCCCGCGCTACCTTTCTGGTGGAAGCCCTTGCCGCAGAACTCGCAGACGAAGGGCTTGTAGCCCGCGTGGATGCGGATGTGCGTGTTGAGCGTGGAGCTGCGGTTGAAGGCCTTCCCGCACTGCGCGCACTTGTGCGGCTTCTCCTGCGGGCGAGCGGACCCCGTGCCAGCGGGTGGGCGGGCGGGCAGCCCCCTCCCCCGCGCCTCCCCCGCCGGCCGCCGGCCCGGCCCGGCCCCTACCTGCGTGTGGATGATCTTGTGGCGGCACAGCGTGCTGGCCTGGCGGAAGCCCTTGCCGCACACCTTGCACACGAAGGGCCGCGCGCCCGTGTGCACCGGCATGTGCCGCGTCAGGTTGTAGTGCGCGTTGAAGACCTGCGGGAGAGGCGCGCGGGTCAGAGCGGGCAGCGCCGCGCACTGCCTGCCCGGCGAGTCCCCCGTGCAAGCGTGTGGTGTGACTAGTCCCCGTGCAGTGCCCGGCGAGTCCCCCGTGCAGTGTGTGGTGTGACTAGTCCTCCGTGCAGAACCCGGCCCTGCACGGCATGTGTGCCCAGCAGTGCCCGCTCGGCCGGCGGGGCGCGGCGCGGCACACTCACCTTGCCGCACACCTCGCACGTGAAGCTCTTGGGCTTGCCCTCGGCCGGCGCGCCCAGCTTGCCCGGCGGGGCCTTGCGCTCCGCGCCCTCCTTGACGGCCTGGTCCAGCTGGCCCGGCAGGCGCTCCTTGTGCGGGAACTGGGCGCTGGGCAGCTTGGCTCGCTCCAGCAGCTTGGCGCGCTCCAGCAGCAGCAGCTTGTGCGGCGCGGGGCCCAGGGCGGCGGCGGGGAAGAGAGGCTCGGCGGCGGGGAAGGCGGCGGCCGCCTCCAGGTAGTTGAAGTAGTAGAGGGCGCGGGGCGGCTGCGGGACGGGCTGCGGCTTGAGCAGGCGGGCGGCCGGCGGCAGCAGCGCGGCGGGGCCCAGGCTCAGCTCCGCCTTGCAGCAGGCGCCGCAGCCGGCCTTGCAGGGCGCCGCCTTCCAGAGCTCGGGGAAGCCCAGCGACGGGGCGGGCAGCGGCGCGGGCAGCGCGCAGGGCAGCGGGGCGCGCACGGCCGGCGGCTCCGCCGTCTTGGCCATGATGCGCTCGATGGAGAAGGCCAGGCTCTTGGCCGGGTTGACGGCAGTGTGCACGGGCGCCGAGCTCGCCATGCCGCCCCGGGGGGAAGGGGGTTACCTGCGTCCGCGCCGTCACGCCGCGCCGCTCCCCTCCGCGCCTCGCGCCTTTAAAGCGGGCATGGCGTGAAGTCACGGCGAGCCGGGTGACACGGGGATGCCACCGTGCCCGCGCCGTCCCCAGCCGCCGGCGGCCCCCTCCCTCCCTCTTTCCCTCCCTCCCTCCCAGGCGGGCGCGGGGAGGAGGGGTCCGGCCAGCCCCCGCCCCGTCCCGTCCCGCCCCGCCCGCCCGCCTGCCCGCCCGCCCGGCCCTGGTGTAGCGCAGGCTCCGGGACGCGGCGACTCGCGGCTTCCCGGAGCCGACGGCAGCCGGGACCGACCGGGCACGATTCCCCGCCAACGTGTGTCAGCTCCCCCGGCCCGGCATGTTGCAGCTGAGGGGTGACGTCAGGGCCCAGGGAGTGACGTCAGGGCTGGTGTGTGTGGGGGGAACGGGCGGGGGGGGGGTGACATCGGGGCCCCTCGGTGCCTGCAGCCCAGCTCGCCGGCCTTCCCCCGGGAGCCAAGTGCATACAAGCTACTCCCCGGCGGGGCAAGGAGGCCACACGGTCCCTTTATCGCGGGGCAAAGGAGGGGCTCTCCCGAGTCATGCAACCTCCCGGGACCCGCCGGACCTCAGCCCATGCCGCTTGGCCGGGCCCGGGGAGAGCAGCCCCGCCTCGGCCGTCTGTCCGTCCGCCCGCTCCCCCGCGGCAGGGAAGCGAGAGCCGCTGCCGGCGCCGCTCGGGGCTTGCGTGGCACCCCGGGGAGCGGGCGGCTGCAACGGGAGCTCGCCCGAGCCGCAAATTCGCCCTCAACGAATCCCCTGGTCCGCAGCGAGCTGCCCCGGCCGGCTTTCGGGGGGAGGCATGGGGGAGCCTGCCTGCACCCAAGGCCCCTTCCCCCCTCCGGCTCGGGCTGGGGCGGGGGGCTCGCCCCTTGCCGTCCCTCTTGCAGCGAAGGGCAGCTCGGCGGGGCCAGGGGCAGCCCCGGGCAGCGCGTGTGGGTCCCCGGACTTGCGCCGGGGGCTGTCGGAGCGGGCAAGGGGGCAGACACCGGAGGGACCCGAGCTCAGCATGCTACAGGGGTGCTTGCGAGCCCGGCGGGGGTGCTTTGCCCCTGCGGGTTGCCAGAGACCGGAGCAGCCGGGGCAGAGCTCCCGGGGCGGAGGGTGCAGGGGTCCGCGGACAGCACTCGCACCCAGGACGGGCCGGGAAGGGCAGCGCAAGGACGGGCGCCGGGAAGCACCAGTGACTGTCGGCGGGCGGGCGGGCTGCGGCTGCAGCCGTGGCTCTCTGGGCTGCTTCTGTCGTGCCCACGGGGCGAGCTTTGCTTTTCTCCCTGCCTCTGCCGGCCTGCAGCCTGTCCCTGGCCCATGCCACGGGCAGCTACCCCCAGCCGCGCCGCGGACCGCCGCGGACCCCCCTGCTGCGGTGCCTCGGCAGTCCCCTTTCGTTGCGGGCACGGGCAGTCCCGAGAAGTGGCCGCACGGTCTGGCGCATCCCCAGCCCCTTTGCCCACGCGGCGCGCAGCCCCGCCAGCCCGGGCACCTTCCGTCCCCGGCTGCCGGGGGGTCCGAGGATGCTACAGTCCCTCCGTGCGCTTTGTCCGGCACAGCTGGCAGAGCCCGCGCGGGCTGCAACAGGTCCTGCCTCGCAGACCCCCTCCGTGCCGGTCTCTGACCACCTGCTTTGTTTTCTGATCGAAGATTTGAGTCATAACATTTTTGTTTATTTCAACAACTGCATTCATTGCATAGGAAATGAGCCAACATGTCTGTGATGGGCAGAGCGGAATATGCCATGTTTACAATTGCTTTTGCTTCCCCGGTATCAAATTTTACAATATAATCGAAATCTTATTTTTGTACTTCTGGCCCCTGTTATTGACTTAATCTTCTTAAGTGCTCCCATTATTCCAGTTACTTCGTTGTTGCATGTATTAATTTTAATCTTTTGATCTCCATATTAGCTACCGCCTGCGACTAATTTGTTGCTCAGTGTTTTTCTTTGTTTTGACCTGCAAGGCATTTTCATCATGGCACAGAACTCTGCTGGCAGATTGCATATAATCTCTGCACTTTTTTCTGTGATGCTTTGCATAGTTACGACAAATGCAGCTTTACAATTTTTAGGTGAAATCCATGTCTTTTATGAAGGGAGGAAAATGATCAGTGCATGGTTAGATAAGGAAACTAAAGAGGCTTGAATAAAGCATATGATTTATGTATATAAATCTATATAAATATACACATATATATGCAATCTATATAGCTAGATACAATCTATCTATGCAATCTGTATAAATGCAATCTCTATATATTTATCCATATATATATATATATATCTATATATATATATGCAATCATATATATATATTTATCATATATCTCACAATCATAAATATTATATATATGATTCTGATTATATATCACAATCATATATCATATATATCACAATCATATATATATATTATATAAATATATATATGATTGCATATCTATAGATAGATTAAATATATATATAGATTGTATATGCATATATAGATTACAGATAGATTGCATATATGTGCATATATAGATTACAGCTAGTATCTATCTATATTCATATGCTTTATTCAAGCCTCTTTAGTTTCCTTACCTACATTTCCAGTGATCATTTTTATGATTGCATATCTATAGATAGGTATTGCATTGTGATATGCAAATCATTTTTTGTTTGAAGTCCAGAGATGGTCTTGATAATTAATGGTAAATATGTTCATCTTATGTGCTGTGGGAGAGAGAGAAAATAGTGCCAGATCTGAAGCCCCAAGAAGCCTTTTTTTCTCCCCTGCAAGTTTCAAAGGCATATTTTTGGAAGGACTTATCTGGACACAGAGACAGCTCCTGGTCCAGCCTGGTGGCCCTGGTGGGTCATTCCAGTAGAAGTCCTGGCTGGAGCAGAGCCCCAGTGCTCTGTAGAGGAGCCAGTTACAGGATATAGAAAAGTATCCACAGTGATTATGGAATAAAAGCTTTTGTTTTTGAAGCAGAGTTTTGAAGGGAGGTTGTTTTTTGCTCAGGCACTACATTAAATCTCTTTGGTTTGTAGCTGTTTTGTTTTATTTTAGCCTTTTAGCCCAGAGTGGTTCTTGTTGCCTCAGGTTAAAAAAAATGTAAGACAAGAAAGGGAAACAGTCTTGATGCCTGCTTTTCTGCCTGTATGCTTATGAGCACAAATGTTCTTTGATGTTTTGGTCACTAGCTAGGGAGCAAGGCAGCTCCTAAGGTGCCTCTGGGCCAGGCAAAATGCAGTACAACTCAGAGGAAGGACTCAGTTAGCTGCTGAGCCATAAAAACAAGCTGGATGGATTGCTGCAGACACGTGTCAGTCAAACACTTGGTCACATTTCCAGTATCCATGCCGCATGCCTCAGCTCTGGCGAAGAGGGATATTTAGCTAGCTTTCCCTGTCAGCAGGAGGGGAGCTTTGGCTTGGTCAAAATGTAAGCATTTTGCTGGTATTGTCAGTCAGTCAGGAGTATAACTTAACCCTTCTGACCATGCCTAACACAACTAAAATAGCAAAAGTTGTAGTTGAAGTACAGTTATATCAGCAACCTTTTGCTATTAAAGGTTACTTCAGGGGACTGTTGTAAGCCACACCAGGCACGTCTACATGAGACGCTTACTGCGCATTAGGCTAATAGGACTAATTAGCATTAGGCTAATAGTGTGTCACAACAAAAATTGTGCTAATAGCCTAATAACACTGCTCGACAGGCTAGTGTGCAATAAGTGTCACTAAATAACCATGCACTGGCGCAACTGCAAAGTAACTCTAGTTACTGCGTGTTCAGTTAGTATTTCATTTAAAAAGCACTAAACTAAATGTGTAGTAATTGGGGTGAATCTGATATCTTTTATTAGACCAACATGGCTATAACCCACACCCCTAGTAATTAGAGCACATTAATGAATGTGCCCTATACATTATTGAATGTGCACTACAAATTAATGAACGTGTAGATGTGCCCACTGGCAAAGAAAACCCACTGTGTCTCCACCAAGTGGGTTTTCTACTCTACCACAATTGGCATCCCCATACCAGCAAAAGCTTATATGTAGCAAGCACTAGCCTGGAGCCTGAGGCCTGTTCAAAGGCCAGCCTATGCCCAGGGGGGTGTTAACTCTGGAGTTACTTTGTGCAGCTGAACCTGACCATTCCTGATGTGGGTTTCTGAAGGAGTGAGTAATCCAACTTGGCACTTCCGGGCTTATTTTCCAGCACAGCTTCGCAGCAGGTCATTGTTGCCGCATCGCCCATGTACACTTACCATCAGAGCTGGGCGCTGTGCGACTGAACAGAGCAAACAGGATTAGGTTCATCTTTGCCTGGTGCAGACTTCACTGTGGAACAGGTGGCTTATGGGGCTAGAGCATTTTACCAGTGCTGGTCCTTTCCAGAAGCAGGTTTCCTTTTCTTACCTGCTTGCAGTCCAGGGCTCCCAAAAGCCAAAGGGCTCTCCATAGACCCCATTCCCCCCGCCCCCCCGTCCCCAAATCAGGCTGCTCAAGACATTTCACTCCAGGCTTAGGCATTGGAGACATGAAACATCAGGAAGACCCATGTGTGGTGACTGCTTTGGAAAGAGAAGGCTAAAGGAGGCACTGAAAAGGGGATTGGTGTGAAATCCAGGTGTTGAACATGGGTGAATTGTGCCAACAATTTGGATGCACCAGATGGGTGAAGGCCAAGTGCTCCTTGGCTTCCTTTTGGCAGGGCTACAGGCAGGAGGGATGCAGGCTGAGGCAGGTGACCTTGCAGGATGGGGCAGCAGGGATCTGAATGGGGCGCACATGTTGCAGCCCAAGCCTTGGCGTGCATATAGCACGTGGCTGGCTCATACAGTTGCCAGACTGTGGGATGGAGGAAGGTGAACAGCTACGGGGATACTGAGCTGTGGGCGCACCGCCAGAATCTGTGGCCATACAATTTATGCCGTGCCCCAACTCGCTTCGTTTGGTGTGGGGGAGTGCTAACAATCTCTGCTGAGAAGCTGGTCTGGTTAGCCTGAGAGCTGTAGTGTTAATGCAGCTATACTGTTGGTGGGGCCTGAGTTACCTCTAGGGCAGAGGCTGAACACCTCAGGTAAGACTGCGGGGGGCACTGAGGTTAAGGTAAGGTGGAGGAAACCACTGAGGTTAAGACATTATCCTGGGAGGCAGGATGCCTGGGGGGAGGGCAATTTATGACTGCCAATTCTCTATGACGTGGACAAATTGCTGAGCCCTAGTGCCAGAAAGGTGCTGACATTGCTAGCTTCCACTAATGCGGAAGGCCTTTGAGATCATGAGCCTGAGTTTTCTACCTGTAAAATGGGGATAAAGGTGATACAATACCCAGTGCTCATGAAGCTCGAAGTCCATTAATGGTTATGAGGTACAAGTAGCAGTGTTAAGGACGGAGTCAGTTTTCTGTGTAACTGCTCAGCAGCTGCTCAGCACAAGCAGCAGGGAACTGCTGAAGACAGGGGCATGCCCAAAATCTGGCCCCTTCTTCAGGGTTACAAGGCACCCTCACACCTGGTGCCCGCTCTTGAAAGCAGGTGCCTATGCCCAGCCTTTCAAAGAGCTGCATAATGTATGGAAAGAGGAGGACTGACCTTATCTAGTGACTGCTCCACGCAGAAATTAAGTAGTAAGGCAGGACTTGACTTGAAGTCAGGTTTCTGCTGTATGAGGTCAGTGACTTAAGGAGCTGCTTTGTTAGCTCAATGGTTATTTGCCGGCTGACTTTGGTCTCGGGGCTTTTTGAATGCTTGTTGGCATTAGTGGCACACATTCATACAGGAGGGGTGAAAAGGGTGCCTCTGGGGCTTTCCTGGTGGGTTAGGGTGCTTGCCTGAGCCGTGTGGGAACTGGGTTTGAGACCTAACGCTGATGCGGGTCCTGGGCAAAGTCTGAAAGCAGGTGATTGACTTGCTGTAATGGGAGACACGCTGCATTACATTGGTAGCTGACAGATGTGCTCAGAGGTTGCCCACGTCTTTTCAAACACTCACAGACAAGCCCTCCAAACAACCCACAAGCTAGTGGAGGGGGAATGCTGCTTCTTGGTGTCTGTAAGTCAGTAATCCTGGAGTCAGGCAGTGAGAGAACAAGGGCGAGATTGCAAGACAGCAAAACAATGCATGCCATAGCGTGGCGGTTAGGGCTTACATCTGATGTGTGGGCAATGCTAGTTCAAGACCTGGTGCCACTGATTGGCTTCTTACTTGCACACTAAATTGTCAACTAGGAAACAGCATCAGCCAGCCAAGTTGTGGGCCTCTCTGCTGGTGTGTCAGAGCACTGGGCTCAAGCCGAGTGGGGATTTGTAATAGAGCTTCTGCCTCCTCAGTGAATACTTTCATTCCCAAGGTTATTGCATAAATGGGACCATCTGGCTGCTGCTTGAGACCAATTGGTTAGGCACCCTTGAGCATGGATGGAACCGAGCAGCCTAATAGGGTCAGGGCTAGATGTCTTTGCACCGAGACCACTTTGCAGGGAGCTGTGAAGCTCTCTGGGGAGCCTAAGCACTGCCTGTAAGCACTGAAGGCCCTCAGTGGACCTCTACATCAGTATATCCTCACTCAGTGCATCCACACCAGAGTCCAAGCATTTGCAATTTGAAGCGTGGAAGGCAAGATGTACCAAGACCTGGCTTCTGCCTTAGCTTGCTACAAGGAGACTCATGCTTGTCTGCAGTGGGGAATGCAGCAGTTTGCTGGCAAAATGCGTTGCGTGCTGCAAAGGCTCATATGAATGTATTATTACTGGCCCATGCAAAAGCTCTCCCCCTTTGCCTGGTCTGGCCCGCCTGCTTTTGATTGTCACCTGTGGCTTTCCCTGCCTGCAGCAGCTCTTGCTTCATTCTAGACTGCACAGGGAGGGTTTTTACCGTCTCCAATTATTCACAGGAGTGGAATGAGCCGTGTTCAGTCCAAAGACTACGGGGTTTCACGAGGGAAGCCAGCCTCGGAAAGTGTGAGGACTAGGTGGAGCACTCCATGGCAAGAAGCGGCTCATTGCTCTGGTTTGGATGATGCCCTGGGCTTCGCTGATGCGTCACACTCGATCAGAGCAGGCTGCTGGAGTGCAAGGACCCGACAACTACGCAATCTGCTGGCAAACCTTTTAGGTTTGGAGGGCATCTTGTGCAGATGAGACTGGAAGGAACTGCCAGGTGCTGCTGGAACCTCCTGTTACCTACGGGCCACAACCTGGTTTGGGCCTGGAAAGTATCCTCATCAACACCTTCCCCACCTTGATGTTTGCAAGTGAACCTTCAAACCATCTTCTTAATGAATAAACTGTAAAAATATATATAAAAAAAAACCACCCAGGTGAAAAGAAAATGCCTTTATTCTTGGAGGGGGCGGGAGGGCTCTTACAGCTCGGCCTGTCATTGTTTTTCTAAGGCAGACATACATAAAAAGACTCCATAGTTTAGTCTGAAGACATCTGAATAGTTATTTATTGAGAAGCCACAGTTCTCACACTCTTACAACTGTCGGCTTGTATAAGGCAAAAGCAAGATGGATCCACTATTTTACACAGAAAGTAAAAGCTTCTGGAGGGGGAACTCGGGGACATGCACGTACTGGTCAAAAATGCAAATGTACATGACATATAAAACCATTGTGAAACAAAGGAATCAAAATGATGTTTACAGTCTACCAAAAGAAATGAGAGTCATATAGTTTTATAAACACGTTTATATAGGCTAAGGTTGTATTTCGAGGTGCCTTTGTACATACACAGTTATCTGAACCTTAAACAAAGTGTAACATTGAGAGGGGGCAGTCAGCAACATAGAACAACTTCAGTGGGGCGTACCGTGGCATGATGTACCCATGAGGATAGGATGAATCTGCCGGAGCAGTCAGAATCACTAACCCTTTGGGATGCAACCTCTCCGGAGTTAGCTGCACGTTCAAGGCAAGTGCCTGGTTTATTAAACAGGGAGGCAGCACGAGTCAAACGGCCGGTTTCTTTTTTTGTTTTGCTTTGTTTTTTAATGAACAGAGAGAACAAAAAAAACTCCTTGGTAGTAGCCTGACTTTTCTTTTAAAAACATAGCTGTTTTTATTAATTTTAAGCAGTTGGCATCCACAGGAGAGAAACAAAGAAATGAAAGGACTCAGTTCACTCATCTTCACAAAAGTTTACCATCAGTGTATATACAGTACATTAATGACGCGTCGTTTAAACTTGAATTGTAACAGGGACACACCTAGCGTGTTTTTCTATGTAGTTTTCCATTAACAGTATTAAACAATGGTGCTCCATATTGCTTATGAACATATAGATATGAAATTAGGAAACCAATGAATCAAAGAGAGGTGCTAATCTTATTACCACACAACTAAAATGGCATTTGTATTGGTCAACTTCTCATGGGCATTTAGAGCGGACAGAAAAGTTCCTAATGTGGCTAACTGAATAACAGACTAGGTACATGCACTGGTTACCAGGCTATCACCAAGTGGGCCTCTAAACCACATTAGCTAATCATCCTCTTCGTCTTCTTCGTCACTGTCCTTCATCGTTATGCCCTGAAGACCTCCACCTTCGCTAACGGAAGCTGTGGCTTCTTCTACAGTCAGCCGGTTTCGAACTGTGTCATAGGTTTTGCTGTTTAAGGTGGAGTCCAGTACCCCTTGCAATCGGAAATCTCTATACGTTTTCTAAGAGGGAAAGAGACGTGTCAGGGGGGAGGGAGGCAACAGACAGCACCAAGTCAGATTTAAATGCCCAGCAGTGGTGTCTAGTGCCTCACTTCAACATCGCTGGACCATTAGCCTGAAAGGACATGACTGGGCTGAAGTCAGAGGCCCGATTCTTAACATCATGGAGGGTTTTTTACAATCCTCTTGAACTGCAAAGAGGCCTTAAACCATGTGGAGTGGCAATTCGTGCCCCCTTGACATGGACAGAGAGGTACAACGTTCAGAGTCAGGTCCAAAGAGCAAGTTTGGCCCCTTCACTTCAGTGGGGGTTGTGCCTTCATGGGGACTCCAGAATCAGGCCTACTGGGTCAACAGCACAGAGGCTGCAAAGCAAACCCGGGTATGTCTATGCTGTATACTGCAGCCTACTGTAGAGGTGCCCAGCTTAGTTTTACAAGAGCTGGCTTGGGTACTAGCGGCAGTCTCCCCGTGGCAGCACAGAGCACTGCATGGGCTAAATGACCCTGTTCCTAGATGTACTCTGTTCCCTTTCACAATGTACTGTTGTAGCGCATGGTTTCTTCTTTAAAACATAACACCGCAGCCTGTGAATGGGAAGCATGCTAACACATCGCCAGAACACTTTGCTCTCCTGAAAGGGAAATAGTGTAAATACCCGCATCGAGTGTGTATGTTGAGCTCTTCCCCTGCCTTCCTCTCTACAGCAGATTGGTTAGTTAGCAGGCTGGTGGAATTAAGAGTTAAACCTAGTCTCCTTCTATGTGAAATTACGTTAGATCTTCCTGTTGGGTATGACTTAGTGGTACAACTCCAGCCCTTGCACAAAGCATGCAAATATATATATATTTGCATCTATTTAGTTGGTCTGATAAAAAGATGTCACCTCTACCCAGAGTTTCGTCTGCCTATCCCCTTAGACCAAAACGGCTACAACCAATAGCCGTTGTACAATGAATTGAACCACATGCTATGAATTACTAGCTGCTTTAAATAGTTACTTTGTGGATCCAAAAAAGTTCTCAGATTAGTTTTTGCCGCTGCTCAAAGCAATATTTAAAAAAACAGGAAAAAAGAAAAGAATTCCTTGTCTGATGATTAATATGCCTCTGCCTCTTGTTTTCGTTTCTGAACTGCACAGTTTTGCCTGAATGCATTCAGGATTTGAATCTGTGCTCTGCGTACAGGAGAGCACAAGCATTTTAAAATATGGGACCAAAAAAAAAAGATCAGATAGAACCTAAATGATCAAAAATTTATTTACCCCCTTCTGAGATCTTATTATTTCATGTAAACCACTGTGATTTCACACTGAAATAATTATCATTAGTCCAAGACGCGCACCCGAGCATGCAGAAAAATATGCTCCTTTCAGGGTATGTTATCTCACCTTTGTGATCTCTTAGAGTTGATTGTATACACCCATTGTCAAAGAAACAGCTTCAATTAACTTTGAGAACAATCATGATTTGCATTTTGACAATAATCACAAGACATATTTAAACATTGCTGGGAGTAAATATCCCATTCAACCAAGTGTTACAAACTTTATGTTTAATTAAACTCCAGATTAAAAATGATTATTTGGCATGATTTCTTTGCACGTGGAAAAAAAACGTTATTTTTTTGGGATGTTCATGTTGAACGCCAACAGTGCACTGCTGCCTCTGGAGTGAAAATTATTCTAATGGTGGGAAGCATTTTTCACATGCATGTCCATTTCTCTAGTTCCCTTTGATGCGTGTGAGGGTACAATAGGTTCAAGAATGAATCAGACACAAACTTTCTCGTTTGCAGAAAGCACTGCAAGAAAACATGCTACCCAGACCTTTTAACGCTAAGATGTTTGCAAAGTCACACACAAATCGTTACCTTTACTATCCTAATAAGGGTTTTCAGTTGGTAAATGTGAAGCTGCAGGTCCATGCGGTCCGTCAGCCAGGTGCACATGACATTCATTGAGCTGGTGTACCATTGCTGCAAGAGAGACAAGAGTTCTCCAGCAAACACAGCGCGGGAGCACGGTGTGACATGAATCAACACAAGCAGGACTGACCTTTTTCTGTTTGCCAACCTGCTAACTTCCTCTGACAGGATTACAGGGGAACGCTTTTTTTTTTTCTTTGTTTTTTTTTTGGAATGCACTTTCCATGAATGAGCATTTTTAGCAATTGATTCTTTTTTTTGGCCTGAAAAGGGGTTATTAAATAGAACTTGTGTTCAAAGACTCAAGCAACTTTCAGCACAGCTTGTCCATCCACAGCCTTTTCACCAAGAGGTTTTACGGGAACACTGATGAGTGCCAAAGGAGCACGGCAGGCTCTCCCACTGTGCGGCTGTAAGGTCGGTGTGCCAGCAACAACACTGGGTTAGTCCCTAGAGTTCCCCCCAGTAATAGTGTAACCCAGCCACTGAAAGTGTCCAACCCAAGACGCTCATGCCACTTACCTGTTGGGAACTTCAAACCCAATCTGCTGAAGGAGGCAGCTTGTTCCCTGAGAGGACAAGGGGGTACTAACACACTGCAGCTCTGTCCTAACATCAAGTTTTATTTGCAGATACACTGAAATAGGAGTGTATGGGGCCTTTTATTGGCAGCACAAGCTGCTGCAGTCTCAACCCCAGAGCTATCAGAGAGGTAAAAGCACATAGCCAACAAGCTCATTTCAAGCTGTTGAAATCATAGTTCCCCTCCTAGGGCTGAAATTTTGCTTCTTGTCTGCAAAAAGCGCTTGCAGCAGTGTCACAGCACACTGTCACCCCTGCAGAGCAGGAAGCCTCTGGTGGGCTCAGGGTTTAGAGCACCACTCATATATTCATAAATCCTATTCAGACGTGCAGGATCAGCATTCCCAAATGGCAGGATGGAAATGTGTTGGGAGGGGGAAGCATAAAATGTCACCACTTCCTGCTCCACTTCCCATCATCAACAAAGCAATTTTCTATGCAATTAAGAGTAGTGCTGGGAACCCCCAGATATGCATACACTTACCACACCTATACGCTCGTGGAGGAAGAAGCCTTTTCACAGGCAACAACAGAGAGAGATTTCATTGAATGCCAGTTAAAAATACTTTTTCTGTACCCACTATCCCCACTGCCCTCTCTGAGGAAACTTCTGCATCCGTTTAACATTTGTAGCTTTTGTCAATACTACTTTAAGCTTGACATTTTTATTTCCTCTTGAAAAGTGGAAATAGATGACTTCGCTCTTAAATTATTTCCCCATCAGTGATCTTTTTTTAAGATCACTCACTGAAGATCAGCAGCGAGGGTTGCTGTTCTCACTGCTCTACTTCACTACATGCTCATAAAACCACCCAAGAAATGTTCACGGTGAAGATGCCAGACCTTCATGCTTCGATATTATTAACACAAAGGTGTTTCTTTTTTCAAACGGGCCAACCCATTGCTATATCTCAGCCAGGTTTTCTGCTGAGACAATCAGATGAGACTGCATCAGAGGCAAGCAGTGATAAGAGTTGGCTATTTCAAATTCAGCAAATGGGGAATACATTTTTTTAAATGATGAAAGTTTGACTTTCAAACTTTTCAAATTAAATGTCACAACTTTTGAAGCAACACCTACCATGCACAAAGCAACCCCAACTAAAAGAATAAAAGATTAGAAACCCAATGGATGAAACAAAACTTATTGGGGGATCAAACAAAACACTTCAGGTTGACTCCAAACCTAACTTTTTGTCTGTCTTATCAGAAAAAAAATACTACGGAGATGACTACTTTCAAATGACTCTGATTCTTCTCCTTTTGTTTCGGTTCAGTCCGTGAACTAACAATTCCAGTCTTCCCTAGTTCTTTTTTTTGTTACTGCTTAAGTCTGACAGGCAGAACGGATGAACAAGTGCCATACAATTATAACAGCTAAATAAGGAGAAGTGTTAAAAGTATGCCTTCAAACATTAACCAAGAGCCTTAACTTGGTAATCTGGTCTTTTTTGTGGTGAGACAGGAACCTTCACCACTGGATTTAAACTTCAGGAGCCAACCTGCTACTAACCATTTGTATTGCAATATGGCCTTGCTCGAGATGGGAGCAGCACTTTGCTAGGTTTGAAGAGCACACATGTAATAAAATAATAGTTCATACCCCACAAAGCTCACAGACTTAGCATGCGCAAGGCAAGTGAAGGCTAATGAAAACAAAAAAGTCAGGCCCCAAAATGAATCGAAGTGGGGACGCAATACGCAGCGCTCTCAGCACAGCGATAGCTTGACCAACATCAAGTCTTCTGTAGGCATCACAGCAGAGGGGATGTTATAACTGGTGTCAGGCTGCCACGTGATTAACAGGTCAATTAGGAGCAATCCACAAAGAGCCTAATGAAGACATACAAGGAAAGCAAAGTGCCTGGATTTGTTTTTTTTAAACTCCAGTTTGCCTTAGGGGAGTCTTCTTTCCATGCTTGACTAAGGGAAACAGTTCAAGTACTTCACTAACAAAAATGAAGCCCCCCAGAAGCACGAGGTAGTTGCTCTTCTATATGGATCTCACTGTATGCAACGGTGGTGTCCTGTGGTCTGGGAAATATTACCATCTGACAGCAGTGAAGCCTGAACACAGACACCTCATTACAGTCCTTTGGCTACCAACAGCCCTAGAGATAAGGGTTTTTTTGGGATATCTTTTACTGGATGAGCTGTGGAAGGGTACTTGATGTCTGAAAGCTTGTCCAGGTATATAGCTGGTTCAATAAATATCACACAAAAACCCTTTCCTTTCACTCTTGGACCATCATAGCTACAGCACCACTCCAGCCCTACTGCCAATAGCTCCACGTTTAGCTTGTTTTGTCCCCTGTGGATGAAACTACTGGTCTCTTTGTGACCACCTGTTTGCATTCAAAAACTGTGATCAGATATCCTGTTAGTCTTTCCCTCCTCTGGACAAAACGGTCCCAGTTTTTCCGATCTGCCAGGCTGCCATCCCCTCGACTTGTTTTAGGGAAGAGAGCAGAAATTCATGATAGATATTTCTTGACTAGGTTCTGAGGAAGGTCATTTTGCATCTGAAATCTTGCCTTGCCTATGCTGATCCAACAAAAGATGTCGTTTCACCTCGCCAATCCAGCCTCTCGCCTGTTCCTTGGACCATCCTGGCTACAACACCATGACAACACTGTGGAAGACATCAAAATCTGCTATTTCAAACAGAAACTTTACAGCGTGAAGAAGAAAAGAAGCCAAGGCACGCAGCAACATCAACTTCCTAAGCTTTTGCAGGAAACAAAGCATCTTTCCCTGAGGACTTACTGTCCTCAACAACAGTGCATGCCGCACGGGGAGAAGATTTCTGGCAGTTCTTAATCTAGAAGACGTGATCTAATAGCTGGAAGCTAAGACAACATCGGACCAGAAATAAGGCACAATTTAACAGCGAGGGTAAGTAACCACCACTGGTACAACTTACCGCTTACCTAGGGATGGGATGGTTTCTTTGACACTCGAGGTCTTTACAGTAAGACTGGAGGTCTCTTTCAACACGATAGTTCTCTGCCTCGTTGGACATCCACAGTGCTCCCTCTGGTCTTCAGACCGACAGGGAAGATGCTGATCCTCCACGAGGCACAGCAAAGAGCTCGGAGCTAGGAATAGGGGTGCTCGGGTGGTCTAAATCACCCGTGTGCCCAGGATCTACGTCTGCCGCTCACCAGCTACAGCTGGTACAGACCCCCAGCACCCTTACTCCATGCAAACACCCCTGCTTTTCAGAGGCCTTCTTTAGCACCCATCCCTTTGGCCTAGCCTTCCACCCCAGTCTTTGCTGCACACTTCATAGCACGTTCAGTTAAAATCAGGCTCCACAGACACACTAAACAAAGGCGCGTGCAGCATTGGGCATGTCCTACAACCTGCTGCTGCTCGATCTCAGCTTTCCATGAGCAACCCACCCTGTGTTTATGGCTGCCTCTTGCTGCATTAATATTAAATAGGATCTCTTGGGCCCAGAGACCTGCCTGTTCTTCAACTGATAACATGCTGTGTTCACCTCTGGTGCTATACACAGAGTACATAAAAAGCAGCCAGCTCTGCCTTGGAAGGGCAGGGCTTCCCAGCGTCACTTGACGCTACGAGGAGGACAGCACTCAGAGGGAGCACATTCACCCAATTGCTCCCACATTTTCCACCTTTACAAGTGTGGCAAGTTGGCTTTGAAGTGCCCCTGCTGACCACTGGATCTGCCTGTGTCAGCTGTTCAGTTTAGGCCTGGGACACGCAAAAAAAACCTAGGTCTTTGCTGAAGACAAACTTTCACATAACCCAAACCTGGGGGATGTTCAAGCTGGACCCTGAATCAGGTGCCACATGCTGTCAGGCCCCTCCTGCAGGTGGACGACCATTTACAAATAAAACTACAACTGAGCAGACCCTAAAACCCTCAGACCTAAGTGCCACATGCGTTTATTAAATGCACGAGGATGTCCTGCTTACCAAGGCTAAGCCATTTCAAAGGAGGTTTGCGCTGAAACTAAGTCAACACACAGACACAGTACAATGTTTTATCTTGGTCCTCTTGCCTGCCTCCCCCCTTTTTAACTCTGCTCGTTCCTAAGTGATTTGCTAGACTATAAACCACAGGCACGGCGAAGAGACTGCCGAAGCCCAGGGCCAGCAGCAGGACTAGGCCATTTAACACCACCAGGATGCTATTATTACTGCACCATTATATTTTTAAGGACTCAACTCTCCCCAACAGCAACAAAACATTAGGTAAAGAAAAAAAAGAGGGCTGCTGTCTTGCTTTGATGAAGTCCTACCTCCCCATTCAGGAGGGAGAAGAGCCATGGAAACACCCATTGAGGCAAGTCCCAGCCTCCTGACTTCCTCCTCCACTTGGGCTGATTTCTGCAGTCCCTTTCCCCACTTAAAAGAAGTTTATTTCTGGGTTAGAATGACAGGATTGGGCCTGATGACTGCAAACAGTCAGCGTGGCCGTGGGCAGCCCAAGGTTTCTGCTCGCGCGTTCCCGCCTTGCTCCGTCCTTGCAAAGGCGAGAGGTACGGAGCAGCCCACGGGAAGGTGCCGATGGGTGACCGGCGGCGAGCTTTGGCTGTTGCCTTGGCGACAGCCCAGCCTGCCAAAGCCACAGGCTCCATTTAATTTTTTGCACGCGGGAGCGCAAAGCACAATCTATATGTCGCCGGAATCGCAAGCTTGTCTCTGAATATATAAATTGCAAAAATTGATATGAATAAATCTGCAAGTAGCACACTGACTGTGGCACGTTTTCTCAAAGACTGTGCCGGGTTCCTGGGCTTTTCGGGAGGTGGTGTCATTACACATACACAAGAACATCTGCAAACTCCCGATTTCTTTAGTTCGCTTTGAATGGAAGCATGACCTCCTGTTCTTTGCCATGAACCTTGAGTTCACACTCATATTTTACATGTTACAGGAAGCCACAGCTCACCCCAGGGGTGCTGCGAACAGCATCTCATAAGGCAGATGCAGCACTGGTTCTTAATGCACCTGAAGGAGCTGGAGTCTTCATTCAAAAGCTTACATACTAGTAGCTTAAGGTCACTTCAGCTTTTGTAAAGCGTCGGACAAAACCAGGAATGCTTATAGGGCTGGGTTGTCAGCAGGATAGCAGAGGGATTACAAGAAACCTGTGACTCTGCCTCTTTCTGCCTTTGCTGGTAGTTTTTTTGTGTGTGAACAAGTGCCATACAACAGATTGAGGCTGCTATAAAGGCCTGGGACTGTGCAAGAGAACCCTGCTGAGCCTCAGCTGTGCTTGCAATTAGCAATAGGCATGAAATGATTATTGTTGTGGTGGCTGATGGCAATCTGAAGTGACAAGTTTTATGGGGGAGGTTGTAGTGGGGATGTTCAGCAAGTTTCTGCAAACCATTCATCGAAGGCTGCAACACAGTTTAGTCAAAGCTATTTTATGTCATTCAAAAGGTCTTACAAGTAGGCTGAAAGAATATTTTCTGCTCTCTGTGCCTCGGAATGGAGTTTTTCTAGGTCAGAGATTCTCTACTGCCCTATTTAGTGTCAAAAATACCCATTCGCCTCAAATTAGCAGAAAGCTTGTAGTTAAGGGCGAGAGATTAAGCATACAAAATTACTCAGCAGGTGACTCTGGGGTGGACTTGGGGGTTGAGAAGTCTTTAAAACTGACTACAAGACATTATATACTTCTGACAAAAGAACATAGTAATCCTACCTGCTTGCTTTAACCACTGTTGTTTGTCTATTATTATGTGCTTTAATGCTCATGAGAGCAAAACTACTGGTGATACTACTCAATTACCATAGTAACTCTCCCCTATGACCTCTTATTTCAGTACTTGCTTTCCAACCAGAACCAATCCAAGCAGTTCAAATCTGTTTAAAACTGTGACATCCCCTGCACGGGAAGACGCCGAATGCAGGCTGCCCTGCTCTTTGTCTGGGATGCAAACTTGTTTTGAAACGTTGAAAAGAGCCTTTCAAATGGACCTTTGAATTCTAGGTGTCCCAAAGGTAACGGATTCAATGTTGTGACGCTTCTTCAGCCCCAGCCGGGATACAGGCGGTGCAAAAGCAGGGACCATGGTGAAGGGGAGAGGAGAGGAACACGCTCTGGGATGGTCCCAAGCTTTATTTCTGCATGTAATGGCACATTTGCTTTTAAATAGCACCTCTCTCCCAGGTACTAGAGCCGGTGGGGGGGAAATGTTGCCTATGCCCTTGGTGTTCATTCTCTGCTCCACGAGCCAGATCCTCGGGTACTGCAACAAGCCATCACCTCCATGAAGTCAGGTCAGGAGACCAAATTCCACCTCTAATGCCCTCATAAGCATTCAGAGCAGCAACAATTCCTCTCTTGCATTTCCCTTAGGAGGGGAAGTATTTCTGCAGCCCTGGGACAGGAACTGAGCCTGCGCACGGTTGTGGATTTACTCTGTATGCACACTACATACACAAACCTATGTGAATCCAGGACCTGCCTCGGCAAACTGCCTGCCTAGCTCCACGGCACACGAACATGAGCCCTGCTTGCAGGGTGGGACACGCGTAACCTCTGGCTGCATTTCAGCATCCCCGCGTGCACGTGGACCCGAACTCTGATGACTGGCTCCTTTCATATCAATAACATAAGGCCATTTGCTGTTAAGCAAGCCGTGCTGAAGACTGTCAGATCCTCAGGATATCGGCTGAGGGGGCCAGGTGGGAGTTGGCTGCTTCCAGCACACCCTGCTGCACCAGCAGCCAGCAGCACTACGGAGATTTGCACCATCTCTTGAAATGCCAGGCCAAAGCTTCTACTGAGGTAGGATATGGTTCTCAAGTGGCAACTTATCCTGGGCTTCTCAGCAAAAATAAGTGAGGTGTGGGCTACCTAGGGAACAGCACATATGCAACACCATTCCCTGGTGTCCATACCTGGGCCTCCAAAGGATTTCTTCTCTAATTAGCAAGGTTTTCCACACCCTCAGGCCCCTTTCCTCTTCTTCCAGGTCCTCTGGGTACATCTCCCTCTGCAATGCCTCAGGAACCTCCAAGGCACTGGCTGAAGGACAGCACAGCCCTTCTCTGCTGCCTGGAAATGGCCACGAGGCCTCCATGCTACTTCCCGGCCCTTCCCATCTGTGCTGCCACTGGCTGGGGTTCAGCCCATACGCCTGGGAAAGCTGGCACAGCATGGGACTGCTCTGGCTTTGGGATGGCAGTGGCCTGAAAGAGTCACTGCCCCTGTGCCTTGGCAAGGGGCCTTTCACACCTGTACCTGTGCAGGAAGAATCACCTGGGCAAAATGGTTGGCCCCTCCTAGTCATCTGCTCCTTGCAGAAATCAGTGTAGAGTGGTACAGGATCAGGTGGGGATCGGGGAGCATCGCACCTGCTATGCATGGGCATACATGACAGTGAGCATGAGGTGGCAGAGAACAAAGACCATCGTGCTTTACACACCAGTCAGTGGCACTTTATTGGCTGGGTCACTACTGTGCACTAGCACAAGTCAGACTTGGATGTGAGTGGGACGCCCTGAAGCCATTCCAGCACATGAAGCTGGATGGAAAAGGGTGGAGGAAATGCCATGCCCTATGCCCCTCTGACCTGCCACTCCTCTCGCCCTGCACTGAAAGGGGCCTGGTGCTCCAGCCCATGCCCTGTGTTCTCACCTGAAGCTCCAGGCAAAAGTGCTGCGGGGAAGAGGAGAAGGGCCTTGAATTTCCAGGCACTGCAGTGACAGGCACCTTAGAAAATCCAACACAGTCACACGAATGCAGTCGCTATGCTGAGGAGTCGGACGGTGGCAGATGAAGTGGGTGGAAGGAGCGGCTGTCCCCCAAAAGACTCCCAAATCAAACCCTGGGCCTCCATTGTCAATTAAAAGATGGGAGCAGAGAACCTTCTGCCACAAAAGGAAAAAGAAAGAAGAACATGTCTCCCCTGCTAACATATGTTTTCTGGATTGAAAGCCGAGACCTGCCCACACAGTAATACCCATCCCACTTGTTCACAAACTTTTCCCCCCCTCCCGTTTCTCAATGAAAACCAGGCTTTTATTATTAATTTACACTGCCATGCTCAGGGGCCTTTTTCTCTCCATTAGAAACCTGATCTGAGTCACTCTTCTACCGAGGTGAGATTATCTTTCTGAGCAAGACAGCCTATTTTTTGCAGCCACACACACTCGCTGGGCCAAATCTCCAGTTGGTGTAACTGGGTGCAGCCTCGTGTGTTTGTACAGGCTACCACGTTGGGATCCTAACCCGTGACTTCAGGCTCCTATGTGGACTGAGCACGGTCATCATCCCTAGCGGACTATGTCGTCTCGCACTCACTGAGATCATGGCCTCATGCTAATTCTTGCACTTACTTATCTGCAAATGCCCAGGTCCACAGCACAACACAATCTGTGGCTATCTGGCACCTGAATATTTTTGGATTTTGAATCTGAGAAGTCAGCGAGAAGTTACCACGTTACAGATATCAAGATTAGCGGCACCAGATCTAAGAGCATGCAGTTAAACAGAAAATTAGGGATGAGTTAATGTTGTAGGCATTGACCAGCTAGTCTTACCATTAATGCTCCCAATAAAAAAAAAAAGCTCTCCCTTTTATGCGACAGAATAAGAAATTAAACACTTGTGGGCTCATTCTAAAGAATGAATGAAATTGAATAAGCTACCTAGTACTTGAGATTCACAGCGAGTGCTTGAATAGAGCAAACCTCCTAAGTTGAATGGATTGCCTTTTGGGACCAATTTGTCTCTTTTCACTCTTTATTCTTCCTTTTTTGCTGACAGATGTACAAAGGCGGAACTGCGCTGCGCAGCTTATCTACATGCACCCACAGCAGCTGTCACTTTTGTCGAGCAAGTTAATCAAGCAAATGCCACCATATCCCACTTTCTATAAGGAACAACATGTTATAGACAGTAGTCTTCGGGAGGGGTGGGGGAGACTTTATTTTAACTTTGATTAGCTTGAATTTTTTTCCCCCTGTGCGTGTGTGTGTGTGCGTGTGCGTGTGCATGTGTTTAAACCCAAGTGCACAAACCAACACTTTTGTTGTCACTGAGAACAAATATTTAATATTACTTTAAGTCTAATTTGCACTATGTGGGAGAACTGTCCAGGTTTAATTAAATTTAAAGGACTTAGGGACATTGTTAAAAAAATAAAGAAAAGAAATGGAAGCGTTGTGTTTGTGTTAATGCCTGTTGATAATAATATCTTGATTGTCAATCTCTAAGCCAAAAAAGATTAGGCTGGTAAATACTATTATCTGAATGCCACAAGTGAAGTGCTAGCTTCATTTCCTTCTGCTTCTCCCTTTGTGAAGCAGGTTGAATCGCTGGTTGTTATTTATACATTTTCTTTGATAAAACCAACTTGTGTGGCTGATTTTTTTTTTAAACCGTGCCTCATTAAGTACATAATAGCATTTATGTGTGGGTCTTTCTGCTTTTTAGCCTTTCAAGCTTATGCTTATATTCCTCTATTACTACCATGTTTAGAAACTTCAGATGTTCACAAACAATTGGTTATACACCAATATTGTATATATCATATTCCCTCCTATTACTGCCACCAGACGATAAAATAATACAGCACTCCCTAAAAAGAATATATAGA
>JAGPOW010003182.1:12957611-12973199 GCA_030014935.1 Caiman crocodilus | reverse complement strand
TCATTGTGGCAGCCACTTTGGAGGTGCAGCCTTACTCCTGGGTGCTAAACAGGGCTGGGGTTGTGCCCAGCCGTATTCAGCCCGTTACTTCCTCCCAAGCAGACAGAGCAACGCTCACAATGCCTGTGCCCAGGATGTGACCACCTGAGGACCGATCACAGATGGGACAGCGTCTGCATGAGCAAGGGAGAGCCTTGCATCCTGCACAGACACTACCTCTGAAATGGCTTTTCTCTTTACTCTCTCCTAAAAACAGAAAGGGGTTGGCATGTTTGACCAGGCCCCTCCAGAAAGGGTCCTGGGCTAAACACAAAACCCACGCAGCATTTTCTGGTGTCAAGTGCCACGGTCAATGCAATATAATAGTGACAGTGTTACTGGATGCAACGCTGATTCATAACGTGCGCTATAACACTGCATGTCGCACAGTACTTCCATTGCCTGGGTTTCTTTGTATTTTTACCCTAGAACTGAATCAGATGTCAGCACGTGGACCTGGTAACCTCTAATTGAATCCTCTTGTACGCCCAGTGAATTGCAAAAGGAGGAGCTAACGGCTGCCAGTGCCTAGGTATTCACTGCGAGCTGGAAATTCACTGTGAGCCAGGAAAAAGAGATCCCCTGTGTCACCGGCGGGGGTCCAAGAGAGAGGCTTGCCTTTTCTAGCGCCTGCTCAGCATTTTTGTGCGCTGATATCATAAGTCCTGCCGGGTGAGGCTCAAAGGACTATCGGGGAAGGAAAGAGCTGCCGACCAAGAAGAATGAAGTGACCTATAGCTGCTAATCTCGCACGCACCGCTGGCTCACGCACCGGCACTGCGAGCGATTGTCTGGGGCCACAGACCAGGGAGGGAGGGGTGGGAATTACACAGTCCCTCATTGTCCGTGCACAAGGCCAAAGCCTTGTCCGCACATGAAGGGTGGGCGGGGAGCTTGTCCCGGCAAGTGGTGTGACGAGCCCCATCCTGCAGGCCGGGGGGAGGCTGTAGGGCCACCTGGGTGACCGCGAGAGCCCACGGTGGGTGACTATTGCAGCCTGGGGGGCCTGGGGCCATTGGCCTGCCCTCTCCCCCCTAAAACAGGGTTTTAAGCCAGCAGATGTGCAGGTTCCCAAGGACCCGCCACATCCCCAACAAGTGCCCACCGCTCTCTGTGCTGCACAAGCTCGAGCCCCCTGCTCCAGTGCACGGTGGGGGCTTTGTGTGCAAAGAGGAGTGGGCTGGGGCAGGTTTGCCCAGGCCGATATAGGCACTTGGGGGGGTGGAAGGGAAATGCACTTGTTGAATTTCAGCCATGGGCTGATCTTCCTCAGCTCTGACTCCATTGCTAAAACATTGTCCCACGTGGATACACTGTTTTTTTGGTGCTAGGTGTATTGACAATCTTCACTTACAAACTCTGGCCCCACACCTGCAACTAAAGCTTCAGTTTGAGGGGGGGGACTTTGGGATTGTTAGTGAATGCAAGTTTGGACCTTGTTATTCGCATCCAACGTGGAGCTTAAACTAGCTAAAGAAACCTCCCCACCCCTCCAGACACCAACACAGGGAGCAGATCCCGCCCCGTACTATATGCACAACCCGCATGTACTGCACAGCTACGATTGTGTGCGTACTGCTCTAATCTGACAATCTGTGCTGGCTAAGCTGGAAAGCCTCTGGTGCTAAGCAAAGTGACCTCCCATAGCAGAATGCAGAACGCTTCGCCTTCTGCGATGCAATGCGACACTGCTAGTTTTTCACACAAAGTCCCTTGGTTGGGGGTCTTTTCACGGCAAAAATCAAGGTTTTTTTTTTTTTGCTTACAGCTTACCCTGAAAGAAATATTCTCCAACGCTAAAAAGTACCACGCGCATTATGTTAGCAAGCCTAGGCTGACCTTAAAGTAACAGAGCAATCAGTCTGACTTCTTAGAATGATTAATGGAACAATCTCCTCTGCAAAAGAAAACAAATTAACTGTCTTCACCAAATGTCTACTGGAACACGAAAAGCTGTTCTGATAAAGACATCGAGGAGGAATAACTCTTACGAGCATGCAAAATCCAGCAAGAGATACAGGACTTATTTTATTAAGACTCTCCTCAAAATAAATTAAATGAAACCCACTTAACTGAATATGAAAGAATAAATCTTCTCAAAAGGAACGTGCTTACTAGGTAAGATGCTACGTGCACGCTTGGCCTCACTACCTTGGGAAACCTGCAGCCAGCCCCATTCAGAAAGGAAATCTCCCCTCCTGCTTTGCTAGGATGAATAATGTCTATTAAATGCCTCTGGCAGCACAAAAGAGGAAGAAAGCTGCTGTGAAGTGGCATGGGGGTTTTGCAACTGCTTTATTCGGCTGCTAGGAGGCACAAGACCTGCATCCGACCGTCCTCACTCGAAAGCAAGCGTTCCCATCAACGGGAACTCGCTAGGCTCAAACAGCAACATGTTTTGCCTCCGCTGAAAAACAAGTTCTACCGGGAATGGCATTGAAAGACAAGCTCGAAAAAGGCAGCGTTTCCCCAAGCTGCTTTGCCTTATTTTCTTCCGCTCAAAATTCACTCCTTCTTCAGCAAAAACAACCGAGATGAAATAGCACAGTGGATTCCATCTCGGCCTGGAAGTGGGAGAGAGTACCCTAATGAGCAGTCTAGCTGTGTAGGAGGTAAAATAGTTGTTGTCTCTGTCTAAAAGCAAGCAACAAATGTGGCTGCAAGCATTTATTAACGCCCAGCGTCAATTCTGGGATCTGCTTTTCCGTGCGACGCTGCAGCCCTGCGTACACGGGTAATTCTGGCTTCCACAAACACGAGTCCTGATGAGCAGGTTGCCATGCCAGGGATGTGTCTGGTGTGGGCACTTGACTTCTCTCCTCCACAGATCTCTTTATTCAGGCGAGCAGTCTCAGCTGAAGCCCTCAGGACTGCTCACAAGAGCAAAGGACCCCTATGCACACGCGCAGGGAGCCCGCTCGGATGCGCTGTAATTCCAGCGCGTCCGAGCAGACTCGGTCGATCGAGTCAGCTGGAGCATGCAAAATACTGCGCTCCGGTCGCCTCCAGTGTCGCATGTACCAGCATTGCCACACTGCAAAATGGCAGTGGGACGCTTTAAACTGAAGCTCGTTCAATGAGCTTTAGTCCAAAGCACCCCGCCGCCATTTTTCAGCACAGGGATGCTGATACACATGACACTCCAGATGCTTTTAATTAGCGGGGGTCTTGGAGCTGTGCTAATTAAAGCACCCCCCTCAGACCTCTCCTAGCATGTGTATAAATGCCCAAAGTGTTTCTTTACCTACACCACTTGGTGCACGGCTAGTTTAAGTCACCGGCTCAATTATTGTCCTCCACCACTGTCTCCTACTTGTATCAATTAGCCATCAGTGCAATTATGGCGGCTTCTGAGCCAGGCATCCTTAGGGGCTGTATTCCAGCTCGGGGAAGATACTAAAAAAGCTATCTGAGAGTCTCTAGGCTGGGGAGCGCTGGTACAATCAAAGCCGAAGGCAAACAGCCCTCCGGACTGTCCTGAACTGCCCACCCCCAACTTCCTTCCCTACGCCCAAACCCGCTGGTCAGCGTGGCTCCGTGTCAGCACACGTGCATCCTGATTTTTCTTGCAAACACAAACAGGCTCTGTCGTGGACCTGCCCCCACCCCTGTCCTGACCCCCATCTCCGAGTGCCGTGTACACGGTGACAGTGAAGTGGTAAACCGAGCCTTCTGCCCCGAGCACCGAAACGACTCCTGCCTTGCTGGGCCCATATCACTTCATGATTAAGTTCTTACCAGACTTTTTGGTAAGGGCAACCTTACTGATCTGATAACTGCCAAGGACAAGCCAAATACACAGAGTCAATCTATGCACGCTTAATCCCTAGAAGGCAGATTAAGTGTATAATTGACCCAGATAATCCATATATCATCTCCATGCCCATGTCCGGTTTAGGCAGACAGGAGGCCCATAAGAAGGCTATCAGGGACACAATATTATCATGGCAGTGGATTTCATCAAAGTCAGAGATGGCTTTTTAATCACTGCTCTGAGATGCTGCTAGATTTAAGCAGATGAACTAGCACTAAGCACATCTGCTTTAATCCTTATCTTCTACTCAGGCTGGTGTCTTCAAGGAGTACAAGGAAGAAAAAAAATAAATTAATTTCTGTTCAGGTCTCGCAATCTTAGGAGCTTCTCTAGACGTTTTGATCTCTCATATCAAAAGCAGGTTTTTGTTTTCTTTCGGTAAGATATTGCATTAATCATCAGAGAGAAAAATGCCATCTGCGCTCTTTAGGGATGCCGGAGGTCTGCACGAGCATCCTGAAAGTCCCAGTTGCTTTCTCTACCTGCAGTAGCCTTTCGTCTCCCAGCTGCTGTCCGGTGACTGCATGTGTTTTACCTCAACGTTTTGCTGCTCGGACACAATTTAGGCCAGTATGGAGCGTATCCTCCCAGCCCACCACATAGTTTTTTGGTCACATCAGATTCTACTGGCCAAAACCACACATATGGCAGGTATGGCTAACGCTGTACAAAATTGTCATTGTGAGGCCCCGCTGGCCAAATGCCCCAGAGGGAATTTGGGCTTTGTAAACCGGAGTCCTGAAAACCACAGAGCGCCCTGAGTGAAGAAGGCTCAAAGCTTGGCAGGAGCTGCCCGGAGGACTGCGAGATCAATCCCACGGGCGTTTTCCCCCTATTCCCAGCTGGCCTGACAGCAAGCAACCTACGCTACTGGTGTTAAATGATCAAACGTGTCAAAAGATCATCCTTGCGAGAGAAAGCTGCAAGCAGCTGCTTTTCATCCACCGTGGAAACAAGCTCGTAATCCCTCTTTTTCCAATGCATCACCATTTTTCAAACCACGTGAACACACACAGATAGGCACATGCACCCGGAGCACAAAAGCACGCCACGGAGGTCTTCTTACATCCTCCTCTTCCTAGCTGTCTGTCCCAATGGGCCTGATTACAGCATCTTAGCTGGACAATCATGTCATTAATTTAGCGCGACAGGCCAAATCAGTAAGACATGTCAGACCGAAGCACCGCGAAAAAGCTAGTTAGCTTCTGATTACTGGAAGAACTTCACAGTCAATCTGTTCTTCCCGTGACCCAGAGAGGACAGATTTCAAAAATTAAGATGACGACTTGATTTCAGGGAAATACCCAACTAATTTACAGAATAAAGGAGATTAAAACATAGACCACAGAACGACACGAAGATAATCTGCAAGCAACGGTATCTGCCACAGAATACAGTTCCCTAGGCAGGAGCCGGCCGGACAAACACTCAGCAAGGCGACAGGGTGAACGAAGGAGGTAGCAAATCCTAAAGGACCACCTCAAATATTTCCAGGTCCGTGGTACAACTAGTGGCACCTGGCATTTTCTAAAGAGGAGAAATCAATGGGAAGAGCCAAAGGAGCATGCTGGAAGGCTGGACTGGAGACCACAGGAAGCTACAAATGACACAGAGCAGGTAACAGGCCAACTTAATGGCCTGCTCTAGCTCCCATCGAGTCAATCCGAGTTGCAATAACTGGCAGGGGAACAGGGTCTAGCTGTCCTTTCCTAGTGCCGCGTGCGCAGCTCTCGCGAGCTTCAGGGGCTTGCGTGTCTGCCACGTGGAAGGCAACTATTCGTGGCAGAGGGATTCCAGCGACAGACTCGAAAGGGAGGGTCAGACAGTCCACGGAGGTAAGTCGGCATTGCTGCATTTCAGCCGACGGAGCAACGTCAGCCTGCCCCAGAGACAATGTCACGGGTCGGACTCGAACTCCCTTGGCCTGGCGAGTCCCGACCGGCACGCCTGACACACAAAGAACAGCAATATCAGCCCTCGCTAAATATTTATAAATGTAATTCTGCACCACTTGGGCTCCTGCTTTCTTAAAGCTGTAGCTCCCGGAGCCGCAAACCCTGCTTGTGACCCACCGGCTCAAGCCTACAGAAATCTGTGCCGGGATCAATGCAGGAGGTAAAGGCTGCCGTGCTTAGCTGCGTGATGCAGGCGGATGAATACGTCCAGCCTGACGCGCAGCCACGCTCTGCACCAGCTGCGGGGAGAAAGGCAGCCTGAGTTTGCCTCTGGCCCAGATCACAACCTACACCCAAACATCTGTAAGAAAATATATAATACCACTGGGCCGATCCTGCTGTTATGGAAGTCCGTGGGTGCTCGCCACGGACCGATAGAGGAGCCGGCAAGGGTGCTATATTTAGGAAAACAGGCTCAAACCATCCAAAATATTTATCGATGGCTGCAGCGCTGCCAGCCAGGGAACACCCCATTTTGCAGAGACTCCCGGGAATGACTCTTCAGGGCCCTGAGTCTTAAAACCTTCCCCTTTGGGCACGGTGCGTGCTTGTGCCCACCAGCTGCCACCCTGCTTGGCATTGTGGGTGGCCAATTTAGTAGCGCGTCTGCTGCTAAATCACTTGGTGCAGCCAGCACCTTATCTCTGCAGCGCCAGCTGAACTTGGGGATCGCTGGCTTCCTCCACAAACCACTTTCATCTCAGGAGGAAGTCAGCCGGCCCGCCGCCGGCACCTGGGAGTTGGCCCGTTCGAACTCTACTCCGTGTAAACCAAAAGCCCAGTCCTGCTCTGCTTCCTCAGGAGGCGCATCTGACTGAGATGCATGTGACGAGGGCCATCAGGATGCAGTCCCCAAATCGGATGGCCACAGCACCAGAGCACAGAACAAACTGCTTTCCCATAATGCTGCTGCTGACCGCACGCAGCGACGTTTACGCCCCGATGTGAAAATGCCAAGCTGTGTCATTACTGAGAGAGATCAACCACGCTTATCGGCCTAGCAAACGCCAATTCTTGAAAAGCAAGGGGGCAGGACAAAGGCCATCCCGTGCTTTCACCCAGGAGCTCCTGCCTTTTTGTTTGTTTGTTTGTTTGTTTGCTTTTTCGTTTTTAATCGTTAGCGTAACACAAATACAATACGACAAACCTGAATGCAACTGGGTCAAACCGAAAAAAACCCAAACCCCCACGTTGCAATGACACACGTCCTGAAGTTGGAGAGAATGACGCAGAAGGCTGAAAGCACACCGACGGCAGTACACACACCGACTGCACTCAAGACACACCAGCTGCGGATCTTGGGAAACTGGTTGAAGAAAAGGCAACATAGGCATTGAAAAGAACAGTCCAGACGATCTCTGAAAATGTGACTGCCCCCGGAATAAAATTCAGCGCCGAGGGGCAGGGCACGCGCAGACCTGCTGCGGGGGGGGAACCGGCTGCTGCGTTTTTTTCAATGCCCATCGGATGGGTGATTTGTATCTGGCATTCTGTGCTTAAAACTCTCTGAAGAGTGAGCGTGCATAGAGCATTAAGAAGTCACTAGTGTGCTTTATGCATGAATGAGGCATTCTCAGTGGATATGGGTCATGCTAGTAGATGTACACAGGAAGATTATTTGACTCTAATTCATGCCACTTGATATAATGTGATAAAACATTTGACATGAGAGATAAGTTCCATTTTAATCTGATAGGATATCAGTGAAAGAAAGAGTGGGAATTATAAAGTAAGAAGAGGTTTCTAAGGGAAAGGGAATGCGAGGAAAGAAAGAAGGATATTGAATAAAGGAGGAGTTTGGGGGGGGGGGGAGGCTTCCTTATACGCTGTGGAAGCAAATGAGCAAGTAAACAAAGCATATAAGGTTATTGTAATTCTAGAGCTAGAAGACTGAAAAATGATGTTGCAGAGAGGTGAAAGAAAAGAAAGTCTGAATGTAAACTGCTTCACACAGAAATCAATATATAAAGAAACATCCTATAAGAGACTGAAGCACTCGGGTGAAGTGCTTGCCTTCAACATAAAACCTTCACTATACAATAGCTACAAGGACAGAAAGTGTGTCACACGACAGAAGCAACAGAAACAGATAAATCCTTGGGCATGCATTCAGATTTAAAACAAATACAGACCACCGGGCATCCCGGTCAGTGTTTCTGGGGAAGTTGCGTGAACGAAAGGGGGGCAGCCGAAAAATAACTCTGACAATCCGGATCTGCCTGAGTTGCGCTACCACTCCTTTCCCCCCTCTGGACCTGGGGTTTGACACCCTGGCAGGGTCCTTTCTGAAGTATAAAACTACAGATTTTTTCTTTCTAGCTGGGTTTTGGGGTTGTTTTTTTTTCCACAATATAAAAAAGTAGCCCGGCAAAGTCGCATGCAGGCTCAGAGGGCTGGGCAGGCAGAAACCATTAAGTAGCATGGGAGGAAGGTAGCCCCACACCTCTGCCCAAAAACTGGCTGGGGTTTTTAACGGGGAGAACAATGACCGAGATGCTCCTGTTACAGAAAGGTTTCTCACAAGCTGGACATATTAAAGTGGTGGCTGAGAAGACGCCGTTACCCTGAAAACCACACACATAAAGACCAGGACACGGTAGACCAAAGTATAGATTTAGAGTAGGCAGACAGCAGATAAGAGCCTGAGTCAGAGGGAAAGGAAAGATTTTTTGAAAAAAAAATCTATAACCAATCCATTGTCTCAAAATGTGACTTATCCTCCTGTCTTATTTTGTCACATTTTGGGGGGTCTCCTGCTTGGTTTCCAAGGAGGAGAAGGCATTTACTTACATCAAATAACCTTTCTATATACATCTCCTCATTGACCTTATCACGCAGCACATCCTGAGAGTGGCGAACAAATGTCACATAGGCATCGGCAACATCCATCCCCGGCTTCTGTATGGGAAAAAAGAAGAGAGAGAAAGAAAAGCATGAACATCTCCACGTGGGGGAATGCCCTCACTCCTGCTGCCGCGGCTCCTTTTCCCTCAGGCTGGCTACGGCACGGAGGCTGTTGCCGTTCACCCGTCTCCCTTTGAGACCGAGGGTATCGGGACCTGGCAGCACAGCTCGCCGCTTTGTACGCTGCCACGCTGCCTGTGCCGCACATGATCCTGTAAACACACTGGCTCTTTCTCTTTTTGTGCCTAGAGGGAAGCCACTCGGATGAATAAAGCCTTTCCTTGACACACTGATGCCGGGAAGTTCTCTCGCTATGTTTGGTATTGTTGACCTAATTAGTGAAACAACAAATCACGCTGTGGTTTTCCAGTGTCATCTCCTATATGCAAACCCTCTGTTATGTGAAGTTCGAAAGCTAACACCCAGCCCTGGTCTCCTGTTTCTTCTCTTAAGACGTGAGGATGCGTGCAGTCATTCACATTTTATCATCCGCACCCGGAAAAAAAAAAAGCACGTTTCTTTTGTTGTTTGGAACTTAGATTTTAGCTCGCCGGTAGCCGTCCGGTGTAAAATAAATGGGTGCAGTCAGAAACCAGGTTTCCCCAAACCGCCCAGGTGAATGTCTGTATCCGTGATAACTTTCTGGGATGCCTTTATCTATAGTTGTGCTGGTTTATCTCTCTCTATATACTCACTGCTTTTTAAAGCTGAGCGTTACATTTGCGGAAGATGGTGATCGTGTTGCTATTTTCTCAGCTTACGGTAGTAGACAGAGGAAAATACACTATACAACCCCTTGAGTTCACACTGCTTGATATGCTGAAATCAAAGTTATCTCAAAGGAAACCCATTAAAATACTACAACATGAGTCATTACAAGAGCTGCCACAAAATCTAAAATTTCCATGGCACAGTGTAAGTTTGTTAATAACTAGTGTCATTAGTTTTCATTACTGTGATTTACCTCAGATCACAAAGTATCGTTTCTCTACAAGACGTGATTGTCAGCCGCTGCAAATTGAAGTTAGTTAACACTTCTGTGTAATTTCCAGGGTGAAAATGAGGACAGTTTGGAAAGCAGTAGGAAGGTAGCTTTTTTTAATACAAAGCAAACAATTATCAAGCAAAAGGCTGGTGCTTGGCCCTTGGGATGCTAGTAACATTTCTTAACACCTACTGAAACAATGACAAGGTATTAATTTGAAAAACAATGAGGACAACACGAACGTGGCAATAGTCAAGTGTTAGACTTTCAGGCAATTTTCAGGAAACCGATTGTGCCCGTTTCAAGGTGGCACTAAAAGAGTTGCAATTTTCTGAGACAAACAATCCTGTCTCTGGAACGGGGACTTAAGCAGCGGTCGCCCGTTCAAGAGCAGGACATCGCCCCGTTCCTCTAGAGAGGGAGCCCATCATCAAACGTGCTTTTCTCGACGCTTCGCTGGTTCACCGCCGAGGACGCGCTGAGCCCGGCCCCAGCGAAGTGCAAGGGATCGTATGGGGTGGGAAGAAGCTCCCACCCAACCAGGCGTAAATGAGCACTGCTTCCACTGGAGTGAATAGGGTTTCACCAGGGATCAGGCCCATAGGCTCGAAATAATTTACTTGGGGTTTCAGGAAATTAGAGGCAATTAGAGGCCTCCGCTATAGAGCGAAGAGTCTAGACGCCAAGAAAACCGGGTCCTAAACTGGACCTCCCCAAGTCCTGGCTCTGAAAGCCTTGGGAGACCTCTGGCGTCACGTGTCTATCCCATCAGCTCCTGTGGGGTCTGCGGGGGTCTGACCCCGGGGCGGGGGGGCAAAATTTGGACTGGGATATTTCAGTCTGCTCATTTTTTTATTTAGATGTCCTCAGAATCTGCCTGCATACCTACCCTGGTTTATCGGTTGTAATCCCTTACTCCAGCCAACATTCATATACTGCACTTAAACTCAATTTAAATGTAAATTTGTGGCATCCTAAGTGCTTTGTCTAAGGACCTGAAGGGCCCTCATCCTTATGAGTCAAGCTCTAATTAGAGGAACTGAGGTACAGTTTCCCTTTAACGACTGCAAAGATGAAAAACATGGTTATTTTCGTCTTTTCATCAAAACTCTTTGACAAGTATACAGCACTCACCACCTTTTCCCTACAGTTAAAATGAAAGTCGCTTTCTGAAAGAGTAAAGTACATCAACAATTAGAAGAATAAAAATAAAATAAATTAGGCATGTACCGGTACCATTTGGGCAGTCTAGACTTTTCCAGATGACGCTGTGTTATACGCGAAGGTGCCAATGAAAAACAATTATAGGAGGGACTGTTATTAATTTTCCATGGGGATCAAAGCCCCCTAAGTACATAGGAGACCCATTCAACCCCATGAATAGCCCATTGGTTAAGTATCCGTGCCTACCTTGCAGGTCTCTGCAGGAGAAGAAACACTTATCACGGACATCCGCTAATGAAGATAATTCCCTTTTACCCCCAGTGTTAGACTACTATGCTCTTAACCCTGAGGGGTATGTCTACACAGATATTTAAGGCTGACGTTGAGGCTACCCTTGTGCTATGAGCTGTTCTTTCCCATCAATGCCATACATTGGGGGGAACGTGAAACCCATCCAGACTATGCTTCTGATTTCTTGAGCCTACTACTAAGAGGTCTCCTTCTTCTGCAGCCTTTCTAGGACTCTGTCTGTGAACTACTCGCCTCTCCTTCTGGATTCAACTTAGGCAGGAGAGGGAGATGTGCATGCAGAAGGGCTGGACATCAGGAGAACAGGACGGCAGGATTGCTGGTGGTGGACTTCTTCTGTTCAAGGCTTGCATGATGTGGTAGCTCCCAAACACAGGCTAGGAGGTGAGTGGGATGAGGTTGGCCCCTTACCCAAAGTTTAGCAAACTTTCCCGGCTCGGTGGGATGGCTGGTGGGAGTTGGGCTTGAAGGTGCCTACTATACCTGGCTAGAGGGATGGTCTGCAGGGTGACCTCAAGGCGGCCTCCACTGACCTGTGTAGGCATACCTGGGTCCAACCCTGGCTGACTACCCATGACGGAGAGCTATTAGTATTCATTCAACCATGATGGACAGATATGCATTCAACCAAAACACAAGGCAAATTGTTCCGACAGAAAGCAATGCTTAAATTGTGCTTACGGGTACGTCCACGTATTTGGAAGCTGCCTTCACCTGGAAAGGGGCGGGGGGAAAAAGGAGAGAGAAGACACTTTAGACAAAAGCAGATGAACAGCTACTACAGTACCTAAAGGCTCTCCACTATCCCCCTGCCCAGTACGTGCCCAGAGCTGCTCCAGCGGCAGGGCTCCCAGCTCACTCAGTAGGGTTTATCCTCAGCTGAGCTGGCTTGCTCTGTCAGCAGGACCTTTGCCATCTTTTACTCTGCAGTTTTGCCCTAGCAATGTGAACAGACGGCAGGGCTGGCCTTTTTGCAAGGCTCCCAAGCTGCTGAGAGGGGGCACTGGTGCTCTTCCACTCCGGTCTGGTTGCTGGAGAAGGGCTCTGGTAGTGAGATTACCTTTGGACATGGTACTGGGAGGAATGAGAAGCTTATCCCCAAGCTTACAGACTGCTGAGGCCTCCGCTTTATAATCAAGGGCAGCCGCGACAGACGCGAAGGGTTCAGGATCACCTGGACTGACAATATTTGGGGGCGGTTTGGGTCCCCAATTCTCCAGGTGTCAGACCCCAGGCACTTCCTCCCTGGGCAGACCACGTCAGGACAGCTGTTCGCTGCACCTGGGATGGGAGTTTCAGGTTCGCCTTTCCAACCTGGGCCGTTTCCAGGTGGGCAGGGAGACCTCTTTACAACAGCAGCATAAGGCTCATGGCGAAGCGCTTCCACGTGGCTTCTGCTTTCTAATTAGGAGACGCGCAGCTCGCCATCTTTGTTTGGGTGTAAAAAGCTCACCTGCTTTTAAATATTTCTAAAGCTACCATTAAAGCAGCCTAAATATAACACGCTCACAATTGCATCTCAGGATGAATAAATTATGTGTCCCGAACGAGAGGATGAATGTATGTGTGAGACAGAATGTGAGAGTGGGTGGATGTGCTCGTATGCTGCATGTGTGGGGGTGAATAATTAAGCACAATGAGGCAATGCAAAAAAAAAAATTAAAAAAAATTACAGACTGGTGGTAATGGCTGAGGTTCATATTTTGAGTGTTTCCAGCAATAAGGCCCCTGAACTGGAGTGAAAGACAGCGGGGGGCCGGTAGACAATCCTGGGACTTGAGGGGGCCTGGATCGAGGGAGACATGAATGCAAGGATCTCAGTGGGGGCACGACAGCCTCATCACCTATCTATACACCCAGAGGCTACAAGAGCAATGTGAAACATCTGGCTGAGCAGCACGTTCCCGTGGGCTCGATACCAGAACGTCGGTGCAAGGGTCTGTGTCAAACGGGAGGTCAGAGGAGGGGACCGCTCCGGCCTCCAAACAGGAGGAAGGACCGAAACATGCTTAAAGTCCACGCCAGCAAACTCGAAGAGAGGTCATGCAAAAATAAACCTCTCTGTGCTCGAGGTGTGCATCAGGCCCTCCTTTTGCACCTCACAATCTTCCTGGCAAGCGATCCTCACAGCACCCCTACGGGTGAGGGAAGGGAGGATGTTCCCATTTTACAGAGGGGGGACTGAGGAGCTTGATCCCGTGCTAGTGCAGGCTGTCGCCCTTGATCAGGGACGTGCCAAAACCACAGGTCAACTTTTCAGTCCTTGAACATCATCTGCAGAGATGCGACTGACTTCTGCTTTCCCTTGGCAGCCCAGGAGGCAACTGAAGCTTTGCCACTCATTTGGGGGACAAGGGAGCAGTTTGCACTCCCACGAGGTCTGCAGAGCACGAGGGATGTGAACTCAGGTCCTCCAAGTCGTAGGCTACGACCAGAACCAATGGGGCAGCCCCCTCCGTTACGGAAAGCAGCAACAACAATACTTCAGCCTACTTTCTGCAGTCCCCTTTCTCCCCCCACAAAAACTAAGCTGCTTTTCCTTTTTTTCTTTCTTTCTTTTTTCCCCAAAAGCAATATGAATAATTACTTGTTTTTCCTTAAAGTAAGATTTGGCTACATTCAGTGAAATTTCCAAACCGCCGGATGTCGTGTGATTTTTGCTAGGCTGCAGTTTTTCACAAATTATGAGACTTTTCCATAAAATATCTCAGTTTACCATAAAAAAAATTGTGCAGAACAAAAATAAGATCTTTTGCATCTCTCCCTGGGGTGATATTCCTGCTCCAGTTTTAATTAAAGTAGATGCAATTCTTTGCTGTTCAAAGAGAGGGGCCATCTCCATTAAATAAAAACCCGAGCAGCTGGCATTTCTTGTGACTCAGTGGTCCTTCAGAGACAGATGCCCATCTTGTCACTGGACTGCCGTTACTGAGATAGATAGATAGATAAGTTCATCTATCTATCTAGCTATGTGTATGTATAGATGCACACGTGTATATAGCCACATTTAGAAGGGTATTTTCATTTTGAAGTGCTTTATAATGAAGTGGCTAGTGAGAACTTTATTAGGGCAACAGATGCATTAATTTTATCTCGAATTTCAAGGCAGGAACTGAAAATGAGGATTTCCTACTAGGTGATAAAATTGTCTGTCACAAGACCCCCCAACTACATGTCATTTTCCCCGAGCCTGGAAAGCATGCGATGAAAGGAGTCAGGAGAAGGGGGTGGGAAGATTAGTGCTTCCTAGAATTAAATGGCTTGGACCATAACACTGTGCTTTATTTGTTCAGACAGGGAAAACGTGGGAGGTGGCGCAACCGTTCTGTAACGAGGGAGAGTTTCTCTATTTATCGCTGCAAATGCTAAACACAGAAAAACCGCACGACTACCCCCCCGGGAAGCTGCATGGCTCAGCGAGACTCTCTGAGCAGCCTGCCACAGGGGTGGGGGGACCTGGTGACCTCCACGTGGAAGTATTTATTGCCATTAGAGGGCAAAGGGAAGACCCTGGCCTGTCCCCTGCCTTCGAGGATACAGCTCAGGTCTGCCTTTCCCCTACGATGGAAGCGGAGAAGCGTTGGAGTTTCAGGACGGTGCTTCCCCACTTTCCAAACCCCGGGCCAGGGAAGCCAGCCTCCTCAGGATGCCGCATCAGTCAGAGCACCGTCCTCAATCAGAGCCCAAACCAGCCCAGGTTGCACCTCCTATCTCCCAGGCTGGTGGCTTCTGCTTGGCCCCAAGGCTTTCTGGTAAGGGCAGCCAACTCCAACCCAGCCACGGCCATCAGCTCCTGGCCAGAGCATCCCTGTCCCGTCCTCTCCCACAGCCGTGGCACTCCCTCTCCCTCTCATTGGGGTGCTACCCGCAGTCACAAGGTTTGTGTTCTGCTCAGGAGCCCCGTAGCCAATTCCCAACCCACCTCACCATGCTTGAATGGACATTATACCCTTGGAAACATGACGTTTGGGAATTGGTCATCTGCCTTCATTCTTTCTGTGTGGCTGGCTGGTGCACATATGGCATCCTTCCTGCATCCACCGACCAGGCAGGTATGTGCCCAGGTATAAGCCTGCTGGGGTTAGGCCTAGGTCTGCCATTTCTATTGCTCGATCAAGCCATGAATGTTCACTGAGTTATTTGATCACCTGTGGGGGCAGGAATGGGACTTTCTGTCCAGATACCGTGCAACTCTCGGTGGATGCAGAAGGCATCTCTGCTATCCACTGAAAGAGGGTTTCATGGTGACAGGTGGGGGTGCAACAGCTACGTAACACCCTGGCAGCTGGGAGACATGAGGGGGGTGCAAGTATGATCAGGGGGTGCTCCTGGCCCCCCAAAAAGCTGGGCGTTTGCCCTTCCTCTCCAGATCTAACACCAACCTTTCTCTTGGGCATGAGGAGGTCGGACTTGTGGGG
>JAGPOW010003182.1:12923397-12937423 GCA_030014935.1 Caiman crocodilus | reverse complement strand
TTCTGAGCTTCTGAATAAAGTCCCACCTTTCGGAGCAAAATAGAGAGAGGACTGCTTTGATTTACTTCCATCTCCGGTTGTTTGATGGATTTGACTTCAGTTCCTGCTATCTGCTTGTTCTCTTTATGAACCAGGAAATATATATCAGAGCTTTCTCATGCAACCAACTCATGCACTGTTCCCACTCAGACACGTACACGCCTCGTAAAGTGAATATGGTTGTCAAAAGAAAGGCATGCTTCATAATGGTTGAGAGATTCTTAAATCTTTGGAAATGGTAAGGCCATGTAGTTAAAAAGTGATATTGAGTAAATTAAAACTAGCAAGAGATGGACAACATATACATGTATAAAGAAAAGCCACTTAAAGAGATTAGCCAGATGGTAAGTACATTAATCAGAGGACCTTTGTTTTTAATACTAAATATTCAAGAACTTACTGAAAACACACTTATGAAAACACTGTATTAAGTCAATGGCAACTGTCTAGAGTGAACACTGCATAGTATTCATCTATAAAGGTTTTTTTGTTTTGTTTTGGTTTTTTTTTTAGAAATCAGGATTTTGCTGATGCTTTGTGCACGTTGCAAGGAAAAGCTATAGCTCATCTTCTGATGGCAAAATAAAGTAGTGTATTATCTTAACACAGAGAGCCTGATTTGGGAAATACCTGCCATCCTACTCTGCATCTGTAGCTTTGCCGGTTCAGCTGATCTCAGCGACCTGTCTCATTACCTGACTTGTGCTGGACTCAGGTGGGCAGACTTGCACATGGCTTCAATATTATCAACAGACAGATGTGCCTTTATTTACTTGGCCTGCAAAATTACAGGCCCAGAAGGGCCTAAAAACCGAGCCCGTGACTATTTAATACCAGAGACTGACTAATGCCCCATCCAGCAGTCTGATGCACTTAAACTTTCAGTGCTTCAGAGTGGCAGAAGGTTGAAGCTAGGAGGATTAAATTGCATGACTGGGGCCTGTACATTTGGTAAGGATATGTCCTCACCAGATAGGCAGTTTGTGCTGTATTGTTCTGACTTGCTCACCTTTGGATCTATTTTCCACATTTGGACTGATTTAAATAGTATCTTTCCACTCTCCAGCTATAAAAATCTCAAGTGCCAGTAGCTCATGGCATTAAGATCATGTATCCTGGAATAATACGTATTCAAAGAACACTTCCTCTATGATAACATTAACTGTAGAAAACAAGTAAAGATACATAAGAAGCTACCTAATAAATGCCAGGTGATGCCATTGCCTTTAATCTGAAAGTTGGGCAGACAACCCTGGAGATTTCTTTGGGTTATCTTGCCTACGGACATGTTGGTGCATAAATGCCCAGTTCCCACAAGTTCCTAGATCCACTGGTCACTGCCTGTCTGCTTACTCTAGAGGTATGTTTTATTAGCAGAAATGCTGGCCCGTATCTACTTGGGTCAATGCTAGTCATTCAAGTGGCAGTCTTTTCCATAAAATCTTCAGTATAGCAGACTGGGTAGAAGGGCGACATGCTAAACATGCTCCGACTGTGGCTCGGTGCTTGGCACGGTTTCCACATTTAGCTACCCCAGGATCTTTTTCCTAACAGGATTTTTTTTTCCTTTCTGGACAACGCCACCACTTCCATCTGATTGCCTGGTAGAGCCACAGCATTTGACTAGCCACACTTTATGTTAACGATCCATTTACCAATAGCTTGAAAAGGACTCATGAATGATTAAAAGATGTTAAAGTTTGGAGTACTATGGGTTACAGATGGTTACAGGCATGTAAGTAGTAAGTGTCAGGGAGAGCTTTAGGCTATGAGAGTACCTAGCTCTTCTCTGGAATGTTTTTCATCAGCAAATCTTGAAGCCCTTTATAAAGGAGGTGCGATACCATTCTCCCCATTTTACAGGTGGAGAAATTGAGGCGTTTAAGGGTTGAACTGACTGGTCTGCAGAGAACCGGTAGGCCTCTAGTAGAGCTGGCAATCAAGTTTGCACCTCTCAACTTCCAGTTCACTGCTCTACCCACTGCATCACACTACCTCCTTAAGATGATTAGCCCCGGTATACGACCGGGGAAGGAGGCAGAGACACAAGGTGAGGAGCGACCTGTAATAAGCTGTGGCGAGCAATGGACAATTTATTAAAACCTCGATGAGCCATTTATGAAAAGACAGACTACGTACAAATGTAGCCTTACTACGGAGTGTGACCATGTGCATATTAATACTAAAAACCCCAATCAAATTTGACTTTGACAAGAACCACGGGGACTGACCTCCTTGTGCTAGAATATAACGGCACATAAAATGTTGCAGAAGATCCTTTTTTGTGTGTGTACGTGTCCCAGAAAAGATTTGCATAATTTTTCAAGCCAACCAACTGAAAAGGACATCAGTGGTCACTGAATTAACCTTGCATTCTGCTCGTGCGGAGCTCAGCTGCCGAGTGCAATTGCATGTATGTGTTTAGGTGTCGGGTGGCTGCAAAGTATTTCAAAACGCCCCGAGTCGCGAAGCTAGCGCGCAGAAATAACGGCATGTCCCCCACCCTCCCCTCATGTGACTGCGTGCACTCCGCCAGCTTGGGAACAGATCTAATTTATGCACCCAATGTTTCGGAAAATAGCGAGTTGGGACTGGTGTTTCACTTCGCTTCATTTTCTCCGCACGTATCTGCCCATACCTACCAGCTGCACTGGTTATAGGGCAAGGACCCCCGGCTTATACATTCTGCAGCGAGGCAGAGCTTGTACAAAACAGGCAGATCACATGGCCTGCCGAAGCAAACGGTATGGATTTTTTTTCCCCTTCAATGTTTTCAGTATTTAAGGGAATCGATCTTACTGTTTGTGCGATTTCTATACCCAACTAGTAGCAGCATAAGGTACACAGTCTCTAGCAATGAAAATAGAAAAATGACATGCGTGTATGCTGCCATCTGGTCAGGTTATGGAGGACCACATTTTTCAGCCCTGATTGCAAGCACGAGCATAGAGAAACCCTTTGAAAAGCCTCTATGCTACAGAATACTTTGTTGGCTGTCATGAGGTAATGAGATTTCATTCTCACAATTCAGCACAGAGATCGGCAGGATAGCAGTCAGCTCAACTGCGTCGATGTGTATTCTGGTTGACTTTGGCAGGCCAAGTGGGAAGCCTTCCTTCAAAGCAGAGTCAAGCTGCATAACATTCTCCAGGAGCAAAGGTACACGACGGTTGCAGCTGTGTCATTTCCCTTATAGCTACCCGGCAGTAACGGGTGATAGTAAAACAGAAGAGGGTGATGTCGGTGTCCTTTGCATCGCTGCAGTGTTTGAAAGCTATTTCTTTAACTTTTTCTTAGGAGTAAGCTTGTAAACAGTATCGTGCTCTCCTCTGGTCAGTCTGAATTTGTGGTTACTGAGCAACGCAAACCTGCAAAATGGGACAAAGAGCCTAAAGAATTCACTAGACGGTTTGAATGCATGGGGGAGAGAGGGGATGCACAAAGCTGAGGGAAGAGCAAGCAAAATACATGGGTTTGACCTGTGCGTATCACACGCTTACTGGGGATCAGGGGAAGAATGGCATGCCGCCTGCCGTGAGACTGAAGACAAATTCCAGGACTGGGGTTCCCAATTGCACTTCACGTACTAGGTACTGATGGGTCACATTGCAGAGAGGTGACATTTTGCACCGTGTGTGTGTGTGTGTGTGTGTGTATGTTTGCAGGTGTGTGTGCACATGTGTGTGGCTATGCATATGAAGAATAAAGTATCAGTCATTAAAACCATATTCAAGTGCGTGCTTTCCCATGGGGGAATGTAACATGCCTGGGAGAATTACCCACTCTTTTTCAAAGCAACGCTTTTGAGTGTCCCAGGTCACTCTGTAAGATAACTACAGTTAAGCAAAGAAAGACTTACAACTGTACGATATACGGTGTTCACTGACCAGAGCTGCTTGAAGCACAACACCATGGGATGATGGATAAAGGACCTTTTCAGAACAACCCAAGATGCATTGCAAATGACCCCCTTAACATGGCAGAAACTCTCTATAGTAATTTTGAAAGTGCCTCTTCCATTGCTCCAAGAAAGTGACAGTGTTTTGAAATCCAAACTTTTGCTATAAGAAAACATGTACTTAAAATAAAACTATAATTGAATTTAAATGAGCTAAAACCAAGATGATTTACTGATTTGAATATATTTTAGTCTCTGGCTTAGAACAAACACATAAAGAATGAATCATTTATCAACTGCATGGTTAACACATCGTTTGACATTACTGCACCAAATGTGTAACAGGTGGCTATTACTTAAGCTGTTATACATTATTAAAGTGAGGATCACTCTCACATGCAGTCCTACCTGCTGAATGACTACGGGGGGTGTAAAGTGGCATTTGCCTACCCAGGAGAGCTACTTCTTGTGTGTTTTGTGAGCCACACCTGCTCATTTTACAACCGAAATGTTAGGGTTTTTTTAATCTCATTAGCCCGCAAAGCCAAGAGAGCAAACGGATGGTGAGCCGGGTTCTGAATTAACCTTGCATTTTTATGCATGATCAATATAGTGGGTAATTGCTAAATGTTACAAAGTAACTCTTCAGAGTAGCACACTTAACCATTGGCTACACTAGACACTTCCCAGCCTGCGTAAGGCTAGTCTTGCTCCATTTCTTTATGTCATGTGTATGAATGTGTTTCCTGTATAGTATCCAACTGAGCCTTTTCGGAACGAGCGCTGGGAGCAGTAATACCACTATAAACTATGCATGGCTTTAACTAACTTTATATTTCACAAGCACTAGGCTGAGCTGGGGCTTTGCGTCTCAGGTCACCCGTTCCAGAGTTTTAACCCACCGCTTCTATGAGCTCAATAAATATATGGCTGCGGTCAACTCTTTTCTCCTGCTTTCTGCACTCGTTTTTGCTTGGAAGTACTTTTCTCTAGCACACTGTGTTTCCCTTCAGGGACGGTGCCTTCAGGATCTTTCCAGCATGGTTTCAGAGCGTCTCCCTCCTAAAAGCCCTTAGCTCTAAAGGAGCATCTTACGCTGGAGCCCTTCACAGCTTGCGTGACAAAAAAAGATCAATCCAGGGATCAGCTGCGGTGCTGAGGCAGCGAAGCATCTCTCTGCACTATCGCTTCACAGGGTGGGTGGAAAAAAAGACAACAGCGGCCCACCCGAGGTACAGAGCCGGACTGGACACAGTAAAGCAAGGTTTTTGTTCTGAAAAGAAGCTATTTGCCTTTAAGAGCAACATTGGAAAAGGCCTTTTAGAGCGGGGTCGTAAGATCTAAAAAGCCCAGCAAAATGAGAGGATTTCACATTTTTCGTATTTCCATTTTTCAAAGCAAAACGTTCCACGTCAATCAGCATTGCATTAGAAAAGCACATATTGTTTCTTTCGTAAACCTTGAAAACCCTTAAGGAATTAGGCCTCGCATTTTTAGCACGGCGCTAAAAAACAGAAGGCATTTTCCGAATCTCCAATCTAGTATTTACTAATTCATCTCTGTACGAATCGCCATCCATTTGCACCCAAATTCCGATTGTATCAAAGGAGGTTTCCTTACTTTACTGGCTCCCATGATTCCCGCTCAAAGCCCCTGTGAATTGATTGTGCAATTGAGGACTCCATCAGATCGACATATCTAACAACAAGTGGAGCAAACAGGTCTTGAAGGTGTTTGTGGAATTTTCCATTGCACAAATTATCTAGAATAGATAAATAAAAGTATAGTAAGAAACTACGGTTGGGTAACGGACCACGAAGAGTGGCATTTTATTACACAATAAATACGCTGGCTAACAGGAAGGAAGTAACTGGAGTTTCCCCTAGGAATACTTGACCATCAACATCCAGGACAAAGGCAGCAGAAATCGTTTCTTATTTGGAGCAAACAGACAGCGAACCTTCTCCGTTAGTGCCTGATTTAGAGACAGCTAATAGGTGGCTGGCTCCCGTTAATAAAACGACTATAAACAGGACAGCGTGGCACACATCACTACTCCCCGGGCAGACTGGGGGGCTACTTTTACACTCAAAATCGTTTTTCTCGGAGGAGGGTCCCGGGACTCATTATGCATGTCTTCAGAAAGGAAAAGGGTTTTTAAGGAGGGGTTTCCAACGGGAAAGTCTTTTGTAAGACAAGGGCCTAATGGATCAGCGTGGGAAGGATGAGACGGGCAGACTATGGCGTGGGATTGTCACAGACGCAGCAGGGCCAAACGCTGCTGCTATTGAGGTGAACGGGGATTTCACTGCCGCGCCGTCTGACCCTGGCAATGTCCTCCTGCGCGTCCCCTTTGTACAAGGCAACGTCAAATCATCCGCTAGCAATTCCTTCCCTTTCCATCCACCTGTCTGGGGGCGGACTTCGTATTGCCACACGTACATGATGCACATATATAGCACAGTAGAAATGCTTAATGAAAATAACAGAAAGTGCCCAACTCTGTGAACAATGTGCTCCTCACCACAGGACCTTGTAGAAGTCCCACTCCTGGTCTTCTACCTGGGCATTTGGTTTTAGTAAAGAGGATTGGTCTCTGGTCATGTTGAAAGGCACCACTTCCCCGCCCCCCCTCGAAAGCAATTGTAATATTAAGTTAATAAAAGGCTATTGGTTTTGAAGTCCCACCCATATCAGTTTTCTGTACAGCATGGAAAGGCTAGAAACATTATCAACAACCCAGCAGATTTTACCCTATTGAAAGAAATGGTCAAAATACAAATACATACAGTCACTACGGAGGAAATCATTTAGAAGCTGAAATAGTGGAAAGCTGTCCCACGTGTCTGGGGGTTGCACCTCTAAGGCAGCATCCATATCCACTGCAAACAGTGACAGGAAGGTTTCCGCGTGTTCAACCATTAAGTCTGACCACCAAGCAAAGGCCTTTAAATTTGGTAGAAAAAGAAATAACAGAGAAAAGCATTAGTTCTTTCAAACCACAGCAAACGATATGAGGCCAGATAGCTTAGAAGCAAATGTGCATCCCCACGGAAAACTAGCTTTATTGTAAAGAGAACAGTCCTTTAAAATGCGAGCTACTGCATATACAGTGCACATCACATAAATGATGCACCTACTCTTTATATTCAGGAATGCCTTGTCGCGGATATTTTTCCGAACTGCACTGCAGAGCAAGCAGTTGAACCAAAGCAAAGAAGGGGTGTCTGTTCAGTTTACAATAACTCACTAAATCCATCTTTAATCATGCTATTTACCAGAGAGGTCTACCAGCTCTTATTCTAAAGGATAGGAATTTGGGAGTTTCTTCACTGTGTTTGTGGGTTTTCTGCTACGTTTTTTCAACAGTTTTCAAAATTGATTTGGGCTTGCTATTACCATTCGCCTTGAAAATGCTTAGAAGCCTATGATTGCAGAGTCTGTCCTAAAATGTCTCTGGACCTCAGTTAGAAATATTCCAAGCACCACCAGTAAAAATTAAGACAGCACCTTTCATTTTACAGGGTTAGATATACAGCTATTTAAATACATTAGTATAATTTAGGGCCACTTCCTACGAAATCAGTTTTAGAGCTGTTACATAGACCTGGCAGGAGATCAGAATAAAAGTGTCCAAATCAAGCCAGGATTTTTCCATTTGCTGGAGTATTACATATAACACGTGAAAACCAAAAAATAGCAGTGAAGTAACTCATTCTCATGCACATGGGTCCTTAAAGTCCACTGTACAGGTTTTCTGAAGTGACATTCACATCACACATGGCTTAGATGTGAATGTGTTTCAAATGCATGCATGCGTGTTTAGTAATCATTTCTGGCTGGGAACATGCAGAATGAGCAGTGTTGTCAATAGGACCGTGTGCAGTAATTTGGGGGTGAGAGGAAACTACTCTGGGACTTAACGACTGTCTCTACCAAGCACTATCCAGGACTTCCCAAGCAAAGGAAACCTACAACCAGACTCAAAAGATGGAAGAAAGATGACCGAGAATTTAAAGACAACTTGGCAATCCGGGAGGTATACTTGGGTCGCTTGAAAGGATGAAAAGAAGATACTGGCAGACATGATCAGGCAGAATGGACTTCATCTTTATTTTGCTTGGCAATCAATGAGAGCAGCACTACTTCTCTTCACTTCTCCTTTTGAGAAGGCTGCAGAAAATTAATGACATCCCCCATTAGAGGAACGGGGGCTGCTTCGTTACACAGAGAATCACACTCCAAAGCAGTGTGTCCGGCTGTGCCACAATCCCTTTCCAGGTCCATCTCCCCCATACCCAGCTGCCAGGTATGCATGCATAAAGGAGATGCCCGTGTGGCAGGGGTAGCACGTGTGTAGCATGAAGGTGCTCTGTAATTAGGTTAAAATAAATAACACTATATCAACCCTGTCCTGGCCTATAACTCTGTGCGCTGGCCTAGGGGAATGCGTTCCTGGCAGAGCAGTTTTCTCCCCCTCCTGCTCTAGCGAGCAGGAAGGGACGGGAGGTGAGGAGTGGGCCCTCATGCAGCCACTGCTATGCAATGCTGGCGAGGGTCCTGATTTAGGGGCAGTTGCACTGCCTCTTGACTCGGTCCAGGGACGATACCGAAGTGTGCTGCTGCTTCGTCAGGAAACAAATGTGCACACGCACAGAAATCCAACTGCGCTGTCACCTCCCCAAAAAGCTGCTCGCTTGGACACAGGTGGGCTGCCGGAGGGGCAGCCACCACGGCCGGTGCCCCGGGCAGAGGCGCGGTCGAACGTCCGGGTGCCAGAGAGCAAGGGCGCGGAGCGCGCTGGTCCCTCTAAACCGGTGCTCACGCCACCCTAGTTCCTCCCGCCGCCAACCCGGGTCAGATTTAACGCTGGCCCTAGACTTTTGCCGAGAAGCTCTTTTAAAGCTGCTGCCGACGTGAAGTGGCTCCACGCAGCCCTTCAACGGCTCATCCCGACTGGGCGGCGACGTTAAAAAAGAAGCACAAGACGAAGAATAAGAAAATGCCGCTTTGATGCGATCTCGCCAATGGGATGGGCTGGGTGTCGTTCTGAACAGCCAGATCGTCTGAAGGGAAGGTGGCAGGAGCCCGTTCTGCTTTCAATGTCTGCTCAATTTTTCCTCCCAAAGGTGTAAAAAAAAAAAAAAATTAAAATAGAAAAAAAAAAATTCAAAGGTATGGTAGTTGACAGTATCCCCTTAAAAGATATATTTTTATTTATTTTGTTGAACAAGGATGAAAGCGCTGGTCTTGCACTGACTCATTTCTTCTGGCCAGGCCTTCATTTCTTAAGAGTCTGCCACACTGTCTCCTTGTCAAGTTATTATTGGGTGTATCTGGCAGCTACGAATCCTGCTGGTAACTCTATAGATGAAGGATGAGCAAAAATCAACATTTTTGGCAGGAGTGAAAGAATGTATTCTCCAACAAATCCCAACATAATTACTTCAGAGTCCTGCAATAAAAACCTGCTTCCATGAAAAAGAAAAAAAATGTTTGTGGTTTTTCTTTTCCTTTAAAGAAATTAACAGGCAAAGCATACGATTACTTTGTAAAAACCAGTCACGTTTATTTCTGCTGGATTAGCCTCTGACTCACGAGAATTCCCTCTCCCGCTTGCAGGAAGGCAGGAATTTCTTGAAATAAGAACAATAGCAGTTTATTACTCAGTTTTTTTTTCCAGATGGTAAAGTTTAATTTTATTTACCATCTACTTACCTGCTTTGATTTCAACATGATGAAGGAAATTGAAGTTTGCCTCCTAGACAAACACACCTATCACTGCATATTTTACACACGGGTACACATATATATATGTGCGTCTTCAACAGAACTGCACGCACACACACACATATATATATATACACATACATATACATAGAGAGAGAAGGCAAAGTTTAAAAATGCATGAAGTCTTATGGCATTTATCATGACTCATCCAGGTGAAAGATGATCCCATTCGTCTAACTCTATGCACCGAGGCAGCTGGTCCAATAAAAGATATCACCCTAAGAAATCCTTGCCTCTTGCATAATAAAAAGAAATGATTTCTCCATGTTAATACTCTTTAAACTTTTTGTTCCAAATGGTAAAGGTGGTTTCAGTTTCGGTTTACTCGATGGGGTTTGAATGTGTGTTGCATGCACGTGCATACAACAGGGGAATGGGTTCATCTTAATAGGCAAATGGTAATGGTTGCAGCCTTTCTACAATAAGAAATCCAACTTCATTTTCTTTGTGGATAGCCAAAGGAGATATTCAGGTCAGATCTATCCAGTGCAGGTATACAGAAAACTCCTTTAAATCCCTACCTGGAGTAATTCATTCAAAAGGGTAGACTTCAGTTACTTTGAAGTAAGCAGAAAGTCCAGCACTCCCTAAATGCTACCGTGAAGATATTTATGGTGAAGAAGTGATGCTGACACTCTGAGAGGTCACCATTTGTAACAGGTTTGGCAAACGACTTCCCAGCAAAAAACATCCTGGAAGTTGCCTCCTTTGAATAAAATGCAGTCATTTGGAAAATTCCTATAATAGCCCAACCAGATACTGCACGATCACAAGGCAAATTGTGGGGCTGTGTTTGTGCATGCACCACAAAACTCACACGGTTAAACAACTTGCAACCTATTGTGTGGGAGAAAGTCACACCTGTGCAGAAGGGGCGCCACTAGCATCCCGTTTATACCCTGCAGGCATAAATCAAGCGGTATAAGGACTTGGTGTTGGACTTCTGCAATAGGATAAATGAAACGTCACCCTTCGGATCCCCTCTGAAATGGGAGCGTAGGAAAAATGTGATCCTGGCAATAAAATAGGTGCAAATCTGCTCTCACTAACAAAACCCTTCTGATGCCCAAGCTGCAAAGCGTGCGTTTTATTTCTAATCTTTTAAGGGTCTTTTCAGTGTAGCGGGCGGAAGAGGAGAGAAGCCCATATTAGGCCCTCTTGCACTCCGAAGTTGCCAGTATGAAAATAACCTGGATTTTAAAAACAATGCATCACATGAAGGTGATGAGGGTGATGAGTGCAATAAAGTATGCGTTCCCCTGAGACGGCCCTACCGCATTTCATAGACATCTTTGCAGCGTTGAGAGTTATGCAGGGACATCTCAACTCGGTGAAAATAAAGATTATTTCTCTCTTCTCCGGGCTATCGTCTCTCTCTATATATAAATACTGTATATCCAGTACAATACACATACAGACAAAGTTAGAGGAAGACTAGCATCCTTCTACTCAATCATTTATTGTACAGTCTACTCCATGGCGTACTAGAGATCAGGAAAATACAAAACGACATAGGTTTTACAAGAGGCTGAGGAAAGATTCCAGGCAGGTAGGGTTGTGTTGGGATGTAACTGCAGCGCTTGTAAAATAGACCCATTGCTACATGCATGGACTGGATACGTATCCCGCATTTCCCCTGCCGTGTTGGGCTACCAATTCCACAAGCAGTCCACGTGGAGTTGCCGTTACATTCCTCGGATTAAAGTTACAAAGCAAGGATCACCCAGGTAAAATCCCATTAGGAAACATGGCACTAAGAGGGCATGCACGAAATATGACAGGAAGTGACTCATTTCATTCAGTTTAGTCACATACCTCTTTCCCCTGCCAGGATCATCCAAGATTGAATGAACAGTGGAAAAACAGGGAGGAAATTTAAATATGCAATCAGGAGTTAGTTGGGACTTCTGGATTGTCGTGTATTAGAAATAAGTTAAATTGTACTGTAAATTTAATATACAGTGGAATGGTTTTAGGTGATTGTGAAATTACTTATCAAATGTATTCAATGCAATATATAAATATGTGTATGTATATATATATATATCTCTATAAAAATGGGAAGGAAAAGAGAAAATAGTGAATGAATGTAACAAGTTATAAACACTTAAGTGGTAGATCTTAATTTTAAAATGATCAACTTAAAAAAAAATAAATTATCACAGTGAATTGGACTTGGGAAGAGCTGAACTGCTGGTCCTAAACGCTCACGGCCCGTGAGCAACTGCGCTCGCTCAAGTAGCTCCACTGAGATCCAGACCACGTCAGTGGGACCACGTCCGTGGGTGCGCGCGCGAGCTTAACTCTTTACAGGGTCAAGCCTTCTGCTCCGGAGGTTCTCGCAGACACGGGCTTTTGTGACATATGGATTTCCCCTGTTTAAAAGTGCTGCTGCAACTAGCGTCTCCCTGCGAGCACGTTTTGAAGGGCAGAGCCACGTTCGGTTTGGGAAGTGTTGGGCAGCCTATCCGACCGGGAACGCCGAAGGAGTCACTGCAGCCTCAGCAAATACCAACGGAGAAAACCCGAACAAGCTGAGCGAGGGGCGGCCGACAGAAAAGCCAGCGTGAGAACAGCCTTTTAAAACATTACCGTGTCTAGCAACGCCAAGTGAAAAAAACAAAACACATTAAAAACTATTTTAAAATGAAACAAACCCAAGAAAAAGCGTTCTGGACATTTATCATGGCTCTCTCGGCCGCAGCCACGAAGGGCAAAAAACCGAATGCTGCTTCGGCAACTGCGTGCCGAAAACAGACTCAAGCGGTGACGGCTGGACGCACAACCCTAAGGCTTTGAAACACGTGGCCCTTCTCAAAAGCGGGCAGGCGTTAGGGTGCGATTATTCTGGTGATCAATACATTGAGCCACGCTTGGCTGTCACCGACTGTCACTCGTGGAAGAATGCACGTCGCTGTAAATGAGAGCAGAATCCAACCCACTTTGGCTTGAAAAAGCCCTCTCCAAACACTTGGTTTTATTCCCCTTTAATTACACTCAAACGCTGTCCTCGAATCCGGCGGGACAGCTTGAACAGCGATAGAAACCGCGACGGGAATGGACCCGGCTACTCAAACCAACCAGCTCCTGCTCAGACTACGGGAACATAACAGCGCAGAGCACGGTGCTCACCTCTGCATGGTGCTCTTCGTTCTGCTGCAGGACTTCAATTACCAGCTCTGCCAGACGGATTGTGTCTTCTAGCTTTTTGGCAGGTGTGACTAACCGGCCTACATTTTCTGTAGTACAAGAACTTGAGTTAAAATGGAGTGCAGGCGGATAGGCTAGCTGTACGGCCAACAGATTTAGTGGTTAATAAAATCCCGTCATATTTAGTAACTTTAACAGTCTTTTCATGCAAGTGTTAAATGCTAGTCATTAGTACTGAGCAAACCATAAAGCCACATTCGTTCTTATACTCTGAAAACGCAGTGCTCCAGCTCCAGATTTTCAAAACACTGTGCAAATTGCTTTACTTTCCATTTGCAATGGTAACGCTTCATTCGGTCATTAAATTGTGCGCATTAAATTCCCTAGAGACAGCATCTACTCATTATAGGGCACTATCCATGCCTCTGTTTAGACTGTGCTATTGGTTATTTGGTGGATAAATGTCATTGCCCAAGCTCTGTCTGAAGGCATCTTTTAAAATAAGTTGTTGAATGTAACAGGGAGGCATTAATGTCAATGCGATGCAGGGATGCACTTCAAGGTTTTACTGGTTGGAAAGATTTTATTCATTTCAGAGACATACAGGAGGATGCTGGCATTAAAAAGAAGTCAACTTGGTAGAAACCGTTAAAGTGGGGAGTTGCGCTCTATAAAAATTAACATTTTGGGCCTGATGTATCACTGTGCTACTTGAGGATGTAAGACCATTGAAAGTAAGGGAGTTGTGCTGGAGTGAACCAGAAACGAAAGAATAACAAATCTGTCCATGTATTTATAAGCATGATTTTATGGGAAAACAGACATGACTTTAAAGCATAATTCTCTCCTGCCCTGGGGAAGAGTCGAAATACTGCAGGCGAGTGAAGGAATTGGGGAGTTATTTCATCCTAGCTTGCAGCTTTCACTAAGCTTTCCAAACAGAATACAAATAAATAAATGCAGCAGGGTATCTTGCACAACTGTTATGCATCCATGTTTTAAAAGCTATATAGAGTAATAAATTGGCACAGATGGCTTATTTCATTAGAAAGCACATAAAGAAATATAGGAAGGATGGCACGCTTTAAATAGGATTCTGATATGGGCTGAAAGATGCCGGGAGCTGGCCAAGTGCAACGGTGACACGGG
>JAGPOW010003182.1:12897451-12911797 GCA_030014935.1 Caiman crocodilus | reverse complement strand
AACCAATTTGACCATTCACGGGACTTAATTAATAATGCAGCGTTACCTAGTCCGACCTGTGCATACGTGGGCACATCCCTTACGGCCACGGAAACTCTCCTGCATGGGGGACTATGTATGCCTACAGGATTTCAAAACAGCTTTGTTATTCTTATGCTTACCCTTTCCAGTAGCGAGAGGGTAGCTTTTAATGCACCTTCTGGTCGGCCAAACGGAAAGCAATACCTAGAAAAACATACGATTGTAAAGATTAGTTGGGTGCTCGCGGCTTGCTGGCTCAGACGTGCCAGCAAGCTGAACGGTGACACAATAAGAACGATGCTCTCCGAAATGGGACAGGTGGGCCCTCTGCTCCTGCTCGACAGAGTGAGACCCTCCGCTCCATGGCTCAGGGCCTGGTGCTTGAATCAGATTAGGTCCCTCACTCTTTGGTAGAAAAACTCTCGGAAACAGTCTGTGTGCCCCGATCTGCGGTCTGAAGGATGGAGCCCGAGGCTCCCGTCAGCGGGAAAATGAAATGATGGGTGACTGGTAGGAGTAGGTAGTCTTCCAGCTCATTAGATCTGGCTGTCAACTGGGAGGAAGAGTGTCTAGCTCTACCAGGAAGGGGTTAAATACCATTTCATTGCAATACAAGGGAAAAGGGGCTCCCAGAAAAGGATGGGATAAGCGACTTCAAGCTGGGAAACTACTGATCCCATCATAAGCTCGGGCCATAACTAATTGCTTGAACTGACTACTTTATTTTTGAAAGTGGCATTTGATTTTCATGGAGCTTTATGTCAGCCGTCATCTGGAGAATTGGGGATGACCACTGCACGGAAAGGCCCCTTTGTCAGAGGGGATCTTATCGCCTATAAAGGCGGGTGGTGTCTGTTGTTCCCATAATTACACCATCCCTGGGGGCAAAAAACCAATAGCTGTCTATTTTAACATTTGGGGGAGATGGGGAAAGATCGCTATTAAGCAGAAGGGGATGGATGGGAAAGGGCAAGAAATAAGACGCAGGGTGTTTCAGCATTGCATTAAAATCACTGGTCTGAGCCCTCACCGTGTCCGAGGCCTACGTGGGCAAGACATGCTGAAATACCTCAAAGGAGTGCAACTTGTGCGACTCAGCTGCAAACACATTTGTGTCTTCTGCAGCATCCACAACACGCTCGGGTGTTTGACACGGCTTTTGCAGAAAGATAGGAAGCTGCTGCCTTGGAAATCTAGTTTTTAAGATGCCAGGTCTGCGGGACGGAAACTGGAGGCAATGCACCCTCCTTCGCTCTAAGCTGGCAGCTTGTCTTTACCTAAAATGCGTGATTTGATTCTCCAGGAGTAAACGGAGCCTCTCCTTGATTTCTTCAAAACGTTCCTTCTCGTCTACCGTTACGGTTCCTATTCCGTCAGGCCTGAAGGAAAAATGCCATGAATGACTCAGACGTCACCCCACGACCCCGGTAAGTCATCTGTACAGCAAACAAGATACTGCGTTTTCTGGACATGGGTGTCATCGACTATTAGAACCAGAATAAATGGCCGTGCGAGGGGAGGGAGCGCCGTGTAGCACGTATGCTTTTCAACAGCAAAACCGGTGCTTTTCTGCACATTGCAGAACAGAAAACAAAACGACGTGGTTCTTTCTTAACTCTGCACGTCCGGTACTGACTACAATGGAAGCTTTCACTCAGCGGAGGCTGCAGGATCGGACCCGCTGCTCCATTAAATGAACAAATAATTTCTATAGGAAAAAAAGGGCTCTGCAACATTATCAAAGCAAAAAGGGAGTCATAGTGAAAACCCCCCCCCCCCACAAACCACACTGGTATTAAACTCACAGGTCATACGCATATAAAACTGCAGCGCTCATTCATTTCCTTCTCGTGAAAGGAGGGAGCAGTTAGTCTAGCACACAGAAACGTGTCTAAATATCAGTTTGCATTTCAGAGCAAAATCTCTTTTTCAGTAACGTAACACATTGCAATATTAAGCGACCAATGCATTTAATCGGCTCCTGGATGAATAATTGCCAGGTGCTCTTCTTTCATCGGTGCACAGGACTGTATTCTGAACGAGGCAGCCGGGCACAGCGACCGTGGGGGATTTTGCACCTTCCTCCGAGCACAGTGTGCAAACAGATATTTCCTGCCCTGCTTTTCTTGCGGAGCAGGTAGGGGACGCGGACGGTCCCCGTGCCGATCGCTTCCTCCCCTTGTTTCGAAGCCCTCGTTACTGCGCTGATTTAAACAAACTCTGGATTTACACCTACATGAAGGCAGATACCAGCTGCCCCGCCCCCCCCCCCTTAAAATATCCTCCACGTTATAATCCACGGCGAGCGTAGAGGACTAGTCTAATCCATCCGCCAGAGAAATCAGGAGCCTAGACAATCAACATCACTGCGCTCTATTATTGACAAGAAACGTGTAGGGATCGGTGTATGACTGTGTACCCTACACCAGCACAGTCTCTTTTCAGGCAAGGGAAGAAGTCTTAAAACTGAACAAATGTGCTTACTAAAAGGCCTCCTCCAGTGTTCAGCTTAAGCTGTGTAAATCCTTAGTACTAGACCGGTTCGTTTATACAAAGGACTTGGCAAGGGATTACAAAGCTTCTAATGAACCTCCTGTCAGGGGTTAATTGGTTAGCTTTATTTTCCTTTTAAAGACTCAAAAGGCCCTAAACTAAAAAAACCCCAAAAACAAAAAACCCCCAAACCCCTCTAAAAATGAAAAAAACATACAATCTGTACAGTCATCTCTCATTGACCTTACACGCAGAAAGCTCTTAATATGACAAATATTAGCTCTGCTGTTACAATACAGGTAGAAACGTATTTCTTAAAAACACAAGCAGAGATCCTAACCAAACCTCAGCGGACTTTTCATTGCCTTCCTCTAAGTGCTAACCAGAAATCAAATACCACGAGTTACAACCCAAAATAGAGAGGCCCAAATTTTACAATGGATGCATTTAAATTTAAATCAGCCTTTCCATTAGAAACTCCTATTTGCCTATTTATTTCCCAATGTCAGCTGCAAACAAAAATGGATTTAAGTTGAATTTAGGAAATATCATCTCAGCTGGGGAACAGATTTTTTTTTTTTTTTAATAATTTGGGAAATATAAATTTGGTCTCATTAGTACATAATTAGGTCTAGTTATTCTGAAGAAGCAGGCAAGCCACGAGAAACTAATTAGAGCTGGGATTTCAAAAAATAGCAGCTGAAGATGCTCCGCGCATTTTGACTCTCCGGTGGTGAGCGTTGAGGCCGCGCGCGCCTGCCCTCAGGTATGCACGGGAGCCCTTCTCGGCACCTGGGGGAATCCGGTTTGCTTGCAATGGGAGCGGCGTGTTTTTCAAGACGCTCCTTGTTGAACGCTGCGTAGCAAAAGGGCAGGTTTCAAGCCCTTCTTGGACTTTTGGCCACTCCAATGTTCTCAACAGCTCATGGGAAATTGTTAAGGATAATGGTAGGAACAGCAGAAAATGAGGCTGAAAGCACTTGCCAGCTTTTCCTAGCGGGCTGGAAAAGTTGAGGAAATTTAGTGACCGCAGGCTGGGTCAATAAACCCTCAAGTGACAGAGATTTGCTTAAAGGTCATGCAAGGTGTCAGGCGAGCCTAAATGCAGGCTTGTTTTCCAAGCAATGGCACATAGGGCAAGAGCCATCTCAGCTAGGTAGGGCTCTTTTAAAATGTTCAACAAAACTCAAGCCCACTATAGTTGGTGGGCTTGGCACATATGCCAAGAGCCATCTCAACCAGGCAGGACTCTTTCTTTCTTAAAATGTTCAACAAAACTCAAGTCCACTATAGTCAGTGGGTTTGGCACATATGGCAAGAACCAGCTCGACTAAGTAGGACCCTTTCTCTTTCTTAAAATGTCCAGAAAAAAATCTTTTGGTTCAAATTTAGTTTTATTCGTCAATTTTAATACCGTATTTAAACAATATGGCTGTCCGCCTGCAGAGGGCATGGCTTTCAGCACTCCAGCCCATTTTCTACTGACTTCAGAGGGAGCAGATTAGGGCCCACGGCATTTGCCAAGGTCAATCCAAAACTCGTGCATGCCAAGGAAGGCTTTCCACTGACTACAGTGGGCTTGAACACGGATGCTTCGGGCCATTTAGCACCGATTCCAGCCTCTTGCAAGGCCCTGGCACAGCAGCATCCTGCAAGTTCGAGGTAGCGGGCTGCATTTTCTGTGCTTGGGCAGTTTTCATTCGAAAGGATGGCCCAGCTGAAAACTCCAGATGGGTCTGCAGGCAGCCCTGTGCTTTTCTAGTTCAGAGTTAATATCCTCAAGCTTATCCAGATTAAGATATAATGCCCTAACTGACTGCATTGAGATACAAACCTACCCACCTAGCTGCAAGCAGAGAAAGCCTTTTTAAAAATAGCATCCGCCACACTTTGTTTGCACCAAAATATTAGGCCTTGCATTTTTCTCATGCCTTTTTGGAAGCCAGGGTGCCAACCATGGGCATTTGAACCCAAGTGCAAGGTTTCCTTCCGCACAGTGCCTTGCGCCGCAGAACGGCACGCTATAAACAACCGCTCGCTCCTGTATATCATGCTGCTGCAAACTTGAGACAATCTACAGGTCAACTGTAGCCATTTTTGGAGCGGCACGGATGTCTGGAAGGGCCTGCCAACTGCGAGCCATCACAACTGCAAGGACTTCCTTTCTCAAACAGCTGTGGACTATATTACATCTGACATGATGAGCATCTCTTGAATCTACCTTTCAAATTTTCGGCAAACCATTTTCTCACTGTCCTTCACAAAGTTGACATTTTCGGCAGCATGATAGGAAAGATGTCATGTCGGCTGCTTTTCAAGTTGTTGTCACAGTGGTTAGCACCAGTTCTGTCATCTTTACTCTCCTCACAATCTCCCATCTTGAGCCATGTCACAAATAATAATACTTCCGATGTTTTTGTCAAATTTCAAATACTATCACCCAGCTGCACATCTTCAGATTTACTAGTTATGTTAATTTTTGTTGCTCATCTCCCCAGAAGCTGAAGCATTAGGAACTCATTAATTAGTGACAAATGCAGGGATATAGATAGAACTATATAAACAGCACGAAAAGCCTTGCACTTAATTTATTAACTTGATTTTTTTTTTAAACCTAATTAAACACAAATCATTAAAGTCAAATGCATCTTAAAAACTGAATCATTTGGAGGAAGCATATTTATTTTTCTTTCTGCAAAGGGCAAGAAAGGTTATATAAGCTAGCCTTGCTATCATTTCGTACTCATTTGTGTCCTAGACAATTCCAATACACAGCTGATGGTTCTTAAAGACATCCTCAAGAGAAGGTCAAGCCTCATAAATTAATTTATTTTTCCAGCTGGTACTAGTTATTTTTATTCAACAAAGGTTTCCTGTCAACTTTAAATTTGATATTTATTTTACATATAGAATCACAGCTTTCTGCAGCTAGTAAAATTTCTGCAGTTATGTCAGGCTACCGCGCGACGATAGAAAACGAACACGCACACACAGAGGGCATGTATGTTATCGTGGCCTGGACAATGACAAGGCACTGGAGAAGACAAATTGTGAAAGAGGTATTGCACCTGTATTTGATTTAAATAAAAGCCTATATGTAGCCGTTTAGAGATCCGTGTAGTCAGGCACACAGTGCCTACGTCTCTCTCTTTGGATTAATGTCAACATACAACAGCACGAATGCCTCAGATTTGAATGATAACAGATCTTTTTTACCAATACTCTTTTCATCCTGTCTCTCCAAGTATGGCATACATAGGGAAATGGATATTAATATGTACATTAAGACAAATGGCACCTTTTTAGAAAAGCCTCTTTCTGTCATAGGCTTACAGTACGGACTATGCATTTGTCTGTTTTCACTATAAATATTTAACACGAAAACTTTTAGATATTTTTCATCTGCGGATGTCCAGTTTTATATGTCGGATCTTGAGCTTTAAAGTTTCGAAACTATTTTAAAAAAAAGCAAAAAGCAAATGGCGAAATTAAACATTTTTTCCCCTCTTAAAAAGTAAATTTTGCTCCTGCTTTTAGTTTAGACTGTTTGTGAAAAATCATGGGGTTAATTATAAATTATAATTAGGACCTGTGATCCTAAGGCCAATGCTTCATTCCATAAGCCATACCTCCCCCACCATGCCCTTTTCTAATTATACCCTGTATGCCTCCAGGGCTGGTTTTGCTGCTAAAACAAATATATCAAAATGATTTTTTAACAAAGGCTAATACATGAAGCAATAGCATGCATTTGTATGCAATTACACATCTACAGTATAGCTCCTTTGGGTTAATCTCTTTGACATTAGCCTGTTTGAAACACTGAAGTCGCTTAGAAAAGAAAAGACGTTGTCTTTTACACCTTTTGGGTTGAACGAGTCTATGCTGCATCGCTGGGGAAATACTTCTCTACACACAGGGAATAAACCTCTGCTGGTGCTACACCCACCGACATGCACAGCAGACCCGATAAAAGAAACCATGTCAAAAATCAATGCCAAAAGTCTGATTTTAACTAACAAAAGACAACTCAACGATAAAGCAGTCGCTCTCTCCAGCTCCCTGCCTTTTACAGCCAGGCACAGCTCACGGGATACAGTTAATATCACTGACGATGGTAAGGCATTAACCCCCAAAAGGGAGGTCTGCAAGCAACCCCACTAGCTTTGCTGGGACTCGCACCCGGCTTCCTTGCAAGGACTGGCCAGATTTGCCTGAGTCTTGTGAGCCTACGTGACGTACTGCACGCTGTTTAAAAAGCCTATTTTCCTCTTGGATTTTCTTCTCTCCATCTTTTCTGAGTGGGATTTTATAAATAGCCCCGGTGCCCGCCCTTCATTCATGACACTAGGCAGCATCAAGAAAGAGAACCGCTTTGCTACTATAACTTTTGCTTGATTTTCACTTCTAATTTCACCTCATGCTGTGGTGCTTTGTGAGCGGATTCAAGGCTCATTGCTTTCCAAGTGCAACATGCATCCTTGATGCACCATGGCCGGAACGAATGGATGCTGAACGCCGACACCCTAAACCCATTGTAACGAAGCATGTCAGTAGTTAATGCAAAGCACTTTAGCTGAGGCTCACAGACACCGCTCATCATCTCAGCCAATATAACAGCTTGTATTGTGAAGAAGTCAAGAGCGTGTCCGCAGCAGCGTCCGTGCATACCTATCGTGCATCTGGTTAGTATTTGGAGCTGTGATATAACGAGGACTACTGGACTACGCGTAGCATGGTTTTGTTAACCCATGACTTTCTGTTAAAATGTATCAACCTGATATCGTGGAAATATTAATCAAAGAATAAATTTAGACTCCAGGAGAGCATCTTGAGATATTAGGAACATGTAGAACTGGCCAAAAGTTTATGAAATTTCTACTGCATTTTAATTTGTTTTTTTTTCCAATTACAAAAACATTTTTTCCCCATTTTAATCTAGCCCTTGCAATCTATTGTCATTGAGCAAGACCAGTCAAACAGCTCATTAGAATATAATTAAGAAATCTCTAAAACTATTACAGATATATTTAATGATGCATGGTCCAGGGCTTCTTTTTTTTTCAAGCAGTCATATGTCTCCTGATCTTACAACTGCACATGAAATAATTGCAAGGGGTGCCATCTTTGTTTTCTTTCTGAAAGTAAATGTAACGTTTCTGAAAATAAACCGAACCTAGAGCAGGCAGCGCACTGACTCCCCAGTGTGCAGAAACTGGACAATATTTGTGATACTGCTGGCCGGTGGCTCAACCAGAGAGCCCCAACTCAGCCCAGGCCACTGAGCAACTATCTGGTACCAATGACCAACGTCCATTCACTGCTGGGGGAGAATCTATTCAACATGGGGTCCAAGTGATGATGAAGTCAATGCCCAACTATCAGACAAGCCAGCCAATTCTTAATATTTAAAAATTCAAAATTTCCATTCTGTTTTCAATTGACTAGGACAAAAATATACCCGAACCCAGAGAAGCAGCACCATATCAACCAGCTGTTACCATTAAAAAAAAAAATGTTATTGCTATTGCACAGTTCAAGTAGAAACAGCCATACTTATAGCCAAGACAACACCTCAAAAATAAAAAAACCCTATTCTGTCTAGCATCGAGGACACCCACTTCAGACACAGGAGACCTGCGCTCCATTCCCTCCTCCACTGTGCACTTCCACCAGTTTGTTAACTTTCTGTGGGTCGGACTGGTTGTGTTTCCGGTAGAAGGATGGGCTCATGGCACAGTTACTCCAACAGATGGGGAGCAGAGGCATGAAGAGGGATCAGTGCACTGTGATACCCAGGGAGGTTACAAGAAAAATATTTCAGAACTGGAAGGGAGCCCCCCTGGATCCTAGAGTCCAGCCTGCAGGTATCAGAGGCAACCGTGTTATATAATCTTTTAAAAAATGGATGAACCTCCATTTTACACCTATTGCGGTGATTTTTATTCTTTTTGGAACGCAGTTATATTAAAGGACTGCTGCAGTTATACTAAAGGATTAATATTGTCAAATGCCGCAGAAACGGGGACCAAGCAAAAGATCTAAAATCAACAGAAATCACTGCAGCTATGCATGACATGACACGGTACATATACAGCTCTCTCCAACCACTCTCTTTGCTTGGAGAGATTTGTACCAGTTTAGGAGAATTCCTGCCTTTAAACTGGCTACGTTTTTCAAGCTGGCAGAATTTACGTGCGCTCACTGAAACCTGGCTCCAAAGTACCATGATCATGTCACTAGAAGGTCACAATTTCCTTCATTTCAGCGAACTTCAACTAGCAGTGGTAATAGGTAATTACTCTAGACTTTAGCAGCTTTGGGCACACACATTCTTGGTTTCTCCAACTGTGACATGCATGAATGCCAGACAGGCAGATGCGGGCAGAATGTAAAACCTAGAATAATAAAAAATGACACTTAATTTTATTTTTCCCCTTTCATATTTTAAAAGCACGGATAACAACATGACCAGAACTCAGTGGAATCTGCTATGCGGATGGAAAGGATTTACCTCCCTTCCTCTGGAGTGTTACAGAGGTGTTGGTCTAAGGACAGAGGCAGACAAGGCTCTTTGGGTAAATCTGATATCTTTAATTAGTTGGTATATTTGAGTTGGTCTATATATAATAAAAGATATCAGATTTATCCAAAGAACCTCATCTTCCTCTGGAGTGGGCATTTGAAGCGTTCACAAGTATAATGACCATGGCAGCAGATAAACAAAAAACAAAAAACCAAGCTCCCAGCTTGCAAACAAATATCCCAAATATCATCAATATTGTTTTTCCCCCCCGTTGCACATGATATGGCAATGAGGTCAGAGCAAAGCTAGAGGTGTATGCTGCACAGCCGCCGTTTCGTCCCCGTCCTGCGCTGACACTGATCGGCTACCGCGGCTGTATTCATGAGCAGGACCTTGGACAGCAGCTAGTTAGTCGCTTCTCCATGACGGCCTGTCATGCTGTCAGTCCTCTCCTTCGGGCTGTCCTGAACATCCGACTCACATTCTCTCTGCACTTTCTCACTGACTGCAAGCTACTGTTGTCTCACTGTCTGACCTTACACAAACACAATACAAACAGACAACCCACCTCAGCTCCATCACTGTCTATCGCTAATACAGGGGATTGATAGCCACATGGAATTATCTCTCTGCTCGACCTTCATTACTGGCGTGGCATATTCCAACTGACAGCCAACCTCGTTCCAGAGGAAGCTAAACTAACAGCGGAGGGGTTTGGTGGGGGGGGGGGGGTTTGCCCTCCAAGTGAAGTGAGTAACTTCCAGGTTTTAAATAAAGTCACATTCATACGCCCCTCTCAATAACACGCTTTTGTTAAACAGCAAGGTGTGCGTTTTCCCCAGGGAGAACAGACAGCTGTGAGCAAACAGGACCTGCAACCTTCAACCCTTTGATTTCTAATTAGACATCTGCTAATGATTTGGTTATAGCAAAAAGGAAGGAGAGAGACAGCAAAACCCAACCTTCCCTTCATGATGCAGGAATAGTCTTTAAAAAATTGCTGCGTTCACAGAAACTCCTGTTTTGTGTTATTACTGGCCTTGCAAGTAGCACCTAGAGAACACATCTACAACGGGGGTCCTGCTGCCTTGGGAGCCGGGCAGACGACGAGTTTACAGATTTTAATCCAGGGCAGCCTTCTCCCAGAGCCAACAAAACAGGGTAGTTATCCATAGTCACGCAGTTTAACCCGCCGCACCACTGGCATAGGTGTGCCGCTCTGTTACACCAGGGTCAGCAGAGTTCCTGGCTGCTCTATGGTCTGAATTAGAAATCCATTGACTTCGGTGGGCTTTGAATCAGGCTCCAAACACAGCTCCTCTTCTCTGCACAGAGCCACGATGCATTCTGTGCATAGAAGAAGTAGGGCTAAGGAGCAGGGAACAGCCGATAATAACCTCGTCATGACAAGCACTCTTGTTTTGGCAGCATCTTCCCCGATTCACTTCTGTTGAGGTCATTTCTAGATAGCCTATTTGTAACACCCCCATTTGGAAAGAAACTGCAATGGCATAGCTGCCCAAAGTGCTGGGAGCCTTTTTACGACTGGATCATTACATGGGGTTTTGCACAGCTCTGCAACCATGCGAGTATCGGAAATGCAAAGTGCCCCATGTGCGCTGGGATGGACAGGTGCCTACACACCACACAATACAGTCCTGTGCACCGCTTGTGCTCTCTCACTTACCTTTTTGGCTCTGGATTCGGCTGGGACTTGGAATCTTTCCTTTTTTTGGACTCCTTTTTGGAATCCCTTTTTGTCTCCAGTTCAGTGGTAGAGGGGTTAGATTTGCCCCCCTCGCTGTCTGCACTTGGCTGTGACCCACCAAGCAACTCAGTCAGCAGTTGGCTTTGGGGAATGATTTCAAGGGAAGGGTGAAGGGAAGGGGGTGAAGTCAGCAGCAAAAGTAAAAGGAACAGAAGAAAGCAAGAACAAAGAAATGAAAATGATCCAACTAAAAACACAAAGCAGAAACTTGCAAAAGAAAGTCAGAACTCAAACAAAATTAAGGAAACAGAATCTCTGCCTCCATGACAAGATGTAGAAAACCAACTGTGAATTGAATGGCAGTCTCGCAATATGAAATCCAGACAATGCATGTCATAATTCAGGGGGATGTTTACCCGAGAGTTTGCAAAAAACACAATTATTTTATGGCACTCTCTTCCTCGGCGACTCATCTAGAATAGGGCATGATAGCTTCGGCTAAATGATGCACATTGAAAAGAAGAGTGGAGTAAGAAGCTGCAACAGCTCCTGTAGCTGTTAATAAATTACACGGAGGAAAGGAAGCTTAGTCGAGCTACACTTACTGATCACAGAAGCTTTGCTGTATTTGGGAGTGGAATTGGCAAGGTATGAACCCAAAGCTGCTCTGTAACAGTGAGATGTGGCTTGATCTTTTGAACGATGCCTATGTGATTGAGGAAGCAAAGTCCCACTGGCTTCTAATGAGACCCCAGCTCCTAATTGCCTACATGACTTTCGTGAATGGGATTGACATGCTTCTGATCATTTTACCTGTGGCATTTCACTGGACCCTCTCATTTATTAACAGCTACCAACACAGCAGATGATCTATTTCCATGCGCATTGTGTATAACAGCGACAGGCGCTTCACCCACCTCTACGGGATCCAGAATTGCATGTAACAGGTTTGTGGGTTACAACTTCAAATACCGTCATTCTGGATCTGAATGCACATTTTTATTGCTTACACTTAAACAAGGAGAGAAACAAACAAACACACCAATCATGCCACCACCGGCGCTGCTGCCAAACATCCGGTATGGCAACAAATTGGGGACTGTTGTGCATTATCGAAGGAAACCTAGTTTACAAAGCTATCCCTTGCTGGCACTTAGCTGCTAAATAGGAATAATTCCTTACCTGTTGCCATGAACATGGGATGCACAAAAGGCAAAGCTGTAGTGAAGCAAGGTGGGATCAATCATAGCTCCGTTCTCTGCGCGTTCGAGTAAATCTCGGAGGTAGCAGAGATGTCTGTGACAGCCTCTGACTCCATTACGTGCACAATACTCATCTAGCACAAATACCTGGCCAGGACTGAACCAGCCCTGTTTAGAAATAAAGAGACTTGATTTTAAATAAAGGTTGTTAAACACAAGAGTTATTTGCTTTGGAGACGAAATGCTCAGCTGCTCTACCCCATGCTACAAACCGAACAGCAGGGAAAAGGCAAGGAGGTTGGGGCCTGCATTTTTCAGTTCAAATGATACACACCGCGTGGCATAAAACACCCAATATACACCTGCTATAACTCCAATGAAAAGCACCAACTTTAAAAGAATAGGTTATTCCAAATGCTGAAGAATGGAGATTAGGCTCAGTGTTCAGTTTCTATCATCAAAAAGTTCTTTTACTTTTCAGGAAAGACAAAGATTTGTATATCCTACCAGCACAAAGAGGCAACGTCCTTGCTTTTGGGAAGATACTGTACATTCAACCATGACCAAGATGATGTTCCTCTCCCAGTCAAGACAGGGAGCAGCTTTATCTCAACATTTAGCAAGTGTAGAAATGCACTTAAGACGCCTGAATAAGGGTCCACGGTCCTGGCAATGGAAATGTCACAAATTCCTCATTTCTGTGAGTAGCTACTCAGCTTGGATCCCACCTATTAAAGTCTCTAAGGTCAAAATTGATAAACTTGGATGCAGAACTGGCTTTGTTACTTCTTTCTTTTAACATCCAGCTCAACTTTGAGCCATTTTGGCACTTCTGCCCTAGTGCCCATGAGATCGGGCTTCAGGTGTGAAGTCACCACGCTCCTGGTGACCTCGGCCACCCCGGCTGAGGTAGCACGAAGCGATGGTGACTCTTTGGGGACAGCGCGTGTAGAAGATACCCCACCCATGTGCAAAAGCCCCTCGCTCGGATACAACCGTTCGCACAGGATGCTTTTCAAAACGCTGCAAAACCATCAATATTTACATGGAAATGTGGGTGCTACACAACTGATAAGATGCAGCTCTGGAATGCATCCGGCTGCAAAATCTTTCATCGTTTAATTGAAAAGTTCCTGCAGCGGGCGGGAGAGTAGTTGAGGCGTGCACTGCCCCTATAGGCAACTTCGTTGCCACCCCATCTGCTACCCCAAATGCTACATCTCAGAAACAACACTGCTGTGAAAGATTAAGATATATTTTCTACCACTCAGATGACACCAAATCTTTTCTAGATGCCAAAATAGCTGCTTTGAAAAGAGTTGAAGAAATATCAATTAAGAGCTCAAAGGCATCGAAAGGGATTTGCTCATCCTTATTGGGCCAACTCCAAAACAGATTGAGAAAAGAATTGAAATAATGAGGGGGAAAATTACAGATATAGGAAATAGATACAGTTCTGGGATCACCAGAAAGTGCACGCCACAAAATTAAGCTACCGAGCTATGGGGAAGGGGCACCATGGTAGAAGTCCATTTTTTGGCAGGGTTTTTTATCCTCCTTGTTTTTGCAAGCCCTCCTTCCAGGCTGAGAATATGTTTCCTTCTGTTAGTCTGCGTTTCTTTTTGTTACACGCTATGATCATTTATTCTCCTCTCCTTTTCCCACCCCCAAGCTCAGGGCTTTGTAGAGCAGGGAACAGGAGCACCAGAACACCCCAATAAAATAAATCATTAACTACCGGGGCGCGCACGTCTCTGGCTGTGCTGAAGCGTACCTGAGCCTCCATGCATGAAATCCTGACCCCACTGAAGACAATGGGCAGACTCCCGTTTGGCCCGGATATCACTCAGCGGGGTTGCGCCGAATGACGACTTTGGGACTGAGGCCACAGAGTTATTTGCACCGCTTTCCAGGCTGTGGAAGCTCATGCACGTCCTCACGCCTGCAGCCACAGAGGCTGCTCTTTTTCTCCAAGGCATTGCTTCACGCTCAGCTCAGAAAGCGTAGGGCAGGCGTCTCTAAGGGACACGTGCCTGGCAGAAGACGCAGCACGGCATATTTTACGAGGGCATTTCCGTCGCTGATTGAACACGAGCCTGAGAAAAGCTTAGCAGAAACAGCTCCAAAACCGGAGCCGACTTCTCCGAATTGAGGCACGCGTATGGAAACCTCTTGTTAGGCTGGGGTAAGCTGGAAGTGCACGACAGCTCGTCCTCTGACTACATGGCATGCTGCAATGTGGGGAGCCAGGCACGGCGGGAGAGCAGGGGGCTTGGGTATCAGGACGCCGCCCTCAAGAAGAGTACAGAAGTTTAATGTGAGCAGGCAGCGTCCTGGCCCAGAAAGGAAAGCCGCCTCTCCTACCCCGCACACCCAGGAGGAGACCGAGGCCCCAC
>JAGPOW010003182.1:12870716-12895534 GCA_030014935.1 Caiman crocodilus | reverse complement strand
TTTTGTTATAAGATAACGGCTTGGGGCCTGCAACTCCTGCATGGGAAAGTCATCGCGACTCAGTCAACAGGACTGAATCTGGATTATGCTGCGAGTCCCTGGCTGGACATCTGCTAACTTCACCTTGCCCCAGCAGTCAGCTCTGTGGGACCCCGGCTTACAAGCCTAGACCTTCCCTAGGCCACATCCCGTCCTGGCACGGCACCGCTGTGGTAGGTGGGGGAACCGGGCAGGTTCGTTGCCCCTGGTCTTTCAGCCCCACAACTCTGCAAGGCAGTGCTGGAAAATGCAAAATGTTATTGCTGCTGTTTGCAACATTTCCCCCGTACAAATGTGTGTCTTTGCAGGGAATGAGCACTGTAAAAAAGGCAAATACAAAGGACAAACACAGCATTGTTACTGCAGCAATACAACAGTAAGGTCACTGTACATAGCGTCTTACAAACAGAGCCCTTCAGGCCAAATTTACATCTGGTGTAAGCAGGGGTCACTCCTTTGTCAGCAAGGGAGTGGCTCGCATGAGCTCTGACTTTAATATCACTATAGACCAAAGAATATACTTGCCAGACAAGAATAGGAATCATTAAGTCTGTGGTCCAAAGTGAGGCGCTGAACCATCTCAAAGAGTGAAGCGTGGTCAAAGTTACAGGGGTTGGAAGAGATAAATTCATCCATGCCATGCTTTTGAGCTCTATCTGCATCTGTTCATTTATACATATAGAGAAAGACACCATTTAGAGAAATATAGCACATTTCATTTGACGTGTAAAACAGAACCCGCCCCCCACCAACCAGTATACAATATGAAGCATGAAAGCTAAATAATATCTTCTAATGCCATTAAACTTCTATTTCCCATGGCTATGAAACATAATATATTCTTTACCTCCCATTGTCAACTTGCATCACTTAATCACTATCTTATTGCATTTAGGCAAAAGATTTTAGAATTAACATCTCGTCAACTGCTCATTATAGTGCATTTATTCTGTACTTAAAAACAGAACACAAAACCAGCAACTTATTCTGCATCTTACAAGTACACTAGAAGCTGTAAGATTTTTGGCTTCCAAAAGTAAATTAGCTCCTATTTAGTTATTTGTAATTAATTATAATAGATTCTGCCATTCTAATGCAATTATGTCAGTAGCATTTGTCTCTAAATTGACTAAGTTCCCTAGGTAGAAAACCATTTCTATTGTTTCTGGACCAAAATGCCAAAATTTGTCTCCCCATCTCCGATTTTTTGGTTTGTTTGCTTTTTTTTTTTAAACAAGAGCTTTTAAATGCTACCTCAAAGAAATTAAAAAAAAAAAAAAAAGATGCTCATTTAAGCATTGCTGATAAGTTAAATTGAGATGTAGTTTGTTGTCACTGAGAAAGTAACCTGATAGTGTGCGGATTCTGTTAGTCATCTTGACAGACAGACAGAATTTACTCCGCTATGATTATGATCTGCCGTGGGTTTTTTTTTTTTGGTGAATTAATAGCCTCAATGTATTCACACTTCCCTGCTTTGGGTGACGTTTGCAGGCACAGACTCCTAGGGGCTAACTAATTAATCTCAACATGTATAACTAAAAATATACCGAATTCACCAATGGAAACAAAACAGACGATTTCATCTGGGTGCGGCCACGCGGGGACCCCCCGGGCGCCGGCTTTGTCCGATGGACAACGATGGAATTAAAAGACACTTTTCACTGTTTTTTTTTTTGTTTTGCATTTACTCAGTTTCCTACTATGCGGGCTCTTGCCAAATCCTTAACAAACAGACCAGGATTTAAATCCTCGCTCTGTTTACAACCTCCTAGGGGAACTGTATAGCCTTGAAACAATTAGGGAGACTCAAAGGGGACAAAACCACAACGCATTCAAATGTAGTGCTCCTCGGGAATCAAGTCGCAGCTCTATTTGTTTTTCCAGCAGAGCGGCCCGGTCCTGGAGGGACGGAAAACGCTACACTTAAACAAACAAACAAGCAAACACCCGACCGAAAACGGGCACGGGAGCTTGTGCGCTACGCTGTGCGATCTAAGTTTCCTTAACGATTTCGTCTGAAACTCCTGCAAGACAGCGTGTTGTTACCAGCTGCCTGGACGCAGATATTCTCCCTTCTCCTAGGAGGCCGTCTCTGGCTTTTTTCAGTAACTTGTGGGATTCATTTTATGCGCTCCTCCTTACCTATCAGAATGACAGCACAGACACACAGGACACATGCAACATTTCAATTAACTGCAAGCAATACTTAATTCAGCAGGCCCGGTCATGCTTGGTTTGAATCAGCAGACCCTGAGGTTCGGGGTATGCCCTGCAGCTTGGGGGAGTGGGGGGGGCATTTTTCTGCCTTGCTGGCGTTTAACCTGCTGATCCCCATTTGCTCCGTCTCTGCCTATGATTTTGCACCCCCGCCCCCCCCCGGTATTACTCCGTACATCCAGCCCGGAGAGTGCAAAAGCGGCTCCATCTACAGCCGAAGCTGCCAACGGGTTAGCCGGCGCACGCGCTGGCTGAGAGGTGCAGCGCCGGCTTCCCACCCCGGAGAAGGAGGATATCACCTCCGTGACACGTTTCGTCCCCGCCGGCCCCAGGCGCAGCAGCCAACGTCCATCCCAACCCCAGGTCCCTCATTGCAGCGCACGACCACCACGCCGCCAGGCTGGCTTCGCTCTCCTTTGACAGATTACGCCCCATCGTCTCTGTCCCTCTGGGCCAAGATCGATTTGATTAACATGAATACGCGACCGAAGGTTTTGTAGACGCTGTTTTCAATTCTGCCCATAAAATGGCTTTAACAGAGATATCAGGCTATTTTTTTTTTTTTTAATAGTCAGATTGTTGCTCTCAAATTTCTCTGAGTCGACTGCAAGCTGACAAATTGGCTGCGGGCCTTCATTTGCCAGTTCTCCTTAGATATTTTATTACTTTTCAATTAGGAGCCATGGTGCATTGTCAATCCTGTTGGCTCGGTAAAGGAGACTCTTAGCCCTGAGCAAACCAACCACAAGTTTGAAGGGCTTCCTTTCTCTTTGTTGGTTGAACCTCTTTAACTGGATCTTCTAGGAACCTCTATTGCAAATTAACACCCTCTCTCATAAATGTGCATTGCTTTCCCCTCTTTCACACTGATCTGGGATACATTTCAATTTCCCTTCGCCAGATGGACACCAGGCAGATCTTCGCCTGATGTAAATTGTCGGAGCATCCCTGGCTTCGGTGGAGCTGAAGACCTGCCTCGTGATTTTTAAGCCCTCTGCTCAAAGATGAGCATACCGACCATCTTCCTCCTGGCACCAACGGGCTCAAAACTCGCACGCCGAGTTACGGCGCGAACGGGCCCGTGTCAACGTCCGCTGCACTGGGGAAGATTGAAACCTAGGACAGTTTTATCTTCGTTGTCTTTGCAAAGCAGTCTCTGACCTGCAGCCCACCTGGGCACCTCCCTGGGACGCGCTCTGCGCCTGCGCTGGCTTAGAGCAACCGTGCCGAGAGACAGATCTCCTACAAGGTATCCGACGAGCGTGGCTGACCAAGATGCATTCCCAAGAAGGGTTATTTGCATGTCTCTGGCTCACCCGAGTTATTTAAAGCGCGACTGTCTGACACAGAAAGCAAGGCTCCCGATAGCAGTCCTCGTCACGGCTCGGCACTGCAGCATGAGACTCCGACTGCGTTCGGGAGTTGTTTTGTGTAGGCAGCACTGGATGTGTTCAAATCGCTCTGCTTGGATCGAAAAATTAAGCATGATTCAAAGTGGAGATGCCGCTGAAGAATGATTTGGCTGAATGTTATACACGCACTTCGTTTTAGGTTAAAATACTGCCCTGGCCTCATGCTCAAAATTTGCCGGGACAGCCAGCCTCCATCTCTACGCGAAAAAAAAATAACGAAGGTCCTCCTTTAGACTTGCCTTCCCTCAGTGAGGTCTTGCAAAATAAATGCACCATGCAACTTGCAATTCCTTTTCTTTTTCATTATTAGTTCTTAAATGCACCATGCACCTTGCAATTTCTTTGCTTCTTCATTATTATTTTCTGTTCAATGAATTATTTTTAAAGCTCAAATTCAACTCAATTATGCTAAAAACATCTCTCTCCCTAGAAAAAAAGCACATCATCACACTAACTACATCACCCCACCCACCTGATACAGACGTTCAACATTTTAAAATAATGACTACCCCTGCAGGTAAAAAACGGCTTCAGATACAGACAGTCAGTCATCGCTCAGAAGGGTCTGCGCAGCCTGAATGCGATTTTAGGCAAAATGAAAAATAAAGGAGCTGGCTTCTACTCACACTCGAACTGTACCAATTATTTGCAGACACTTTAAATCAGGCATTTAAGTCAGACAAGTTCTTGTGACCCTGAACTGTCCTCATAACAGTGAATAATAGGAACAATAATTAGTAATAATAATAATATTAATAATGATACTAAAGAGAGAAGATGATGTGATGCTCTAGTTATTTACAATCCCTTTCCAAGGTGCTTGTGCCAAGTTAGTTGGCACTTCTGTATTCAAGGCCCAAGACAAAATAATGCTACAGGCCTAGAAAAGTTGTCTTGCATCTCGGAGCATCGCTGCACACAGATTTAGCTTTAAAGGAAGCAAGGTGGTGGGCTAAGGAGAGAGCCTGCAAGCAAAGTTATACGGCAGTACCAACTGTGCGAGCTATCGTTCTTCGCAATGAGAGGCAACAGCCTCTTGTGCTCAACTTTGCAGTTGATAGCGTTGCCTTTCCTTATGCTTCTTTTTTAATTCCACTTTTTATTTTATTCATTCCTAGCATTAAATAAAAAAAAGACAGGACAAGAAAAGAAAAACTCTGTCAGGTTTATCCTGTTGGCATTAACTCGCCCTACTGTGATCTTCTGCCAGACACATTTTGTATATATGTTTGAAGTCAGAATCTTAAAATCTGCCAGTGTCACTCTGACAGAGCTTGAAAAAAAAGAAATAAAACAAGGATGAAGAAACACCCTGCCACTTTATTCTATCAGGGCAGTCCTTCTGTTATTTTCTACTGTCAACCGAAAGCAACAGACAAAAAGGTCAAACATCCCTTTCTTGCTATTTGTGTATCCCCCCCATCCCTCCCCATGTTTCCTTTGCAAGATTTTTGGCAGATTTTTATGAGATGGGTGAAGTTAACGACAGGGAAACAAGCTCCATAAAAGACTTCTTGTTATAAAAGGCTCTGGGCAGCCATTTTATCTTAAGAATTTTTCACTCCAAATGATTTATTTTCTGCAGCGAGCGGCTGCGTTTTAGTACCAAAGGCTACCGAGCAGCTTTTACATTTTCCAACACGTTTGTTTATATAGATAGATATATCTATATAAAAAAAAAAAAAAAGGACTGTAAATTAAAAGGTGACTTTGTATCTTACTCATCTGGAAAATGTGTGCTTGTCATATCTGCTTGACGTTACAAGAATGAAGATGTGGTTTGGACGGTAACAAACAATGACACTAGTCAACCTCATCAGGAGACATGAAATAAAGGAATGACAATGATTGATGGCAGCTATTCATTTACAGAGATTTCTAGAGGAGTCTTGATTGGTGTGCTCAGACTACTGGGCTAAGTTTTCCAGGAACTTCACTCTTCTTCCGCTACGCACAACAGTGGGAGGGAGGATCGGGACAACTGGAGGCTACTCAACACCCGTTGCGTTACGCCACGCAGTTGACTGCGCGCTTGGAGGAGCAGCTAAGTTGCTTCACAGACCAAGCAGAACTAACAGATACTCTGAGGAGGGCAACTTGTTCAAAACCCCCGAAGGGAATCGCCTAGAAACTGGACTGAACTTGAGTTTGTACAACTGGAAACGCTATTACATATGGCTAGGGTCCTAGCTGGGAAAAAAAAAAGAATAGGACTTAAAATACCATCTTGTTGTTTACTTCTGAATAGCTGGCAATGCTAATTGTGTGACTGTTACCAAGCCTCTTCCTTTCAGCGCAAGATATACCGTAGCGTTTGCCAGAGCTAAAGTCGATCCAATCGATATCTCCTATTTTCTGTGGTTATAGCCCTCCGTAGAAACAAGCAGCTTTTTTTAACTCACCTAACCCACTACTCAAATGCCTACTCAAGAGCCTGAGCGTAGCTGCCCACATGCCAAACGCTACAGAAGAAGTGGCCGTGAATGCCACTAATGAGGATATTCTAACGTGCTTTTTTATTTTATCTATTTTATTTCCCCCCTACTGCATACGCATACATTTTTCGACTTCATTTTTAAGGTTTGAAGAATCAAAAAACGCATTTTACTGTAAATCACTAAATACACTATGCCTTGAAATGAAATCTAAGTTGTTCCATGTCAGGAGGTAGTGAATAATATTTTATAACCTGTGATCAAACCAGGTGGTGGATACAGTAACTTAAAAGTGGATTTTAGCGAATGGCTGTTTATTGGATAAGCATAGTTTTATGGCATGTCATTTTGATAGTTTTTGAAATGCTCCGAATTGACTGGGGACACGTACAAATCTGAATTTAAAAAGCCACTGTTAAATGCTTTTAAAGCACAAAAAAAGTGATTTACAGTGTGTTTTAAATTCATGCAAGTTATGTGAGAATTGATTTCATATTTTAACATTGCATTCCTGGAATGGAGCATCTGCAAGTTGACAATACAGAAGACAGAGCAGTGTTCTCATGATATATATGTGTAAAGAGAGAGAGAGAGATATGTAAATATAAATAAAGCAATTAAAGCGCACAACTACGAAAATTATCTAACAGGATAGCAATGCATTCTAGTGCAAATACACGTAACGCTGTCAGACCTGAATTCATTCATTCTTTCTTGCTCTAAAAAGGGGGGGAAACCCTGAATTTCCACCAAGTTCACAATTTGTGGCACGTCTGATCAGGAGCCTCGTCAGACATCCAAAAACTTGAAAAACAAAAAACAGAAAAGGGAAAAAAAAAAAAAAGAAAGGAATCTCTCTGCTAAGAAGGGGTGAAGAAATTCTGCCGGCTACCCAGGGGTACACTTATGCAAAGAAATAAAAGAAGAAAAGGAATGACAAAGAAAGGAGTATTGTTTCATGGTCAGGAGGGATGATGCCACCTGCTCCTTCTCATAATTGCATTCAGAATACTCCAAATACATATTTGCCAGCTCTCATGACCAACAGCTTCTACTCCCCTCTTAAGTAAAGTATGCATTCACCATGTGTTTGAGGAACAGCTTTTTAAACACGAATAAAGAATTAGCACAGTGTCTATTTTATCTGAAACTGAACAAATAAAAAGTTTTTTTGTGCTCTGTGGGTACGATTGCATCTTTTTAGTTTGCTTTTGTGTGTTGTTTGTTTGTTTAAATAGGTAGCTTTATGAGAAAAGTACCAGTGGAGCCTGGAAAGTTCCTGTAATCATTGGCTTAATTTAGTATATTTAAAATACATTTCTCGGTTACAAAGGAGGACGTTTGAGACCACATGCTAAGCATTGGTTTGCATTAGCTTTTGGGAATAGGAAGAAGCCCTACTGGGACTGAATTATTTTAACTCATAGTGGATAGCCTTGACTGCCTGGAAGAAATGATATGCATATGCATATGCATATACATATTATAAAACAGCTACAGTTTTTGATAGAATCCCTTATTGGGTTTGCATGATAGGAAACTGTCAGATCTAGAGATCTCACGCTTGCATGTGGTAGTCTTTTTTTTTTTTACTTTCTAATTTTTGTGCTGCGTACGAGTCCTGTAGCTTGTCTTTCTCAGTTAGATCTCTCCAGGTTTCCTACCCTACCTTTCTATTCTTTGAGGTCTCCAGGGTTAAACCCACGCTGCTGATGCACAGCACCATGCTAATCATTGGAACAAACCCCCCACCCCCCTTCCATATCGTCAGTGCAAAACGATCAGTTTTCAGGCATTAAGCAGTCAACTAGATGTAAATTCCATGAAACAAAAAAAAAAAAAGGTATTATTTACAGTTTTATTGTGATGCTAATTAATATTTACATCTTGGAATGAAAAAAATAGGAATGTTAATGATTGGCTTTACTAAGAGGATCACTTGATGCCAATGTGAAAGCCAGGGAGAGAAGGCAATTATGCAAACATCACATGCATCCTAATTTCAGTATGGAAACTTACATTTCAAATCTAAATTCAGGAAAATAACATGGAAAGTTTTTACTACAAAAATCTAAACATGAGAAAGATTTAAGAGAAAAAAAAAAGCACATTGCATATGTCAGATAATCTAGTCTGATTATCTGAGCTGTGCTAGCTACAGGGAAGCACTTACCCTTGAGTCCAGCTAGAAGTTAGCAGGGTAAGAAGGAACAAACCAGAATAACATAAAGACTAGCAACAAGGCTCAGGAAAGCAGACAGGAACCCTAACCTAGCAGCTACAATACTCGGGTTCAAGCAAAGAATGAAAAAGAAACTTAAAGTAAAACAAAACAGAACCGAAAACAACACTTACGGCTGATCATTTCTTATGAAGCTCAATAAACCTCGCCATTTCTTACGGTGGAACAAATAATTACAGTTCTCAAAAACAGCCAACTCTTTGCATATGATGTGCTTAACAGTTATTAAATAGAAACAGACATTAAAAATGAAATATAATAACAAGTGATATGTAAAACAATTACTGACCAATCTTTAATGTTTACAAAAAAAAAAGAGGTTAAAAAAAAAATGAAAGCTGAGCATGTTTGGGTTTTTTTGTTTAATGTACCACTAACACAGAACGGACAAAGATTGGTACTCTCAGACAAGTGGCCACTTTTATGAAGCTTAATATATTGCCAAAGGGTGTAATGTATCTTGGCAGCATTATTAACTCCAGCACTGTGCATCATTTCAACAGTAAACAAGAACGGCTTTGGGTTTTGCTTTTATAAGGCAAATATTTGAGAAAAAAGTATCGCTTGGTGTTAATAGATATTTTTTTCCTTTTAAATTGTAGCAAAACAACAAATAAGCAGAAGTTTTCAATCTAACAGGTGTTGTTTCACCCACATAAAAGGGATTGTACAGTCATACACAAATTAATGAATAGCAGGATCTATTTTTTTTTCAGTATTTAAATTGCATGTAAATACACTCCACCCTTGTTTAGAGCTGCCTGTTTCCAAGCCAAGTGTTGCTAACCAGCTAGAAAATGCGAAGTCGGGTACTGCATAAAGTTTATATTTGCTAAATCAAATTAGGTGGCAACCAAATGAATTCAGTATTACTACCGAGTTTCCCCAACTGTAAAACGTGTTGTTCTCAAGTTTCTCTTTAGCAGACAGCTATATCACAAGACCGGAGTGTTGGCTCTTTTTGTGTGTGTGTGCGTGCGTGTGTTTGTAACACAAAACACTTCTACCATCTTTAAGCAGCTTACTCTGTCCATGAAAGTAGTAACAAAATAATGACTAGTTAAACTGCGGTAACGCTTAGGCTCTTGCAATTCCTTTGTTTAGCAAAGTAAATAAAGGAAAAAGAAAAAAAAACATTAAAGAAAAGAAAAAGCTGTGCAGGAGATATAGTTAAATGCACAAGACTGCTTAACAGTTTTCCTTACCTTTTTGCAGGCAACACAAAAGAACAACCGAAAAAAAAAATACAATCAACAAACCCAAATCCCTTTTAAAATGCAATACTTGATATATTTGAATGTAAAAGATGCAATGCAGATTTGTATCTATAACCCAAGCACCTGGGAGGAATCGTCACGTGTTTAGTTACTTAGGCTGTGTACGTTTGATCGCCCGGCACCCTTTGAAATGTCCAAGGAGTGTGTGCTATTCTGCAGACACGAGAAAGAGCGCTAGCTCTTTGCTGCTGGCACAGACAGAGCAGCTGAAATGCAAGGATCTGAGCTACAGCGTGCTTCCCCTTTCCTCCTAGATCTGAGTGAGGGGGCTCCTTCAAAGATATCCCAAACCATGAGCCGACGTGAAGGGGCAGGGCAGAGGAAAGGCCACGATGCATGACATCCCCAAACCCACGAACGAGGCAGGAGGGCCACACAGGTCTTCTGTATCCCTTGCAGCCCTCCCTTCCAGCCCCAGCAGCAGGAAGGGGAACCACTGGTTCCCTTGCTAAGGGGCCAAGGCAGAGGAGAAAGGCCTCAGGCTGGTGCATCGTGGCACAGGGAGCTGAAGCTCCTTCGAGAACGAGAAGGAAAATGCCAGAGCATGGATCTGCACGGAGGTGACTAGCACAAGCCTCAGGGGGAGCGTGCTCGTTTTCCCCCGCTGCTCATTCGCAGGGCGAGGGCAACCCGCCGTCCCTCTCTCCTTGCTTTGCAGGGAGTGCGGTGTTACTTACCCCACCCCTGGTCCTGGGACCACGCTGCCAAGCAGCCGTCACGAGTGACGATGCCCGTCCGGCGTGGCATCCCGAGCCTGCTGTTGGCTCACACTCTGTTGCATCTGCCCTTGATGATGATGCCACATACACAACCTTTAAGGACAGGTGAGTTTTGGACTAAAAACACCTGGATGTACCCAGCGGAGGGAACTCGTGGCCTGCAGGACTCCTCAACCGGCATTCAGCTATCATCCCCGACTCAGGGGGATGCTGGGGTGGGATGGGGTGAACCCAGGGTGCCGATGCTTGCGCAAGGGATGCTGCCCACTACCCGCATTTCCAGCAGCTCAGAGGCTGCTCTGAAGTACACCGCGCCAGCACCCAGAAGCCGCAGCAAGCAGGTCCTGATTGCATCCTGCTTGAAAGAAATGCCCCCGAAGCACAACGTTCTTGCACTACAACGCACACCAACGGTGTGCAGAGACCACCGAGCCCTGGTCAGCACAACCCCGGCTCACTGAAATAGAAACTGTGCCCTGTGAAATCCTGCGCTCGGTGATAGTCTTTATTTGACCAGGTCCTACACTTCCCTTCCTGCCTCTGTCATTAGGCCCCAGTCACTTCACCCTCAGGCCAACACCTCTTAGACAACAGGGATTTGGCTTGCATACAGTAGATGAGATGTAAAAAATGCTGAGCCTATTCCCAAGCAGGTGAAGGACACTGTTCATCACAGCACATTGCATATCACCGGGCAAATTTTCTTCCAAGTTGCTGACCGATCCCTAAACGCTGAGAACCGACTGCAATCCCACAGCTAGTATTTTAGTTCCTCCTCTCCAATTTCAAGTTGATTTCGTTTGAGGAATTTCCTAAATACATTTATTTTCTTTTTCTAATTTTACTTAAAGGCTTTATTCTCTCCTTGCTGTATGTGACTGACCCTAGTCAAAGTTAGGGATAGACACGCTCCGGAACAAAGAAATACGTGGCATTACAATACCCTAGAGAAGACCGGGTGGCCCTTCCCTCATTTTCCTGCCTGTGTTGGCCTCTTATGTTTAAATGATGGGCTTTTTTGTTGCTTGTCTTTTTTTAAAATTGAAGCCACGATTTACCAGGTGACAGGACTCGGGCTGCAGCTCACTCCGCACAGATGCACAGCATACGCAGAGCAATCCAGAATTAAAAGATGAACTGCTGAAAATTCACATCTAACTGGTCTATAAGGCACCCTGTTAAAATGACCACGTGCTTTCCTGCCATTTAGATTTTCTTCAGGGGACCGACCACCTTCAGTGGTCGCGTTTTGTATTTTAGACGTTTCTACCCACCTCTTTAAATACGCAGCTGAATAGCATAGGCAAATCCCAGCACTTGAACCTCAAGCTCCTGCAAGGCCAGGCCTTTGCCCTGTTGAAAAATTTACCACCCAGAATCTCTCTCTTCCATCAAGTATTGCATCTTATTAAATACCAGCAATCTCCCCGCGAAATTCGCCTCTGGGGTTCAACTGCGTGTAAAACACAGGCTGAATCCACTGATGTAAAAGCAGCTTAGCGAGGATGAAAAGAATGGAGCGTTTGTAAAAAAAGTTAAACTTTTGTTTCTGAGTATCTATTCACATCAGCGGAGGAAATCTTTCCATCAGAGACGGCTGCTGGTAGGAGAACGGGTCTACTTACAGAATTGCGAGATCGGCGCGTCCAGCTGGGGCACGTTTCCTCCCTTGGCATTAAGCTTCTGGACCTGGGTGGGTGGCACCGGTTTGTGGGACTGGCCGGTGGCCCGGTACATGGCCTGCACCCACAGGATGCGGTCCTGCTCATCGTCACTGGCAAAGATCACCGTGTCGCCTTCCTTCACGGCATTGAAAAATGCGCGGCCGCCCTCCAAGCCTGGCAGGAAAGAGAAGGCACTTTAACAAGAAAGGTATGCCTTCATAGGAAAGGAGCATCTAGTGTGACCCTTGGCATAGCGAGACCCGTGCCCCGCCAGCTGAGCTAAAGGCCATCTTCCAGATGTCCAGCCTTTGGACATATCCACCACATCCGTAGGTAACACAACAGGCTGTGCTTACCATTGGGCATTGCTAAGGCACGAATTTGGCTCTCAGCTATGCCAATGCAGGATGAGCTCGTGCGACGGTGGGGGGGAGGAGGGTCAAAGGCTTGATACGATTCATCATCACTCATTAATGGTGTGCTAGCTTATTATTTTGGCCCCCCCAGTTTAAAGAATCTGGGTGTCAGCTCGACGTACCAGTCAAGCCCCTTATTTCCACCCCAACCCTCACAGAGAAAGCAAGCTGTTCGGGCCAAATGGCGCAGTCCCTTCTCCAGCACAACTCTCGTTAATTGTGCTGTCGCTAATACTGCTCTCCCGAAAATGCCAAGGACTCCCCGGGGTGAGACTCAGCAGGGCCTTCCTCGTCTCTCTTTCCCCACGAGTGAGCGCGTGTTGCTGTCTTTGCCCCTGATTCAGGGCCCAATTCTCATCTCCGCCACGTCACGGTATATCCAGAGCAGCAGCAAACAGGCTCGTAGCTGCCCGGTCAGGAAGGGAATTGCCCCTACCCCTATTCCTACGTGCACAACCATCTCTCAGGGTGAAATCCCAGTCCCGGGAAGTCCCGAGGACTCCTACCACTGAATTCACAGGGCTGGGATTTTGCCCGTAGCCTGCCATGGCCTTCCTTCAGAAGCTGAGCAGACCAGTCAGCCCAGTACATCCCAGCTCTGCAACTCGCCCCAGAGGGCCTGATCCTGGCACTCAGAATAGCCCCAGTGGAATCAAAGCAGCAAGGTGCAATTGCACGCGGGGAAGGCGATCCGCATCTGGACTCCTGCGCCCACCAGCGAGTGCAAGGAAGGGTGCCCTGGCTTGCTTTCTGCGCCATCCACTGGGACTTTCACTTGGGAAGGGCTGCCCGGGGAAAAATGACACTAAGGTCATATAGGTATTGCTTAGTTATAGCAAGAAGGGAGCCTAGGAATGGTGAAATGAAATGGAAACTTGGGTCAGGATTTTGGCTCAAGAGGTGCGCGGTTCCTGTCGACTTTTCGTGGGAGCCGGGCCCTGCCTCACTCAGGCTCACGGGTAAAAGCCAACCTAAGTGCCATTTTTTTTTTTCTAATGATTTCCTCATTCAGCCCACTTCCCCCAAATCTATTTCTGGGCCACGTGCCTTGCACGTTTTGCATGGGCAGAACCAATGCAAACGCATCGGTAACCGGGACCCCATTCAGCTGCAAAGACCGGCAAGGCGCTTCCAGGTTTGGACCCCGACCGAACCCCGCAAAGGTGCCGAGCTCCTGGCTGGCGCGCCTCGTACCTGGCTGGGGGTCAGTGTAGTCCACCGTGTACCCGTCAAGCTGCAGCAGTTCTTGAGGCTCAGCCTTTTTCTCCCGGTAGCTGCACATAGCAAATGTATATTGACTCACCTGAGGAAAACCACAAAGCTAGGATGGCACCGGGCTCCCACAGCAAGGCAGTTCAGAGTGCAAACGCTTACGAACGGTGCTCGCGGGCGGGAGGCTTGGACAGGGCATGCCGTCCATCAGTGACAAAGGGGGGGGGGTATTTTCTCACTGTCATTGCCAGCATGAGACGCACTACGGGCTCGAGTGTGTTCAGCAGAACCTTTTCTCACCCATTTTTTCCCAGCGGCCTTCAAAGCCTCTGCGCCGATACGGACGGTGGGTGCCCCCCAAACAGGGGACGCTGCACGCTTTGGAAACTCTATCAGTCACTCTCAGACAAATGCCAGAGTGACACCTTGTCACAAACAATGGGGACTAAATTGCTAGGTGCCAGTCAAATTAATGCAATCGTAAAACCCCCCGATCTCCGCTGCTGCCGTTGTCATCGGTGCTGTAAATGGCAGCTCTCACTCCTCTGAGTTGCCATCTGTATGACACGATACATTCAATGTCAGGTTCTTGACGGGAGCCTGCGCCGCCGCGGGGGGCTCTGTCAGGCTCTCAAATCGCCTTTAGGAGGCCATCAGGCCGCATCAAGACCCAGCTTGTACTTAGCGTTTTCGAATCTGGATCGTCTGGAAGAAGACTGTGAGGAAGCAAAGGATTCTCCATGCTTCAGGCTAGGAACTTACAGGGAAATTTACTGTCAAATGATTTCAAATGACTTTGTTAAGGTTGTGTCACATCCTGGATCCCTTACACAATTTTATTAGTTTAGACATTTCCCTGACCTCTGGAGGAAGCCCGGACTTCAGACGGTTCTTTCGAACTCGCGTATCAATGGATCACGCTCGGCATTTTTTGGAAGCGAGGAAACATCTCGAGAGGCAGGCTGCATGCAAGCCAAAGGGCTGAGAGATTTTGCCTCCAAACTGCAGACACATTGCTCCATTATCAAGATACGTGCAGCACAAATTTCTGCGGCATGTATTGCTAATAAAATGTTACTTATTTAGAGCAGAAGACATCGATTCTACCGGCAAGAAGGCTGTTTCGCTCGCCGCTCGGTACGCGGCTGCCCTCTCTCGGTCTCTGAGGACTATTACCACGTGCTGCTAAGCCTTTCTCTTTGCTGCACATTATTCTGATGAACAACTCACAACAAACATAAAGGCCACCCATTTGTGGGAGGAGAATTAAAACGGATATGTTAAGCATCTTGCCAGCTTCTTAGGAAGAAGAGCGATCAACAAGTAACAGATCAACAGCGAAAATGTGCGAGTGACATACGTGCATATTATGTGGCACGGACTTGGAATGAAATTAGGCACTCCACTTTATTAGCAACACATAAATTAAAATGGCTAACTGTAATTGACCTAAAAATAAGCCCGGAGCCCAGAAACACACTTTTGAGACAACTCGTGTATTTGCAATTCATTCCATTGCACTTCAGCGCAGTATCTTGCTGCCACCTCCTGGTCCTGCTGCACAATGACTTCACCCAAATAATCAGGAGAGTGGCCTTTCAAGTAGTTATTTCAAAAATTGGGGAGACTGGATAAATTTAAGTCTTGGAGGGAGGCAATATGAATGCAGCATTGACCTCAGATGATAGGACTTTTGTTGTTTCTTCCCCCCCTTGCAACTGTTATACCAATAGTTCACACTTATCCTGTAGTTTAAACCATCTTGGACACACAAAGCGAGTTCTGAATTCAGGCTCTTTTTAGTCCACATGATTTTCGTCTCGGATTTCTTAGACACAGAAAACATTCCCCGTTGCCAACAAGGAACCAGCCAATTCAACATTCACGTGAACACATACGTGTGCTGAAGTCGACATGTCGCAATTTTTAAAAAAATAACAAAATGCGTTCATTTGGAATAATACCGCTACTCTGACTCCATGGAAATATCCTGGGAAGAATCGGGTCTGCGGTTTCCAACCATCTACTTACCCAAGATGGACTTCATGAAATATTAAGACATATGCAGTTAATTACACTTTCATTGCACCCCCTAGATTGGTAAAACTGAGGCTTGCTACCACCGCGGAGCTGAAATAACCTCTCGCTTCTCAGGCGATTAAAACCAAGGCAATACTTTTCCTGTTACACGACTGTATTTGAAACAGATATTTTTGTTAATTAAAACCAAACTCTTAGTCCCCGGGTTTTCACTCATCTCCCATCTGCTTGTCGACACCGCTAAAGCTTGTGGTTTTTGCGGGGATGAAGGATTTAAAGCAGGCGTCGCAGTAATAATACGCTTCAGAGGGGGTCACATATCAGAAGTCAGAAAAGGCAAATTAGTTGAATGAAAAGAGAAGCGTCCAAAGGCCATTGCTCTCAGGCCATCTGTATGACAGGGTGGATACGGTGCCCTAAGCAAGCATCGGTTGTGCAGCAGACGAATGCTTTCAAGAACTAAGAAACACCTCTCTTGGAAAACGCCCTGTCCCGGGATGCGAGCGGGTAGAGTGCAACTTGGAGCAAGCAAGCCACTGGAAAGCACCATGCAAGAGGAGGGATTTAGAGGGCCTGACGGAGATGTCCTGGTGTGGGCTGCTCAGGGAGGTGGGACGACACGAATATGAACACAGGGAATGGGAGAGACCCTCCTGCGGAAAGAGATGGGGCCAGAGACTTGATGACGGGAGTCAGGGAGGGGTTTTAAAGGCAAGATGAGCTTCAGCAAGTGTTAAGAATAAAACTGGGCAGGAAACAATGAATGGAGCAGCAGTTACCGCAGTGCAAGAATACACATTTTCATGGGACCGCTGAAAAACTACCCACTGGGCCTGCAGCCATTTTTCCATTGCTTTAAACCTCTGTGATGTTGGTTTAGTTTTTTCCGCTGCATGATTGCAGAGAGGCAAGTTGTGCAAATGGAAACCAGGTTCGACCCGATGGCAGCAACCACGGCCGAAGTCATAGAAACGTAACGGGCAGGGACCTCCAGAGGCGATCTAGCCGTGAGGCACGATCATCCCTATCCAAACCATCCTATCCCAATCCAGTGTGTAAGCGCTTCGCAAAACCACACAGATACCCGATACGACACAAGACTTCACACCCGAACCTGCCACCGGGAAAGCAGGGGGACTGTGGCGGCGTCTCTAAAGGACATTAATCTACGCTCAAGAGATCCCAGGGAGAGGGCCATGCCCACAGCAAGCCTCAAAGGTGCACGGCGGATTTGCTCTCGTCCGTGAGCACTTACAGGAGCGACCTGCAAAAATCCTCTCTACTTCTGCGGGAGAACAGCTTTCAAGGAATATCGCTAGGGGATTTGTGGGTTTGCACTCAGAGAGGACGCCCAAGTCCCACTCAGACCAGGGGCAACGGCGGAGGCACGTCCAGGCTGGAGCAGTAAGAGATGCAACAATGCACCGCTACCGATGCTGTTCAGAAAAGGCGTTGAGAGCGCAGCACAGCACGGTCACACAGAAATGGCCAGAGTTAATGCAATTCAGGGTTAAGATGCCAAAGGAGCGGTCCCCAAAGCACTGACCCCTCGATCCGGGAAGAAGCTGACCGCACGCCCTGCGGACCTTTCTATTCCACGAGGGACGCCATCCCTAGGTCCAAAGGGACATCTAGAGTCTGGAAAAATAAGAGACTATAGGGAGTCTCGCGTGCATTATTTTGCAGTCCCAGAGCTTGAGAGGCGACAGCAAGTTCGCCTTGGATTGCAGCTGTGGGAAGAGAGGTGCTGGCCGTGGGGTCAGGCTTTTTCCCCAGAAGATGATGGAGATGGCGATTTCTCTCACACCGATCCCCAGAACAACTGAGCTTTGCAGTGGGTTGAGAGTCTGCAACAGGAGGAAAGGGGAAAGCGTGGCTAGCAAAGGGGGAGGAAATATGCAGCACGGACAGGGAAAGTCGGGAAGATGGAGGGTGAAACCTTGGCTCCGTTCACAGCACAGCGCGGGGCTCGACCCAGGCGGACGGGAGAGGAAAGGAGCAGAACAAGAGACGTGAACCAGACTGAACAAGGGACAACGGAGCAGGACTGCCTTTGCTAACTGTCTTTACAGAAGGACAGGATGCAAAAAGCAGGAAATCCAAAAAGAAGAACACCACGCGAGAGAGGAGAAAAAGATGAGCCGAGGGAGGAGACAGACAACACAAAACTGCCAAGGGTCACTTCTTCTGGGTTAGAAAATTAGATTTTACTTATTCATGGTTCTCCTCCCCCCATTCCCTCACAGGGAGCATATTCCTAATGATTAATACATGGGGATGCTTATTGCTCTTTATCCAATACAGCAGTTTTGCCCAAGACAATCTCCCCTAGGACTCCGCTCTCTGCCTCGCCCTTCCAGCATGGAACGATGTACTCCACTTCACCCCTGCTCCTCATTGCTGACACGGCAATGCTACATCTGGGGTCAATTCCTACATGGACCTTGGTTCGATCAACAACAAATAATTTGCCCCCAGGAGCGGGCAGCTGCCAGGCAGGTTTTTATTTCCACGGGAGACTTCAGCTCCCTGGTTGCAGAGGCAAATTTGCTTTGCAAGCTCCTGAGGTGACATCTGCGGGGTGCAAGGTACCCCATGCTCAGCCTCAAGCTTTAGGGCAGGGCTTTGTGCGCCGATCAGCGCCGAGCAACACCGCGGCTGCACCCTCCTCCGTCAGGTGCGTCCGAGCACGGGGCGGCCTACGTGACACTGAGCAGGGCAGGTACGCGGCCTACGTGCACGCCGACTGCCAGCTCTCCATGCATTGACCTCACCCTGCTGGGTAGCAAACCTATTCCCTGTGCACACGTGCACTGGCTTTTAAACGGGAATTTCCCACGGACACATTTGGACCACACAAGCGAAGGCTGGATGCTTGGGTCCCAGTTATGATGGATACTTTGATCCCAGCTGTGGTCCAGAGGCTGGTTGTGGTGAACCAGGATGTTTGCCTACACAATTCCCTGCATTACCCTGGTGATTCCTGGGAGCTCTTAAACACAGATTTCATTTGATCTTCCCCAGAATCCCCCGAGTTTTGCTAAAAGCAGGAACTGTCACTGCTGGTCTAAATTATACTGAGTTCAGGGAGTCTGTCACCAGGACTATAGATCCAGGCGTAGACACTACAACTGTTTCTAATCTGCAGCAAGTTGATCTGGTTCCAAACACCATCAGACACAATCAGTTGAAAAATTGCTTCAAGCCACACAGCAGACATGTCATCCAGGTACAAAAAAGTGTTACTTCCCATATGCTGCCAGAGCGTGGAAAAGGGGTTCTGGCGAAGCTGACAGAAGAAGAATAGATTCAGTCTGAAATCTCCAAGTAATTATTCCTCTGGCTCCTAAGAATGATTACAATACGGGGTGATTTGTTCCACTGCAGCCAACAAAACAACAATTCCTATAGGGTACATTAAGTCTCGCAGTGAATTACTGCGGGCACCATATGCTATATAAAAATCCCAGCTACGTATCCCAAGACCCAGCACTGGCTAGCGTCTCTGGGGAGAGCGTACTCAGCCGGTGTAGTGAGCTTGGGCACGTGTCAGCGGTGGACGCGTGTGCTGGGATGAATGTGCATTACCTTTTTCAGCCAGTCATAGGAGAAAAAAACCAACCCTTTACCCTAAAAGCTTTCATGGCTTACCATTGCCACAGGCAGTAGGGTTGCCTTTCCCAAGCATTTCTCTCACTTGCAATGCTGCGGACCCATTTCCATCCAACCTCAGGGCCATATTCTGCCATCGCTTTCACACTGCATATCTCAGAATTTAAAATTAGGCAAGTAGCGAGTCTCTGCCATATCATTTACATCTAATCAGTATGCTGTTCTGCTGCTGCTCATCTCAAAGGGTGGCACATGCTACAAGCAGGGTGGGCAGTGCTCAGAGTGGGGTGCAGCTCTGCTTACAAAAGGAAATTACATTTCCTGGATTGGGTCCTGTCCTCTCCTCTCCTATTTAGGGGCATGAAGGCAGAGGCTCGGTGACTTCGTTCAGCTCCTCGGCGTGCTTGGGAAAGAGGCTGACTGCCCAAATCCCAGACCATTCCTCACCCTCTCTCGAGGCACCGGGATGCCCCGTCTCTCTGCAGGTGAGCATGGAAACGACCTTCCCACCCACGTTACGGATGAACTGAACTGATTTTGTGCTCCGGCAGCGAGTGAACTTGCACCCGCGCTCTTAGTACAGGAACCGGTCTCCTGCCAGGCCTCCCCGGATACTCGTGCCCTGTCCTACCCCTCGGGATGCCTGCACGCGTCGCCACATGGAAGTGTTGGGGGAGAAGAGGCCAGGGGAGAAGCAAGAGAGAAGAGGGAAGGACACAAGAGTGGAAGGGAGACCCACTTATATCACAGTTTGGGCGTCTGGTTTGGTTCCTATAGGAGCCAGGACGATCGAATTACAGGATCGGAGGCTAAGAGAGGCCCTTATCCTATAGTCTAGTTGCCCTTAATACACCCAGCAACTTACGGTCTCAACGTGGCTAGGAATAAGCAGGCAGAAGGAAAGGAAGTCAACGCTACGAGCCGGGGACCATGGGCAGGGGGACAAGGTGGCCTTGGCCCACCTTGCTGGGGCACTTCAGGATGGCTCTAACCTGCACCTGAAAACGCAGAGGCGCGAGCACCCCTGGGTACACTTCTGACTCGTTAAAAATGTGCATCATCCTACAGCCCGGGGATGGGATGGACCCTGCCAGCTCCCTCCCTACCAATGCCAGCACAGCTCCAGACTGCGCAGAGGGCACAAGAGATCTTCTGGACCCACCGAATTACACCATCTCCATCTCCAACAAGTCCTTCTGCGAGACAGGTACCTACTTCCTGTCTGAGCCCTTTTTAGAAATTCCTTTCAATTGCTCGACCAAATTACAGATGTCCCCAAAACTGGAAGAGTGGAAAATTCACAGCAATGTGCAGAGCGGCCAGGTGAGAGGCTGCAGGTACTTGTCCATGTGAAGCCTTCAATCTAGGGAGAGAAGATGAACATCCGGGGTGCAGCTGGCCCCTGGAGTGGATGCCCGAGCCTCTAAATATGACCTGGAAAGGTCCCTGGAAAACTTAACTCGTTTTTTTTTAAGGCACCTTACCCTTCAGACTGAGCCACAAGCAGCAAGGAGGAGAAGGTCCTCACCCACCTTTTGCATTAAGGGATTTCCAGGGGCTCGAGCAGGGTGGAATAGGATCAAACGTAGATACATGGTCACCTAACTACCGCTTAGATGCCTAATAGATGGTACCAAGTCTCGCTCCCAAGGGGGATCACACAGCTTCACCGACTCGAGTAGGAACCGAATTTCACCCACACCCAAGAATCACAGATCCTGCTGGGCTGAGCTTGTTTCCCCTTCCCTCGTTCACCCGGCCTTGTTGGTTTGCCTTCCTTTCACGTCGCACTTCCTGCAGGGATGCTAGGAGATGGAGGTTGAGATCTGGACCGTCTTGCAGGCAATACTTTTCTTAAGAAGCCTCCCGTAGCACGTCAGACTTGAGAACTAACTACAGCGGTTCGTTAATCAGATTTAAACGTGTTTTATAGTGAAAAAAAGGTTAAAACAGTTTTAAGGAACCCGAGGGATTAACACGGAGACTTTGAGAAGGTTGAATTTTAGTTGAATGGGTTACCTGGACCAGCACAAAGAACCTTTTCTTCCATCTCTTCCAGACATTTTTACCAATGGCCCACAAGTATCTAGGAAAAAAAATACAGAACAGCTGGACTGAGTTCGGGAGTGACAACGGGTGGTCCTATTGCGCTTCAGCACTGCTTCTCCAGAGCTAAACTCTGAAGTCAAAACAAAATCAGGAACAGCTACGAGTCTCTTAAACAGTGCAGCAGTTTGCGATTTCTGCTGTCAAAATACTCTGCAGAGACAGAAACATAAAAATCTATTTTAGTCTTAATGTTTTTCAGCATTATTTCCTCTCCTCCTCCTCCTTTTTAAGACAAAAATGAATGGCAAGGGCACAAGAAGCATAAATTATAGGATCTACAATGAGAGCCAAAACCTGCAAAGAGATCAGCCTGGGTATGACGTCAAGGCCGTTTTGGAGCTGCTGAATTGAGCAGTCCTTTCATTTTGCTGAGCGGCGATTGCCCGGTCAGGAGAATACGCTGAGAGGGGAAAGGCTGGGGAACCCCCCAAACCCTTCGTGTTGCTTTCTAGCCCCCATCAAGCCATTGTGCGGAGGGAGCTGACGCCAGTACATCCCTTAGCACATCCCAAACCAACAGGGCAGCTCCGGAAAAATGGGACCAACCCAACCAAATAACTCGGTTCATGAGCACACGACCAATTCCTGGACATCCTCTGATTACGCAGTGCAGGTGAACGGGGTGCTCTGAAATAAGGAAGGGAATCCAGCCTTTCCCATGATGGTTTTCTCCAAGAAAACACATGTGGTAGCTGCCCCGGCAAATCCACAATACAGCCACTGGCAAAAATAGCAATAATGGAACCAGAGACGTCACCCAGTGCTAGAAACCCATTTAATTTATGGCGACTGCAGTGCATCACATTTCTCTCATGCTCCTTTATACCTCCACCTTGTTTCTGCAGCAATACATATAAAAACTGTAGCTTTTCATTATGCTGGTGGGTCTCTATGTTAAAACACATATCTGCACATGCCCAGGTCTGACTGTAGTCCCGGGCAGGCCTTTGGGTGTCATATCATGACACAGGTACAGCTCCTTAGGTCCAAAGGCTCCTGTGCACTCTTGCCATGGGCAACCTAAATGAGATGGCATGGTCTCCTACTGGCACTTCTCCGAGCTCAACATAAATTAGGATGCAAACTAGGAAAAAAAAAATAACACTCTGAAATCCTAAAACAGAAAGGAGTTATGCCATTGACTTCAGTACAGCTAAGATTTCACTTCTGGGAACGCTAGCCCCACAGTAAGCCTGAAAGCCAGCTGGGACCTTCTGCATAGAGGCTTTTTGTTTGAACAATTTTTTAAAAACTGCAAGTCCCAACATAGAGCTGATTTTCGCAGAACGGAGTGCTGTTTTCTCAACAAGTGTCAGGAGTGAAACGCCGGAAGATTTCAGTCCTGACGAGGGCTGCAACATGCTGTCTCTGGTTGTTCTATATTTGCACAAGTAACAGTCAAATCCTTGACTGACAGCCTAAATGTATTGCACAACAAAGCCGCGTGCCAGAACAGGAGTGCCGCAGAAGAGAAGCACTTCACAGCAGAGGCTGCGCTCAGACCCTGCTCGCAGTTATGCCTGCGCGATCATAATCCAGAATAATCGGCATCGTCCAGAATAACTCCAGCGAGGCCGGTGGAGTTTCTGAGCAGAATCCGCTCCCCAGGGCGTGCGAGACAGGGGTCACACTTTGATCACCAGTTCTCTGCAAATCAAACCTAGGGACCCATCTAAGCCCACTGAAGTCAATGGACTATTGCTCATTCACTTTAATGGGCTTCTGTTTGGGCCCCGAAGGCAGCTGTGATAATGAGCTAACGGTCTGAAGTGCATAATTTTAAGCAGCATCCTATCAATCAAATGGTCGTTGAAGTGAGCAGGACAGACATCTCAGCTCATCAGCTCTATTGCCAGCAGAAGCTGGAAGGAAACAGATGTGACTGAAGAGAGAAACCCTCCTACAGATCGGGGCTGGACTCAACTGCTGCCTCCCTATTGACTCCACTTTGGCCAAGGAAGAATTAAGAGATGAGCACAGGAATTACAGAGCTCTCGTCTGCCCTCGGATCCCAGCGTGCAGCTCCTAACGATCCCAGCTGGGCTGACGAGGATCTTCACCCACCCCCTGCCCCCACCCTGCACTTTTCTAGTCTCTGTTGCATCTCTCCGAGCTCCCAGCACCTCAAGGGATGAGGATTTCAATGCTCCTCCAAGACACTCACCCACTGCCTAGGGGAGCGCTTTGCCAGCAAACTCTCTGGCTCCTTCAGGTATCACTTCTCACTTTTTAATGCCATTCCCTTACCCCTGCTTGTACCCTCCTGTGCCACCCGTACGTGAGTTCATTTCATTCGACATTTGCAAAGCTCTGCACAAATAACAATGATCTTTCTTCCACAGCTCAAGCAGAAAGCCTTTTTCCCCCCCGCCTGGCTCTGAGCATTCAGTAGAGGAAAGAATAATTTAGGAAATTATACCCCGCGCCATAAAAGAGCTGGACAGCTCGCTTGTGATTTTCAGACACAGGAAAATAAAACCGCTTCAATTTCCTTGGGAGCGCTGCTTAAGAATTCAAACCGCTAGGCTGATGCATACAAGCTCATTAAAGGGATGATGCTAAAAATATGAAAAGTCCATTAAAACGAGGAAACTCATTTCATTTCTACATTTATTCTTCTGGTGACCTTCCGTGGCTCTGAAAAGAAAAGACTTTCTCTTTATGTCTGAATTCCTACAACAAGCGATGTTTCTCGTGCAGCCGAAGCAAGGAGCGCGCCGCACCAGAGCACTTACCCAGAATGCTTCATGTTCTGGGGCTTGTCCATTCGCACTGCCAGCTTGATCTTTAGGTCTTGGTCCGGGCAGTTTTTGGAAACGGTCATTTTGTGCCACTCGGACTGTTTGGGGCTGTTGGGCGTCGGGTGAAGAACCACCTGCACGTGACAAAAACAGCACTGGAGGAGAGAAACGACTGACCGCACTGGCAACAGGTGAGGAAGGCTCTCTCTCACCGTTTTCCAAGTCAAATGCCAGTATGTAGGGACTAGATTATACAGCTCCCTTGCCTACTCCAGCTACCACATACTTGTTCTCCAAGTCTTGAAAACTGTGCCTGCCACCTATTTCGACCCTCTGCGTACATCTCTGCAGTATTGCTCCATCTTTAAGCCGTCCCAGGACAGACCACATCCACCCCATGCATCCTCCAAGAGGAAGGGTCAGGCCCCGTTTCTAATGTCACCTAACTTTCGCCTTGACATCTCCCAGGCTAGGAGTGTGCTTCTTTGGGGAAGTTTCTCCTAACACTGGTTCAGTTTTCAGAGAATGAGACTGGGAGGAAAAAAGTTCATCGTCTTGTCCGTATTTACAAGAATGACTACAAATATTTTGTTGAGCGCTAGCACCTCCGGTACAGGCCAGGACTTGAGCCAGGTTACTAGTTTCTAATGACCATAAGAAGTAATGAGTGGTTCAGCAGA
>JAGPOW010003182.1:12844680-12862622 GCA_030014935.1 Caiman crocodilus | reverse complement strand
CTGTGCAAATACCTAACTCCCTCACCTGCCTTCAGCACAGGGTGGCAGGTAACTCATATGCGCAAGCACTGAAATCAAAACACAGATGGCAGGTCTAATTTTAGGTCTACCAGTAAAGGCAGTGTTGCTCCAAACTGCGCGTTTCCTTGACAATAGCTCGCTGCCTGCTTTAACTCGGAGCGCTAGCGCTTTTCAGACGGCTAGGGCAAGTGATTTCTTTAGGACAGCACATGCGCTCCATCTGTCTGCGGTCCTCATTGCACTCGTACGTCCTCGTCTCAGACTTACAGCAATGACAGGCACGGACGAGGCAGTTGTCGCAAGGTAAATGGATAGCACTAATGTACGTCGATGAGTTCGCAGGACTGGCTCCCTTTGAGCCAGCAACCGAGACAGTTTTCGTCCTCTTTTTAAAGAGCTTGCTTGCCACGCAGGATATTTCAGACTTTCAGCTCCCGGATTTCCAGAGAAGCAATCACCCTGCTTCAAACCTGCAAATCTACCACCTTTCTGGTACCAGGGACACAAAGATAAACTTCAGCATAATACAAATACGGTGCAAGGTAACAAAAAGCATTCACAGCTGTATCAGGTATCCAGGACGGAGCTGCACCTATAATTATTGCTATGAAGCATCCATTTACTTTTCAGCTTTTTTCATTTCTATTTGCGGACACTTTTTTAGGCTCCTTCCACGCCCTCCTCGCTCTGCGATGAAACGTATCCGGAGAGGAGGGGCTGCAATGCTCAGAAGTATTCCCTGTGAGGGGAAAAGCCAAAGCAAACGGGGAGCGGTGCTAACGGCAGTGCCGTGACACCTCCGTGCAGATGAATGATCAGGGTAGGGAAGGGATTTATGAGGTGGCTGACATGATAGGAGACAGGTCCTGAGGACTCAGAAGGTCCCTTCCAGACTTCTCTTCTTGACGGGTCCAGGGCACGTGCAGCTCAGCGGGAGATTTTGCAGGAACTCACCTGACTTCTAACAGAGTTAGCTCTTATCTCAGCCGTGAGGAGAGCTCGCTCGTGCAACCCAGCAGAGGAGGGGTGCACCAGCATCTCAAAGGCCTGATGAGAAGTTTGCTCCTGCTGCCCTGGAGCCATTTACTGAGCAGGCAACCCTTGTACCTAACCCTGGCTGCACCAACAGACCCAGGTTCTGCCTCTTTGACACAAGCATTTTCTGCAACACTCTTGCACACATTCCTGCCCTGATGGGGACAGGGATAATGCAATGATCTCAAAGCCGGGCTCATTACCTGCGCCATGCAGAAATGGCAAATGTCCCCTCTTCTTCCCTGCTTGGGTAAGGAGGCTGCAATGAGCCGAATTTATAAAAGGATGGACTTCACCAGTCCTCATACTGGTAGCTGCCGGGTAATTAGTAACCACGACCGGTAGGTCTTTGGAGAGATGCAGAATTTCTTTGGGACCTTGTCACTTCTGAGCACTCAACGCCGGGTAGCACAGCTAAACCCTGAACGGGCTACCTTGCCCCTTTTGCTAGCAAAATCAGTATATTTGTGTGATCCTCACCTGGGCTGCTTCTCCCTGGTAACCTCCTGCCGGGCATCCCAGGCCTCGCCATTGCGAGAGGCAGCGCCGGCTGCTCCTCCGAAGGTACAGAACTGAAAGGCAGGCTTGATTTAGAAAAGTTACAGGCAGAAAGGACTTTGTGATGCTCAAGCCGGCTCAGCAGCTGCCGTCCTTCCTGAAGGTCTCCAGGTGAGGCTAACCCAGGCGGGTTACCTGCCTTCGTTTCGTCTCAGCGAGGAGCTACAGGCCGTGCTGGTTTGGGTATTTCTGCTTCCGGCCCGTGGATGCTAGTAGCTCCGATTCAGGCACGAAACCTTGTTTTGTCAGCTTTTAAAGGCCAGCTATTTTTTTTTCCTACAGGAGTTTTGCTGATAGCTGTGAACCTCCCTCCCTCTGGCAGCTCTGGGGTTTGCACACATTTGGTTTCATGTGATTTGTGGCCATTTCTACAGAGTGGTACTTTCCATAATCATAAGACTGGGGAAGCTTTTACATTTTCAATCTTCGTTTTAATAGTCCAATTAACTTCAGATGCATTTTGCAAAGTGTCTCAGCTCGTCACCGCATTGCGAGCGTTGGCAGCTCGCTAGCCCCGGAGACGAAGCTTCCAGCAGCGGTGAAACCAAGTCGTTGCTAAAGAGGCTGATGGACCCCTCTCTGTTGCAAAGTGGTGACTTGCCCCCCCAAAACACCTGATCTGTGTGATCTGAAAGCAGTGCAGAGCCACTTTGCATTCACACTGGTATGGTGTAGATCAGGATCAGGCCAACTGAAGTCTCCCTGAACGCCATCAAGAATAAGTAGGGGGGTGGTCGTGCCCGAGACTTTCAGAGTTAGCTAAGCCACACGCTTCCAAAATGAGCAACCTCCCATTACAGCAAGTGTTAGCAGCACAGGGCTTTCGCTGCTCCTTGCAGCACAAGGACTTCCCCAGGACTTCAGCTGTGGTTATCACTGGGAGTGGCTGGGGAAGCAGAGGACACAGCTGCAGGGGCACAAAAAGCCAAGGAGTAACGGAGGCGGCGTTGGAAAACCCTGGGTTTCACAAGGGATTGAAGGTGCAGTGACAGAGATGATTCGAGGAGCAGGAGGAGAACTTGGAGAGGCCACAACAGCAAATATCTGAAATTGGGGTCCTTGGTCCCATATCTAGCCACCACCAGAAACCATCACTTAATTTGGAAACATAATGAACATGTTCCCCTTCCCAACGAAGCTGGGAGAAACAGCTGGGGACCGAGCCGTTTTGCAAACCCTGCCCATTTACTCCAATGCCTGCATGTGAGCCTAGCGGCCTAGACACGGTCACTCGAAGCTCTGAAACGCTTGACCTGCACCGTCCCTAGAAATGCAACACGAGAGACATTACAAAAGCAGAGAGCCCGAGGACTCGTCCCTCGCTCGGGCAGAAGGTTCAACAAAACCAGGGGCGCAGAAGAGGTACACGATAAACCACAGCCAAATCGCATCAAACACATCTGCAGCGGTGGAGTGGGTGAAGCCAGCTGTCAATCAGTGTCCTCAGTAGTCACGCACTAATTTAATCACACCTTAAGCACGATAAAATATTGTAATGTATTCGACCGAGCGTTAATTAAGCATTGTATTTCCACTCCTACACTTTTCCTATTTCAAATGCAAACATGGGGCTCGATGCTCAGCTGACACAAACCGGTGTTTCTCCCTGGAAATCAAATTTAAGATGGACGCAGATCTAGCCCTGAGTGTTTCTGCTTCTCACACATGAGCATCGAATGGTGTTTTCTGCCTGGGAAAGATCCCAGGAAACATAATATCCCTCTCCTTGTGCATGCAGCAATGTGGCTTCATGCTCTACCACCTTCTGAACATCATTTACTACCACTTTACCTGTGGGCTCTGCATAGTCAGGACAGACCTGATTAAACCAGGCATTTCCCCTGGTCGGATCTGATCTGAAACTTCCTACCTGGGGTCAGCACACCACCCAGCGCAAATGCAGTGAATCTTTTACGCCGGGGCATTGAACTGCCCAAAGTATCTGACAGCAGATCCATTAGGATCCCCAAGTATTAGGGCTTTTTCCCATGAGATCCACCAGCTCTTCAACAGGTGCTTGACACCTGAGAAGCAGGAAACAACCTTACTTCTTCTGTGGCTCGAAGGCACAGGCTGCATTTCCCCCTCTCCAAAAAAGCAAAACCTTTGCTGCACCGTCAGGCTGCTCCCCTGGGGAAAACGAGGAAGACAATAGACAAGGCCGCTCTCGGGAGGGGGACGTGGAAGAAGACACCCAAACTTGCACTGTGTGTATTCTGACAGCAGCTGCTTTACACAACTTGCATCTCTGTTTACTATTAAAACCTTCGTATTTGCTGAAGCGTGCCCAGACCATATGTTATCAACAAATGTTACCAACCAAATACAAACAGCAATTTTCATTAGGTTTTCTTCATGAGAACAACATTAGCCACAAAGGGAATAAACCTTTCCAAATGACAGTAAACATACATCGCAAACCTTTGACAACACGGCGGTACTTATAAATGCATACTCAATAAAGCCAAGACGATCTCCACTTCAATAAAATAAAGACACTTAGGAAATGGATTTAGTGCAGGTTGAAGCCTGGGATGATGTCATTAGTTGCCATAGTGATCTTCAGCTAAGGGCATAATTCATGTCACTGAAACATGATTTGTATTCAGCCTAAGTACACAGTTTATGTGCACTGTGTATTAAATTATCGTTCATAAAATTAGCTTCAGACACCAGCTAGCTAGTCATGTCTTTCCAGGGAATGGAAGCATGAGGGAAAAGTTATTAACAGCTGAATGACTTGCAGCAGAAAGAGTCCATGCTTTTGGGTTCCGCCTTCACAGCCTGTTTTAAACATCCTCTCCAGATCATCTAGTGCAGCCATCACACCATCCTGTTCCCTTGGGGCCATTGCAATGGGGCATTTTAATGCATTTAATGATTCTGTAATCCAGGACAAGATTAATCAGATACTCTCAAAAAGAGGTACTGTCTACTAGTGGGAAATCCAAAGCACTCGGACCTGGGTGTCTACACTTAAGGCCTCTCCACTGCCTCTGGGGCTTCAGGGGGAACTGCTGGGTGCTCCTTAAATCTGAAAACCAGGCACCAAACAGGAGCTGAACTGCCTCAGCTCTTGTGAGCCGTGGGCCGATGTTTCATCAGTGAAAGGCTGATGTTGCATCAGTGAAAGGCATCAGGATGAAGCATACATTGCATGCAGCCAAGTTTGCAAAGTGCTGGTTTACCATCTTTTATGTCAAATAGACCAAAAAGAAGCTCTGTTGGAGAAAACACCCTTATTTGTAAAACGGGATATGTTAAGTTCAAAACCTGAATCTGGGAAAGCATCGCTGCGTCCATTGCTCCCCCTTTACATAAGTTTCGTGAACTAAACACCTGGAGGAAGGGAAGGATTTACGGCGTGGGAGTTGACCTGCAGTCACTGTGTTGTGTGTCCTCTTTCTTGCAGTAAGTGAGAGGGAAACTAGGGCAGTTTATTCCCAAAAGATGTAACCCATAAGCTTCTGCTTCCCTGAGGCACGGATCAGACACCGAAACACTACTGCACAGCAGCCGAGGTGTGGAAACTGCCTCCTCCCATCTTCGAATTTGGGATAATTTGTTCATCTGTCCCCACCCTGAGCTGTAATCCTTGTGACGCGATGGCAATCTTTTCTGGATGGGATGCACCCCAGGGCACGGGAAAGAACTGGCCGAGGTGATTTCAGAGCCTTTGGCTATCCTCTTTACAATTCCTGGAGGTCGGGCAAGGACCCGGATGGCTGGAAAAGGGAAAACATAGTGCCCACCTTTAAGAAAGAAGAGGAGGAGGATCTGGGAAATTACTGACCAGTCATCCTGACCTTTGTCCATGGAAATTTAATGAAGCAGATACTCGGGGAATCCACTGTGAAGGACCTAAAGGAGAACGAGCTGCTCAGGAACAGCCAGCATGGGTTTACCAAGAGCAAGTCCTGCTTAACCAACCCAATTCCCCTTGATGAAGAGGTGACAGGCTCTGTGGATGGGAGGAGGGCAGTGGGTGTGATATACCTTGACTTCAGCAAGGCTCCTCACACCATTTCTCATGACGTTCTCATGAATAAGCTAAAGAAACACGGAGTAGGTGAAAGTACTGTACAGGGTATGTCACTGGCTGGAGCATTGTACTCAATGAGCAGTCATCAATGACTCAACGTCTAGTTGGGAGGGGGTATCAAATGGGGTTTCCCCAGGGGTCTGGTATTGTTTAATATCTTCATTAATGATTTGGATGATGGGATTGAGTGCACACTTAGCAAATTTGCAGATGACACCAAATTGGGTAGAGTTGGGGAGCAGGGCTAGGATCCAGAAGGACCTGAATAGGCTGGTGAGATTCAACCAGGACAAGTGCAGTCCTTGGGGTGTATATACAAATACAGACTGGGGAATGACTAGCTAGGCTACAGTACTGCAGAGAAGGGCCTGGTGGTTCCAGCCGACCATGAACTGAATGCAAGCTAATATTATGTACTTGCCAAAAAAAAAAAAAAGAAACAAGCCTGCAGCATACCAGGCTGTATTAAGAGGAGTATCACTTGATTTAATTGTCAGCTCTATTCACCTCTGGGTTGCAAAGTGTGCTAGAGAAAATATTTCTACCTGTGACCTTACAGTAGAGAGCAAAGATCTGAACACATTCAGTGCTTTCATTCATAGACTGCTGTGTCTGGCACAGTCTAGTCAATCCCTATTTAATTTATAACAGCGAGCTTGCTCTTGTAACCTGATACGGCCATTATGTTGAAGCCTGTGATTTCTATAAATAATGAATAAGCACAATCGAATCGTATCACTGTGCCATGAATCAACCCTTGATAACCTGCGAGGCCTGACGATAGACTGAACGTGTGGACAGCTGGGGAATGCCGCGGTTCAAGACTAGATGGACAGTAAAAAGGAAAAAAAGAAAAAGGATATCTAATTAATTGTAGTAGATCTTCCTCTGTCTCTCTGCACACACGTGGGCATGCACACGTAATAGAAATACCAGCTCATGCTCACCTGCCACGGAAGTACAGCTACTCCTGGCTAGTTACGATCTTGAAAAATGTGACTTTAAGTGAAATGATGTTAAGCAAATCCAATTGCGTCACAGTAGTTACCTACTAGCAAGTGGTGGCCAAATGACATTATAACCGAACACTGCACAACATCAAACGAGTACGTTCTCTAATAGATCAGTGTCGTAGTAACGAAACAACGTTAACCGGGATGACGTTAAGTAAGGAGCATCTGTACAAGAAATGGGAGCACTGGAGAGGCATACATACAGGCTGCTTTTAATACATACAGGCTGTCCACTCCCATGAAGTTTCAATCGACTTTCCACACAGTAGCAGCAAGAGACCAACCAAAATTGGGACCTCCGTGTGCCGGCTGCTGCTTCAAGCAGAGAGGCAGTCCCCCTGCTCCTTGCAAGGGGCTTACATGTGGACAAAAAGGGTTATTTGGACAAGCACATACGGATATATCATATGCAGGAGGGACTCTGGATGGATCAAATCTGCATTAAAGTACTGAACTGCCGGCTCAGCATCACTTAGCCTAAACCCGAGATGGGGCCAGCCTAGCAGCCGGTCCTTATCTGACTCCCAGAGGAGGAGGTTTTCACTGTCAATGTATAATATAATACCCTGTGCACCTGCCCCTCCTGCTGCCTCCTCCATCATCTTGTCTCCTTCCTAGGTGCCCAGCATCGCTGACATCGTGACCAACTGACACCCCCATTTCAAGGGACAGAGCAGAGGTGGTGGATGCGGTCACTGTGAAATGCCTTTAATATACTTGATCATGGCTGGCGACAAGCTCTGACAGGCTATTTACTGGTATAATTTCCTGCCTGCTGAACTTCTGTGCAAGTCGGATGGGAATTCGCTGGAAAGGTATATGCACAATCAAAGACTGTTCGCACTGATGGCCAATCTGCCCTCTTGCCAATTCACAACGGAGCGTGTCAAGGTGGGGAGCGGATGCATTTTGTAAAGCAACAATTTCAGAGTTTTCATGACAGCCATTAAATAAAACCAACCATCAAGTGGTCTGCCTGAAAAAAGGGCTCTTTGGACTGCTTCTTTGTCAGGATTTCATAGAGCAGGAGACTGGCAAATGATTGCTGTACTACATCGATCTCCTGGGAGCCTACGCAGAGAGGTAAAGCATTGCTCCCGAAAGGAGCGTAGAGAAGGACTCAGTTGTGCTTTTCTAAGCTAAGCAACAATGAATTTGCACAGGTGCTGCTGCATTGCACTGAAGCGATGCATCTTGTTATATATTATACATTAAAGAGCTGCCATGCGCGGGGCGGGCACCTACGACTTAGCGGTGCATTTCTGGAAGTTAGTTAAATACAAATGAAGTCAAAGCCGCTGTGTTTTCTTTTCCCCTCCAATTTCCTTCAGTTGGGTACCTTACCTTGGACAAGCAGCGTGAGGAGTCTGCAAAGTGATGGTCTTCAGATGAGACAAACCGAAGTGCCCTGGCATGTAGCTCATTTTCAGCTGAACGGTTTATTGAGCATGGTGGCTATACACAGTATACTAAAGGTTCGTTAACAGATAAAACTTTACTGGAGTCCTTGGTGATGTCTTTCAGCCACTAGATGGTAGTGCTGGCCTTCACAGACTTCTCCCTCCCGTCTAAGACTAGCAGGAGCTGTGCCTCGTGCTTTTAATGGCAGGATTTGCTCTTCTATTGCCTCAAAAACTGCCTTTTGCTGCTCAAACCCTGAAAATGACTTTGCAGAGAAGTTTAGCAACACCATCCTCTCCACTGAGGACTGGGACCAGCCGGAGCGGCTCTATCGCTCAGCGCTGTTTAAATCCTCTCGTTTCCCAAATGCTCTGCATTTGAGTTGAGCACTGCGATAGTACAACTTGGGGAGAAGGCCTGTTAGGGGCCAATGGAAATGTAACCCTAATAAACCTTCACTGGGGGATGAAAAAGTGGCTGGGTTTGCAAAGCTGGCTTGCAGCACACGTGACTTAAAATAAAAATGAGCTGTTTTTTTTTCCCCCGGAGACGGTGAGAGCGGATGCTGGGTCTCTGCGCCTTCACCAGCTGCAGCTGGTGCACATACCCGGTTTAATGCAGATACTCAGCAAACCCAGCTTTCCCATTTGCCAAATCATTTTAGTAAAATCCTGCCCCATCGCACCCGCCTGGGAGACATTCACAGTTCATGGAGTGATCACGTACACTTAACACCACTGATCGCACCGTGAAACAGAGTGCCACTAGGAAAACGTGGCCTTTAATCAGAGCACAGCAGCCGATCTGGATGATGTCCGCTGGACAGACTGACAGGACCGCGTGGCGTTTCCGCCCACAGCAGGCACGAGGGGCCGTTGCATGGGCTTGCTCCAACGCGGCCTTCTTGAGATGCTGCTGTCCGGGGCGGAGGAGGGTCCTGGGTCTTGCCGTCCCCTTCCACCTGCCCTGCCAGAGCCTGATGGAGGAGGGGAACACACAGACACCGTGGTCCTCACTATCCCTCCTCAGGCTTCCCACTGGGGATGCGCGTCCTGGACTCTATCCATGCAATACGGTGAAATCCCGAGCGCTTGCAGAGCAGACCGCTTTCTAGCACTGGCTGCGAAAGCCTTTTTTGCAAAGAAAAAGAGCATCACTAGCAGCATTTTACAGAGAGGGAAACTGAGGCACGGAGCGGCGAGGTGACTTGCCTCCTGGCCCGTAGCAGAGCCGGGAACAGCAAGGACCCCGGGAGACAGAGCACGGCAGGTCTGGATCTCACGTGGTCTCTATCCTCGTGCTAAGTACAGTCTTGCTCGTTAAATAATGCTGCGCCCTGCTTGTACAAGGTGCTCAGTACACACACCCATGGCTGGGCACACGCGCCGGAGCTACGTGTTTCCTGGGACCGACCACAAAGGTAAAGCAGAAAAGAGACAGGACCGAAGGAGTCAAACCTGCCCTCAGGTAATCGGAGGCGTTTCGGCTCCACTGTGCCAGTCTCCCAGAGAGATTTTTCCATTTTGATACCAACTCTTTAGTCATTTTTCAGACTAACAACAGCAAGAACCGCTACAGCATAGGCCAAGGGGAAAACATAATCAGCTTTACAGAGCTCAAAAGGGAAGAGGGCGCCTTTGTGCTGAGGATTGAAAACCCTGCAGATCAGCTGGAAGCAAACCGAAGAGATTTTGAATCCCTAATTAACCAGGCCGTTGCAGCACGCTGGCGGAGGCTTCCTATAGCAGCTCGCTCCATTGTCACACAGTAATAGTAAAGAGGTGCGGGGGGGTTTTCCCCCACCCCTTCCTTTGGTTTGTTTAATGACTTCTCAAAAGTTGCCATTTCCAAAGAGGGAAATGTAATAATGCGAATCCCAGGAGCTTTTGTGGAGACTGCAAGACATGGTATTTGGAGAGCAGCGCTACCAGACTCAGAAACAAATCCAGGAGGATTTCCTCCAGAAACAGCCACCCCCCCGGGGGCCAAATAACTTTCTTTCCAAGCCACGAACGCCTTCCGAAGGCTTGCAAGACAGTGGACCTCGCTGCGATACGCCACGGTCCAGGCCCAGCTCGACAGATTATCCCCGTTTGCTTCAACGGGATCAACGGCGCTTACGCGAAAGGAACCTGGCTACGTGCAAGGACGTGTGCAGGACTTGGGATGCCATCTTGAACGCGTGCCATCCGGACCGCATCCTCTCGCTCGAGCAAGTGCCGAGGGGCAGACTGGCCTCCAGTTTACGAGTCTCAGCTCACAACGGGCCCCGCAGCTCCAGGGAGAGGACACGGGGCTGGACTAACACGGGGACAGACTCCATCGGCGCAGCTCCTAAGCAGGCCACGGTGGAGTTTAAGACCGCTTTGCCATCATCCCTGGAGCTGCATCTGTCCTGCAGCGTGTACCGACCACCCTCAACCAGCTCCACATCGCCGGACAACCCGCAGGCGGGCGAGGCTCACGCAGGCAGAGCTACGCGCCGGCCGGGAACGAGCGGGGAGCGTTACTCTCCCGTAGGTGCTGAAGGCGAAAACCCTCTCTGTTTGCAGGGGGTCCTGCTCAGCACTCGCTCTCCCCGAAAACGCTGCGCTCCGACCAGCAAGCCTTGACGTCTGCAGAAGGCTCCGGGCGATCCCTAATGAAACAAAACTGCAAACATCTGTAAAACTCCAATGCGAAACTAGGCAGCTCAAACGCTGATCCAATTATTTTGTGTAATTAAGGCATTTCATTTGAACACTGCAGTGAGCTGTAGAAAGAAGGAAGGCGGGGGGAGGAAATAGCAAACCTCTCATTTTCAATTTTCTGGTGATTTGATTTCAGCCGAGGTTGTGAATTCTCCTCGGGGCTTTGCGATAAAAGCAAATTTTTATTTAGAAACATGAAACCAACCTGTCCCGACTGCCTTTTGTACTGGAAGAGCAAAGACTATCTACTCGGAGACCTGTGCAACCCCCCAAAAAGCAGGGATGCCGGTATGGATGACAACTATTTTGCTTACCCGTGGCTCCAGATGACAACTATTTTAATGTCCCTGGCGGAGAGTCCTGAAGCCACTGCCCCGCGGCGATCTCTCTGCCCTCGCCCAGACAGACAGCCGGGCGGTCTCAGCACTCCCACCACGAAACTGGTGTCTTGAGAAACCACCGGTATGTGTACAGGAACAACGCGCCTGTGCACCTGTCCAGGGATCGCTGATAGACAGCGTGCCGGCAGGTGGCACTCGAGGATACGGGGATTAGTTCCCGGGCTTGGCAGAAGCGCACGGCCTTCCTCCAGCGCCTCCGAGCCTCGGGCGCAAGCGGTCACATCGGACTAGGACCTGGAGATACAGGGCAGGCTGCATTTGTGGACCCACTAGCCTCCGAGCCGAACCCAGAGACCTGTGAGCAGGAAGAAACACGATGCCCTACGTTGGGAAAGGACCGAATGACCAAGTCATAAACCCAAATGGCTGGGTTTTGATGCGCCACGTTTTCCTCTCACTTAAGTCAGCGTCGCTCTCTCAACTTTAGCCCTGCACCGTGTGAAGCATTTCCAACTAATGATGTGTTTATTATGTTATTTATAAATATATAACCTCATAACACAATGATTTAATTCACTTTTCACTGTTGTCAGATATTCCCAGCGCTATCTGCACGTAACCCTATCAGGAGGATAGTCTATACCAGGGGTATAGGTCGTAGCTGTGTTGGTCTAAGGAAATAGGCAGACAAGACTCTTTGGGTAAATCTAATATATGCTATTACTTTATTTTATTTAATACATTATTATTTATTCTTGTATTAATCTGGGAGCTTTGGGGCATCCTTCAGTTTGAAGCAATGGTTGCACTACAGCATCCCGCGCTTGGGAGGGAGACACACTGCCTGGACCCGTGAGAAGAGCAGATCTCCTACGGCTGCACAGCAGATTGATCCACGGAGGAAATTTCCACCTCGAGAGCTAGGAAGCTGTGTGTCCCTTTTTGCTACAGGGCTCGTGTGATCCTCAAGGTGATTTTCAAGGGTGGAGGTCAAAGCTGCAAGCTCTATACCCTCAGTGAATCCCAATTTGCAAACATCAGTCGATGTCCAGGGGTCCGACGGGGCGGGGGTGTGATGGGGAACCCATCGACCTGGTGATCTTCCTGACCGTAGCATTCGATGCATCCCAGTCCTGGCTCTGCCCCGCGGCGCTTTCCCAGCACAACGCCGCGAGTGCACTGCGGTTCGGATCTGCGCCGCCCCTTGCTATTTCAGCTCTGACTCTCGCTCTAAAAATGTGCCGTGCTATATATAGGCGCTGAATCTAGTAATCCTGCCGCGAAAGGATTGCGGCTGAAATGGAGCGGCGTGGGCGGCGGAGAGCCTGCGCTCGGCCGCGCTGGAGCAGCAAGGGGGAGCGCTGCCACGCCGAGCCATGGGACGATTTCACACCCCAGCAGATTGGAGAGCAAAGCAAAAGCTTCCTCTAACCCCCTCCCTAAATAGCACCTGGTGGGACCGCCGACTGGAAGGCAATGGGATGAAGTTTCCTCTGTGCCTTAGAGGCTTATTGCAGCCAATGGGATAATTAAAAATATGCAAATCTCCCCTGGAGCTGGATGGTAGCACAGTTCAGTCAGTGCTGAATGCTATAGACACATCCACCCTGGATCCACGACTGCCTCTTACGGAGGGGGCAGCGCGCAGAGCAGCGGAGCCCGAAGCAGAACTGTAAGCCCAGCGGTTCATCCAGTCTCCCATCCCCTCCCCTGGGCATGTTCAATGAGGTGCGCTGTTTTTTGAAGATTTGTGCCAGCGGGAGGATTGTTTTTTTGTCTCCCCGCTGTCACGTGTGCGTGTGCGAGAGACAGGGTGCGTGCAAGTGTGACGGCAAACAGCATGCCTGACCCTTGGACTGGAAGCAGGTGAGGTCCACGGAGCCCTGGCAAGTTCCCTGCACCTCTCTGCAGGATGGATTGTATCCTGGGGACAGAAAGCATCTTTATATCGAGGAGCAGAGCTGCCACCAGCAAGCTGTGTCCACGTGCTGCGGGTGCCAAGCCTGGGCCGGGGGCAGCCTTGGCAAGAAGGGCTCACACCTTGAACGGGGCTTAGCCTTCTAGGGGAAGCTGGGGTGGGCGTCCCGCTCACAGCAGCATGCTTCGTGGAGGCAGTGCGCGGCACGGCTCTGCCCCAGTTGCTGTCTCCGAAGGGCGGGCGGCTTTGTGCTCAGACAGTCCATTTCACCGCGGCCCAAAACAACCCTGCTCAAGGCTTGAGTCCTGCAGACCGTATCGACACAAGGATCTCTCCCCAGAGCCGTGCCTCGGGGGCCAGGCACAACGCTTGCCCGAGCAAGGATTTCTTTCGGGGAGGGCTGCAGGTGCGGAGCCTGACGGGCAGACTGGTGCAAACGTGCTCTGCACAGCAGGCAGGCGTCACTCCTTCGCAGCGGAAAGCAAAGCGGCAAGAAACAGGAGCAGCAGCAAGCTCCTCTGGAAATCCTCTTCCCAGAACAGCCCTGCCGCGGCCTTCCCCAAGGCGGAGGATGCTGTTGAGGAGTCTGGCTGCAGCAATGCCCTTGCTGGTTGGGGACGTTGCTTTGGAAAGGTGTGCAGCATATTCACATGGATCTGGGCCAGGGCTTCCTTTCTGTCGTTCAGCCCGTGAAACAACGCTGCGGTTCTGCCGGCGCGGCTGGGCGAGCTGCGGCCGAGTCGCTGCGTTTTAAAATCCTTCCCCGGAAAACGGGTTTTTCCAAATAAACAATGGCAGCAAAACCTAATCCTAGGACTCACAAAGGCCTTCGCATCGGAGTTGTTGCAGGCGGTGCGCTTTGGAGCTTAGCGGCCCTCTGTGCTTCCCTGATTTTTAATAGAGAGCTGGAAAATGCTCCAGGTGGAACCGCGCAGCTCATTCAGTCAGACCGCAATGTGCCAGTTCATCGATGGCGTCTGCACGATCGTGACAAGGCTGCCAGGCTATTTGATCTGAAAGCCCTTGCAGGAAAATGCAGCGAGTCCGGATGCCCTTCAGCCTGCACGGAGCAAGCTTTGGATACGTTCAGCTTGAATAATCCGGTTACATATCTATACACACGTGTATATATAAATACTCTCATTATATAAAAATTAGCAAATACAAATGATAACCTCATCTTTTTTCTTTTTGCAAAGTAGACTTCTTGTTTATACCTCCTCCTGAGTTTTGGAAACGTTTGTATGCTGCATTTATATTCCCATGAGGAGGGGAACATGATGCTTTTGCTTCTCGTTGAATCAAAGATGTTAAACTTGGCTTCCCTGAGCCTGGAAAAGTATTAATGAATCATTATTGTAGAATGGTCACCTAGAGGAAACAGTGTGCTTTGAAGCTCATCTTCAAAGCGTATAAAAGATCTATGAAATGGATGTGACTCATTAGGTCACCTAGTCCAGTCCCGCTGTCCCTCCAGTGGGGTTTGTGGTGCCCTGGAGAAGAGAAACCTGAAGCTCTAGGCAGAACTCAGCATTCTCCAGAAAGCTCTGTCTGACCTTGCAAATTTGGCACTGTAAACCGATATAGCACGAATATTATTTAAATATGAAATCTCCGTAACGAACTAACTGGAAAACACAACCTCACATCCACGTAGGCAGCATCTCAAATGCTTTGTACCCAAAATAAGACGAGAAAAGATGCCCATCATTTCCTGCATCAACAACAAAGATCTTGTTTAGACAAACCGGACTTGACAGTCCCCCTTGCATTTCGAAGAACAAGCATTGCCAGGGGGCTGCCACAGTCCCTCAGCTCACCACGAGGACGTGCATGAAGGCTGACGGAGGCACGCTCAGCAACTACTCCGCAAACCCTTTTGCTCAAGAAAGACACTGCAAAACCTGGGCTTGGGCTTCCTGCTTGCCAGAGGGCTAAGAGAGGGCAGAGACGGAGGAACGAAGGCATCTGGAGACTCAACAGTACAAAGCACGTTGTAGGGATGGGTGTTAACTTAACACAGGAGGAAATCTGATGGCCGGGGCAGTTGTGTTAGTATTAAAGCTTGTCTAGATGCACGTCGCTAGACTAGTGGCAACCTGAGGGATAGGAAGATTGCTTTTTAGGATGAGGAGAACAGCGAATTCTTACGAGAGCTTCTGGGCCAAAGAGACCGAGTGAGAACAGCAATGATCACAAGCCAACGGAGCACGCACCCAGAGGTGCGCTCCGATCACCGACGGCAGGTGCTTTGCATCACGGGGCCCCAGCGCGCACGGTGCTGAAGGCAAGGCACCGCTGGGTGATGAGCACGCGATGTGAAACACGGCTGCTTGTAAACACGCCAGTCGGAAAAAGAGCACCAAGTCAGATCGCGTGAGAGCCCGTGGGGGCAGACAGGCTGGCCTGGGAAGTTTCACACTCAGATTGGGATCCCGAGGGGAAAAGGATTGGGCTGGCCGGAGCGCCGGCGCCCACGGAGAGTTGGGCCCTCTCCGGACATGGAGCGCTGGCTCCAAGGTTTCCATAAAAATCAAGAGCCTCGAAGCTGACTGCTCACTCGGCAGTGATCAAGGTGATGCTTACATGCATGTATAAAGACACGGGTGTGCGCGTGCACATGCATGTGAATATGCTCTGTGATGATGTGCTGCAGTGTAAAAACATTTTAAGACTGGCCCTGAGCCCTGATGTTTAATAGAGTGGGGGCTAGGATGGGAGATAACAAGGGGAAGGAGATTTTGGAAGAGGACACGGAGGCAGGGAAGGGGTGAAAGGTAAAGAGTGCACCCATTTCCATCCCTTCTCTCCATACCGGTACTTCTTCACAGGACTTGAAAACCTCACCTCTCTCTTTTCTCTGCCCTCCTACACCTACGCATTTTCGTTCCCCTTTTCTTGCTGTCATTGGAAAGGGCATTTCTCCTTGATCCGCTGGGTTTCTCTCTCTCATAACACTTCCAAAGACAAGTGATGTGTGTTCACAGGACGGCCGCGGCTGAACGATTACACACGTGCTGCACTGTACGCACGCCATCCCCATTTAGCAAGGTGCTGAAACATGTGCACGTAGGCACACGCACTTACTTACGTCCCCGTGACCTCAGTTATACCCCGGCATGTCTTTAAGGGCTCTCCTGAATAGGGCCCATGTGACGTTTACCTGTTCCAGATGCAAAACCTGATCCAGGGTAATCCCCTCTTCGTGGAAGAGCATCTGGATGAAAACGAAGCACACTTCCTTTTGCAAATTCCAATGCTTCTTTTGGACCTGAACGTCGATGAGCACTCAGATCTTAGCTCCCCGCGCCCATTTGCTGGGCAACAGCAGAGCCGAGCCGAGCCGAGCCGGCAGGAGGGCAAAGGATAAATGGAGAAGCAACTCACGTGGGCTTGGATGCTTCAGCCTGGTCGGTCTGCAGTTTCTCTCCACCTTCGACTTCCATAGTGCAATAAACAATGCGGTTCGGAGCCAAGGACTTCAGGCCCTGCACTTCCATGATGACGACCTGCAGAGCGCAGAGAGGATGCATGAGGGAAGGACGAAGCAAGATCAAACGCAACCGGCCTCCTCCGACCCGGAGGGCTGCCCTCAGGAGGTGCTGAGCACCCTTTTCCCTTTGCACCGACGGTCCCGAAAAGCAAAGCGAGAAGCGATTTTCCCCGGGAGCTGAAACAGCGCGACGGCATTGCTGTTTGCATCGTCTCAGCATCTCACTTGTGAAGAGCTAGAGGCTTCTGGGAGCCAGGCGAGGATTGCGGGGGGTGCGGGGCGGCCTGCCCGTTGCTTTCAAGAAAGAGCAAATAACAAGGCGCCCTTGCAAACCGCGAGCCAGTTTGCAGGGCACTTCCCAAACTTACGATGCTCCCTGCACTTCTCTAATAGCTTTTCAGCTCTCAAGCCAGGCTCACCGGGGAACAAAGTGACACCTCTAATTGGCAATAATCAAATGCAAAGACACCTAAAGCAAGAGGCATTTGTAGTGCAGGAGCCAGTAATAAAGGACATGTCTGTGTGAAATCACACCGATGGATGTTCTGTCCCTGAGCTTCTATTTCTGATCCGTCAGCCCCTTATTACTGCAGAGAGGGACTGGGACTTGGCAGGTCTCTGAGACGGTGCACAGACACCGCGCAGCCAGATTCACCCCTGAATTAATCCCACAGCTTTCGGGGAAGTTACGTCAGGGATGAGCTTGGCTCCAGGTAGCCACGTGTGGTACAGCCCCTGTCTCCCACTGCGAAGACGATAGCTAACAGTGCTCCTTTTTGAGCGATTTCCTCCCAGCCCCCCTGAGTTTCAGCAAAGCAGAGGCATCCAAATGGCCATTTAGAGTCAGCCGCTCTGGGCCAGTAGGAAATTGTTTGACTGCTCTCTGCCCATCCTCCAGCTGCTATTATAACGCCCATCCTCGTCATTTGCACCGATTGCTGTAACCGCTAATCGCACTAACTCTCCCGATTTTACAATGGAACGGAGAAAGTTTTTATAGCTTTTACCTCCAAGGAGAAAGAGAGCACAACATCCGACTTGGAAAGCTGGTTTTCGTTTTCTTCTCCCATGTCGATGATGGAGGTGTTGTGGCTACGTTTCAGCTTCTGCAGCTTGAACTCCGAGCCTCCTTTGGAGACGGGCATGCTTTCCAAATTGGCCATCAGCAGGTTGACGGATGACTTCAGCTCCTCGATGTACATGTTTTCCATTTCTTTGGATACAAATTTTGGAAACTTGCGTTCCTAGGATTAAAAGACAAACCAACCAACCCAACTGTTAAGATTCAACGAATAATTGGCAGTCGCTCCTTGCGCTGGGCGTTGAGCGTCGTGCAACAGAAGGAACCTGGCAGTGCCTCCCCGTGCATTTGGAGCGTGCCCTGTTAAACACACCCAAGGCCAGCTCCTCAGCTACCAAGCAGTCAGTCT
>JAGPOW010003182.1:12819268-12836188 GCA_030014935.1 Caiman crocodilus | reverse complement strand
CCCCCAGAAACAAGACGCAAGACAGGAGTAAACATGATCCTGGATGGAGGCCTTGGGAGAGTCCCGTAAACCGAAAACTTCCCTTTGGATGACCCCAGGTAGGAAGATGTTAAACTTTCTCTTAAATTGGAAATGGGAATGATGTTAAGCTGTTTTGGCAGCTTAAGTCACTAATGCTCTGCCAAGACGCTAATCCCCCTCGCAGTCATTTCCAATCCTGGTACTGCCATCTGTCTCGGGGTCGAGAAACGATAGGGAGGAAAAGGTAGCAAGAATGGGAGATTGGACGTCAGGCATTGCTGTGTCAGCACACGTACCCCGGCACGTCAGGGGCCTGGCACACTTACCAGCCACGCAGCCCCGGCACAGCCTCCAAAGATGCCGCTTGAAATATCCCGGGGACATTTTTAGAGCGGCATGCAGGGAATTAAGCAGGGCAGGTGCTATTACCACATGCTCCCTGGGCATCGGGCAGAGGACCGACCGGCTGGAGAAGGCAGGTAATAAAGCTGGGGGGGGAACATAAAGAAACCCAGATTTTTGCAGAGCTGATTATTTTTGGCTGCAGGGGAAAGAGGAGTATTGGTCACCAAAGTACCTGCTGCAATGCAGAAATCTAGGACCCCAAATGAGCCTCAGTGGAAAAACCTCTCCTGGATTAAAGAAACTTGGATCTTGCGTGCAGTGCAGCCAGAGCGAGACGCGGGGAACTTGGCTTCATCCTCTTTCATCTCTATTAGGCTCTAACAAGGCCTTAGCGGCTCTGTTTATACCAGCCCTGTGCCGAGTTCATTTTCAAGTAGCTCAGTGACCGGCGATGCTCTTCTGTCAGCGGTCTTCCTCCTGGCAGGAAATCTTTAGCTTCGCCCCTCGAGGCCTACGCTCAGCTGAAGGCAGCGCGAGGTGTGGCTGGGCCGCGGAGAGGGGGTCTGGAAAGCACCGTGTCTCACGGACGCTCCTATGGGACCCGGGTCCCTGACACAGCCCATTTGCAAAGGGCGTAAAGATGATGACTTTACGGGACACGGACTCCTCCCTCCCTCCAGTCCCAGCCTGTTTGGGCAACACTGCCGGCACCCCTACCTCCTCCCAACGCACACATGGTGGGCGTGGGGGAGGTATCATTCACCTATTCCTGCCCCCTCCCTAACCCCACACTTGGAGCGGGCCCGGTGCAACCGATGATAGGGGACAGAAATGATATTTTTGTTTGACTGACATTCCTCCCCACCCCTTTTTTTTGTCTGCTTCCTAACAGGAGACAGGAAATATTGTTCTTCTACAGTGCGTCTACATGAGACGCAGAGGACTAATCTACTGCGCAGTAAAGCATCACCAAGTAACTGTGCTCATAAGCTACTGTGCAGCAAGATAGTCTACTGTGCAATTAGCTAGTACCCGTTCATACGAGTGCTAAACTAGCTCTGCAGTACATACTGAGCATTAGAGCTCGTGTAGATGATGACCAGGAGCAAACTTGCTCCCAATCAGCCAGACCAGCAAGAGCCCTGGTCCCGGGGCTGCTCAGCTGCCAGCTCCCCCTATGAGCCAGGAGCCGATCAGCATGGGGATTGGGTCCCTCTTTGCCCCCCTCAGGGCTGTGGGCCTCCTGGCTCTCCGTAGGAGTGGGCAGCTGCGCAGCACCGGGAATGGGGAGCTCTTTCTTCCCCGCTCAGCCAGGGGCTGGCTGGGAGCTGTCCCACAGATGGAGCAGCTAGCAGCGAGTCCCGGCTGCCAGGGATTCCCTGCTCAGCCGGAGGCGTCCCAGAGCGGTCCCAGACTGGGACAGTGTCCGGCCAGCTCAAGGCTGTGCAGGGAAGCCCTGCTGGGCACAGGGCTTGTCCCCATATTATGCCCAGGGCCGGAGAGCTCTGCAGCAGCCATCTCCCAGCCCTGTGCACATCAGGGCCTGCCCTGGCTGCAGCCAGAAGAGCTCTCCCGGCCCCGTGCGAATGGGGACCACTGACCCATGCTCCCTGCTAGCCTCTGGCCTGCCACCCTGGCTGCTGCAGGGGGCAGAGCAGGGCGGGAGCAAATCTGCTCCCAAGAGGGAACGTGTGCAGACATGCTCCCCCAGGAGGCTTACTGCGCAATAAGCCTACTTCGAATTAACAGCACATGTGGATGAGCCCCTTGGGTCAAAACGTAGCAGACTTTGGACCTTGAAGAAAGGTTTGCTCTTGGATAAGGAACCAGAGATGGAGACTGCACCTGGATTCTTCATGCCACCTGTTCACTTTCCACGATACACAAGTATCAGTCTTGGAAGAGTGGGGGTCGCGAGCAGCAGGCAGTTAATACCGCCTTTCAGGAGTCTCTGTCAAATAAACAGACGCTCACTCAGGTCCAAAGCACATTTCTGCCTCAATAACTGCGTATTTAAAGAGATTAAAGCAAAGAAGCAGCCCTTGGTGCTTGCCACAGCTTCTCTGCAGCGCAGAGCTAACACCACACTGCAGACTCCTTCAAGACCGGAGCAGTGCTGGCATGCCAAGGGGAAGCGCCATCTAGAAACTCCTGCCCGAAAATTCGGTCCATCGAACACGCATTTTACCATAAATTACTCATTATAAATATAACACGCTTGAACTGGGGAAGGCTCTCTCTGTGGCAGGTGAACCCTCTCCACAGGGCCACAAAAGACGGCCCCACCCCATGCCACTGCCTTCCTCGTTCCCCAGCTGCCTGGAACTGCTTTCCCACCACTTCTCTGCACAGCCGGATAGTCGCCTCGTCCCCTGGTTGTTTAGCAAGAGCCTCCTAAAACAAACAGCCGTGATCCGAGCTGTGAGCGCGCCGCGGAGGGGCTGTCTCTCGCCGTGTGTTTGCACAGTGTCTGGCTCAGCCGGGGCCCCCAGACAATCCTGCAATGTAAACAGGGACGCAGCAGCGCTCGTCTGACCTTGCAGGCGTGCAGCTGTAAGACATACGGTGGGGATGCCACCGTTTGCCTGCAGAAATGCCCCGTGCACGTGGCGCTCGGCAAGGCGCTGCGCGGCCGAGCTAGGACCAGGTGCTTTGCCTTGCGTTGCAGGCTGAGAAAGAGCAATCTTAGCTTGTTGGGATCAGGGGGAGGTCTGGGATCTCGCCACTGGTGGCGGCTCTGTTGGTGTGGTGCCCTGCTCTGCAACGAGCGGCAGGGGCGCATTTGGGACGGCTACCTGCCGAGGGCAGGGGAAAGTGAACTTCCATCCTGAAAGCAGGCTGAAGACATTCAAGACGGCTCCCATTAAGTGCTCTGACCTACCACCACCGTTAGCAACACTCCTCTTAGTCTTGAGATGCCAGTAGTCTGGTTAAAAGTTGCTAGAGGATACCTTTAACTCACGACCTCTGGTCATCTATTGATTTTCTGGAGGCATGCGCTTGTCAGCTCCAACAGGTCCATCTGCAGAGGCGATTGATCAGGTTGCAAGGAGAGAGACCCCCCCCGTTTCCAAATCAAAATGAGCAGCACTGGAAGCCTTTGTGCCTGTGTGCACGCGTGTGGAAAGATGACAGCCCGAGCTGCAAACTCCTGGTTGTGAAATATTCCCGTCAAGTTCTCCCGAGTGAAACATGTGAATGGAAGAGATAATGATGTCCCTTCTTCTTTTTTTTTTTTTTATATACCTGTCAGATTGAACATTTGACAAGAATAATTGCCATGGATCCGGTGGGTTTTGGAAGCTGGGCAGAAGCTTTTCAGCGTAATTTATTTTGTAAAATCAACTTTGACTTGCCTGCTAGCATTTCGTGCTCAGGTGGGGTCTCCTCCCTTCCTATTCGTCCTCTCCGCTTCGGTCTGCACGCTCATCCAAGCATCTCCCCAGTGTGGATACACACCGGCTCCATGCAAGCACCGCTGGAAAGGAGCCCTGCACAATTTTCCATTTAGCTATGCAAAATCTGACCTTCTGCAAGAAGCAAGTCATTCTCCCATCAGGCCGCATGCTGCTGGTTGCTTCCTTGGTAGCTGGAGATCATTGATTGCTTTGGTTATACCGGCAAGCAGCTGTATGTCTAATAAACCACCCCTTGCATTAGAAAATAATCAAAAGGAATACATACCCCAGGCCAAAGCAATTGGTTTGCCTTTCCCGAGGGCTGGGGAAAGCTATAGGTTGAGATCTGGTCTGCAGCCCTGCCTGTCCGAGCCCCCTAGAAGTCATGGGGATCAAAAGCTGTCACCACTTCAAAAAGTTCTTACTAGGGTCGAACACCAGGCCATAGAAAACACTGAAAATCCAGGTAAGTTGGGTATTTAAAGATGCTTCCACTGGATGAAACCAGGATCAGTTCATCATAGGCCACACTGAACCCATGTGATGGCTTTGTGTGCCCAGTCCTACACCAGTATAAGTTACGTTTGCCCATTAAAAAGTGACAGTTTAGTCCCACGAGCGAACACATGAAACCATTACCCTGGCTCAGCTAGTGCACACATGTGAACGGTAGACTCTGCTGTCCCCTTTGAAACACTGGGTCATTACGTCTACTGAATAAGAAGATCCTCAATGAGTTTCTGCAAATCATCGCAGGGATAAGGAAAGCCTTTCCTGCTTTTCTGGGGCCAAGGACAGTCATATTAGCTTTTCCCCCAGTTATTAGTTCTGGCCCCATCATATAGCTCCCTAGCTGCCATGGTACTTGGGGAAAAACAGTTCAAATTCAGACGGTGTAGGCAGCACCCTATGAGACTAGATGATGAGCCTGGACTGACAGGCCAGCACCAGGGAATGTGCGTTTTCCAGGGGCACGGTAGTATCCGATCCAAATGGCATCGCTCCCAGGAACGCCATTACCTTATAGCAAGCTGCTGAAAGAAAACAGCAGGAAGCAAAGCTAGATGCATGGCATCACCTATGGAGCACATGGAAATACTCTGGGTCCATTTGAATGATGAATTCAGTCTGGTGCTCTCTGCATTAAAGCAAGGACTGAGCATTTGGCATCGCGGAGGAGGAAGATGGGGGTTGTGTCTAGCATAAATCTTTCAAACGCGCTCCCCAAAGAAGGCTGGTGAGCAACGATGCACTGCAATACATGCTAGATTTCACCAAACAGGGAGACAGGAAGAAAGGAAACAGCGATTACTGTCGCCGTCACATTTTCCAAGCCACTGTAAAAACGAAGATGGATGGAGAAAGCAAAATACTGCTCCACTGAGTTTGCCTCTAATAGTTAAAAGGGAATGGCTGGGCTGGAGACGCTCATGACGGTCATCTGCAGTGTGCACAGGACATCAAAAGGGCTTGGAAAAAGCACACAGACCACATAGCTTCAGATGAGGAAAGGCTGGAGAATTGGGATGATTTAGGAGGATTTGATAATAGTCTTCAAATACAAAAGGGTCGTTCTAAGGAGGATGGTGATAAATTGTTGTGTCCATTGGGTGCTGGACAAGGAGCAATGGCCTAAACTGCAGAGAGGGAGACTGGGGCTGGATATTACTATTAGGAAGACCTTTCCAGCTGTCCAGGGGGTTAAGCATGGGGACAGATGGGGAAGATCGTAAGTGCAGCTCAGACAAGCGTCTCTCCGGGATGGTTTAGCTCCTGCCTTGAGCAGGGATTCAGACTAGGCGACTGTCTGTGATTGTGTACCTGAATCCATAATAAAAATGAGGGCCAACTTAATCCCTTTTTATGGGATGGCAGAAGGGTGACCATCCCTGAGCCAGGCCAGAGCAAGTCTATATATCATTTAAATCCTGTGCTTCTTGCATTCTGGGAGACTAAAATTAGCCTACATGGTGCAGTGCATAAGGGTAGATTGCAGCATCTGGCTGGTTAGGGTCCAGGCTGCTCTCTCTGCAGTTAATCTTGTGCTGTCATAGGAGTCCAAGCTGAAATTGAAATCCATTCATATCTGTCAAACAGCTCACGTTATTTTGCTGCACGGGACAATAAACTATTATTCAATTCCTAACCATTTCTTTTTTCTTTTAGCTACGGGATTAACTAATGCTAAATGGCACGGAGAAAAACAGTCTCTATATCCCCAACATGAATCATTTGATTAAAAGCCTAATGCTAAATACAAAGAATTTACATACACAGAGCAAACACATTTTCATACAACACAAAGAAATGGCTTGGAGAGAATGGAGTTACGTTGATTTGCGGCAGCTGAGGATGTGGCTCAATCAGGCGACTCGGAGAGGAAGCTATTACTTGCTATGATTCACAGTGACAGAACTGGGCTCCCTTGCTACCATTCAGAGATGTGTCTAAGACCCATTTTTCTTGCAAAATGACCTGTACCACCTAACTTAGGCACTTCCTAAACTTGACCATACCAGCTTAAAAGCATTCAGGGTCTGGGCGTGGGCCCTTGCAGATCTAGAGATCCCCAATTGCCCAAACAAGTTCTTAAACGAGTTGGGATTTTCTTTCTCCGTAATGATTTATTGAAAGGTTTCATACTGCCACCCAAGAGCAGAGGACATCTCATTGCCTTCTGCACAAAGGAGCAAGAGCCAGAACCCTTATGGGCTGCACAGAGCCTCCAGTGATTGGCATAAGTTATAGATATCTTCCAGAGGATGCCACATAGCCCACTTGGGGCTTTATGCCTTGGAAAAGTAACTACAGGAGCAGCAAGTGTCTTCTGTTGTGAGTACTGGTATTTTAATACTTGGGGATTTGAGCATGGGAATGGATTGGCTGCAGAAGTTAAGTTATGCTCCAGAATGTACACAACGAGCACTCTCCCTCCATTTAAAACTAATAATAATAAAAATAAATTTGCATGAAAAAGCAAGCAAGCAAACACCCACCCACCCATCCTCCCCCTCTTGGCACGAAAGTACAGCCTGTAACTTGGAAGCCGTCCTGCAAAATAAACACACATCTTTCTAAAGATATGCAAATAGCACTGCAGAAAGATAAATGGAAAAATCAGAGAAGTCTGCACACAGCTTGAAATCTGAATCATGATTTTGATTCATAAAATAGGCACTCCTTTATTTTCCTGCTATCCACTCTGCGGAAACTCTTAGTCAGGGTCCAGGCTCAATTAGCACAGCATTGAGTTTAGCCAGTAAAGGCAAGGTTGTGCGCCCTACCTCTGATTTATATGGCCATGCAACGGGGGAACGTAAGGGAAGACAAACAGAGCTGAGGTTTAGCACCCCTATTTTTTGCAAAACAAAACAAGGTCAGCAATAACTGCAGTTCGTGACCTTCAAATGTGTCTTTGGCTAGTGGGCAACAGGCTTGAAGGGTTCATAGAGACTAAAGGCACAAAACTGAGCTCAATTATCCTAGCTCTGGAGAGCTCCAGGGATGGCCATTCTCCATGTCTGGCTGCTGGATGGGATGAGCTGAGCCATATTCCTAATTCGGCAGTGGGCATGGCTAGACTATTTGGGGTGATACTTTGGAAGTCAAAACTGCAAGAAGTGGAGTGTAGAGAGAGACATTCGAATGGAAAACCACTTCAATGTGCACCTCAGTCCATGAAATAGGGAACTGTTCACAATACTTGCATTCGCCCAAGCGTGCACGGGTCAGCAGATATGTCCCAGAACAACGCTGCATGCAGACAGCTCACCTCAATCTAAAAATCTCTCTCATGTGCCTTTACGGAGAGATATTTTCCATAGCTGGAATATCATCTTTCTTCTAATCTATCTTTTCAACCAGCGTGCACAAGCCACGTGGAAGCAACATCCATTAACACATTCCTGCTGCCCTTGTCAACCATGTGGGTGGACGCACCACAAGGCAGGCTACAAAACGTGGCCATTAGTTCACTATGGTCCAAAAGCCTGGCCTTTTTCCTCCCAGAAGAGTCACTGGCAAATATTGCACCGACTTACCAAGAACTGCATTTGTGTCCACAAGAACGGTATAACTAACTAACCAACCAAAATTGATTGAGGTTCAACAAAGTGGTGCATAAGTCTATGTGGATGTTCTCATTTCCATTTAAATCAGTCTTGTTTTACTTTTGCTTAAGTCGCTCCCTTTTAAACGAGGAAGTTTTAAATGAACCTGAAAAAGCCTGGCAGAAACAAAGTCTTATTTGCAGAGGGAAGTTTCCCTGGTATGGTGTAAATTAAAGTGAAATTAAATCAATACATTGAAATGGGTGCAAATTGTGTGTGGGTGCTCTCATTGCGGCAGCGGAAATGGGCTTTTTTCACTTAGAGTCAGTCAGCTGGGATCAGGTTTAAATGAAAACCCAACTGGCTGCTCTCAAAGCAAAAAATAAAAGACTGTCAACTCTGGGGTTTCCTTAGTTGGACTAAATGGGGCGATTACATTAGTAGGCGTGCAAACGCTATGCAGGTTCACCAACCTGCTGCACCGTGGAAGACACGATCTTAAACTCTTTCATTTAAGTTCCACCAAGCCAACCGTCCTGCGTAGGCAAGGCCTGAGCGAGCGCTTCCCAATTTGACTGCATCCCAAAAAAATACTGGTGCACAAAACAACCACGGCAGCACTGCCAAAGAAAGGCATTACAGCTTCACTGTAGGGATATTATTCCATTAAATCAGAGCTCTGGTTTCTTCTCACGCAGCAGCTGATAAAGGAGGCTGTTGCCTGCACAGGATCATGCCGTCGACCCAGTTAGTCTCTGAAAGGCCACCTTCGCCTACCTTCTGCCTGGCTGTTTCAGACGAGCCCAGATTACCACCTATTCCACACCAGGTCAGCGATAAACTTTCCACTTGGGCAGAGCAAGACATCTACAAGAGGACCTTGGGTTTGGACTGCACGCAGCCCATTGCTGCACAAGAGCAGCGCCATGCAGATACCCGAGCTAGCTCTCCACGAGTCAGCTTGGAGATTAGAAGCAGTACAGCTGCACCAGTGGTATTTCTCACAAGCACTCTTTGCAATGCTTCCCACTGCTAACAACTGCATTGCCTTTACAAGACACCTGCCGGGCCTCATTCATCACAGTGGCAAGTCCATCAGGATGACTGATAAGAGGTCAGCCTCCGACGCGGGCGCTACACACGAAGCCAGACTATCAAGTCCTATTGGTGGCTTTATTGCAATTGGCACTGGTAAAATACCACGCCACAAGTCAGGACAGATGTGGGTACCTTGACTGACAGCGCGTTCCAGCTGAGCGCTGATTTTTGGGCGCTGAAGGGGGTGGACACTGTTCAACATGAATTCTAACGTTGCTTTGAACACTGTCAACCTGCCTAATGCCAGAGCAGAGACGGCGACTTTGAGTCTCCTTTCATCCGCACAGATGAATCACTAAAAAGTTTCGTAAGGACAATAAAAAGAATTGATCATCTTCCTTGGAGCCTTCACTGGATGTTGCGATGCCGTTTGCAGGATTCAGTGCAAGTCAATGATTTCCCTGGAATTTACGCACGCAGGAATTTCCCGTTCTAACAGAAGCTATATAATTAACCGTGACATTTTAAGTTTCCTATTGTACAAACCCCTGCAAGCTTTTGTTTTTCCAGGCTACCTCGAGAAACGAGTAGACATGCATGGTCATCATTCCTTTTTACATCGCTAAAGACATCCCTGAACTCAGAAATGTAAGTGCACGAGAAGCGCACACTTGATTTTGAAAGTGCATTTCTTGTCGAGAGACGGTGTCAAGGGAATAGGGAACACGACTTCTTGCTGTTACACAGACGCCAAAGCAAAGTCAAAGGCACTCAAAAATAAATGCAGGGGGACAGCCATGACTTATATTAAAGCCGGAGATGCCGGTTCGGTGACACTGCAGCGTTGCGTGTGCAGGGGCAGAGCCCAGAGCAGGCACAGGTATGTGGCATCTTGTCCCAAGGGAGCCTAGCATCAGCAGGCAGGTTAAGGACAGGAAAAGTACTGACCTGGGCAGAGAGAGGCATGCAGAGACGGCTGCTTTAACGAGAGACCGGAGACGAAAGGCAAACACGCAGCACTGTTATAACCAGGGATCCTGGTTTTCTCCGATTCCAATAATTCCCCAGTTTTTGGTTAAAAAAAAAAAAGTAACCCCTTTCTCATGATTAAAATGAGAGCTCTCTCTCTCTCTCTCCATTAGCGCGTTTTATTTAAATCACAGAAAAATGTGGATTGGGGACAACTTTTTTTTTTTTTTTTAAATGGAAAATCGGGGAATTTTTTTTAAACCACAGAAAACCGCAGTCCCTGGTTATAAGCTGCCTGCATTTATCTCTCTGCTTTTAGGAAAGCTGGGGAGAGTGCCGAGGCGGACGTCCCCTGGCTCTGCCCGGCCGTCGCGATGCATGCAAGCAGTGCCGTCCCCCAGCGCCGGGAGATGCTGCGTTTTGGGGCGGCCCGGTGTCATGCCCAGGGAGAGTTGCACTAGATGTGATTTTGCTGCCCCAGAAGTGAGGAGAGAGGCGATCTCTGCCTCCCGCGTGGCTTCAGAAGCTGGCAGGGCTCGGGAATCCTGAAACGTGCATGAGGATTTCCAATGGAGCAACAACCCGCACAGCCCGTTGCAGCGTCCAGAGGGAAAATATGAGCAGGACCTGCTTGGGAAGGGATAAGGGAGGAAAGCACAAAGGAGAAGGTGGCATGTGCAAGGGACGGAAAGCTGGTAGACCTCCTCAGGAGACCGGAGCAGAGAGGGATTAATATAAGGCCTCCGGGGTAACGGCCTTTGAGCACATCCCAAAACCTTCAGCCAATTCTTTTCATCTCCAACGTCTTATCCCACCAAATTCAATCACACATCATTTACCATCAGGACAGACTCCAGGATGGTGGAGAGGCATACATACAACATCAGGCTTATATTATTTTCACTGCTTTATTACCCACTGGCCAATGCATATTCACTTTGCTTTTTGTTCAAGCTTTCTGTGACTTTAGACAGTTATGTAGGGAGGGGTTTTTCCTCTCCTTCGCTGTGCTGCACAAAGATGCATTGCAAACCTTGACCTGTGATGTATCAGCCTTACTAGGCAAAGGTCTTCAGATAAGAAAACGCTGTATTTCCATGTCCTGGTTTAGTCTCACAGTACTCTAAGACCATAAAGGAGATAAAGCACAAGCTTTCCAAGGTTTTCTTGTCTTCTTTGATGGAAAAGACTAAGCAATATAGCAAATGTTTATTAAAAACAGTGATGCAGGCCATTATGTGATTAACAACTAAAAAACAATTAACTAAAAAGTTTAAGAACAACACATATGCAACAGTGCTACACGCACAGCTCCTACCCTTCATGCATCTCTATTGAAATACTGATACTATGGGTAAGCAGCAATAGAAAACGTCGTCAGGCAGGTTTACTGTCATGGGCATCTTGCTGTATGAAGAACGACGTTACATTCAGCCTGACAAACGAACTGCAGTTTGCCCTGCGAGAGTGAGGATGAGTGCCACGCGCTGCGCGTCTTGTTTTTGTCGGGAACCCTTCACAGTTTCATAGTTGCTCGGGTCGGAAGAGTTTAGGCAACAAGAGTTTAGGCAACGCGGGCTGTCGGGTTCTTGACACCCTGCGGGGCCAATGCTCCCAGAGCGGTAGGTGACGGCCGATGGCTCGCAGGGTGCAAGCAAGGAGCACCACGAGATGGCAAACCGAGCCAGCACGCGGCTGCAAGCTTTGAAAAGCAAAGCCCCAGAACAGCGTTTCTCCAAAGCCCTTTGCTATCATCCCTTCATCTGGGCATAGGCTGGCAAGGTAGATCCGTGTTATCCCCACTTTATGGAAGGGAAGAGAGAGGCACAGAGAAATGGCTCAGCCCAGGTCACACCAGTTGTTTGCAAGATCAGATTAGGAGTTGGGCATCCAGAGTCCCAGCTCCTTATCCCCATTCTGCATTCGCTATCCTTTAACCGCTGTTCCCATAAGCTTTGGATCTGCCAGGCCTGCAACCAGCCCCTTCATTCTCTCTCTGGGCCTTCCAAATGGTCTGTTTGCTAAGAAGGCTTCTTTCAAGGCTTTCCCAAAGGGCCTGACATCTTCAGATCGGGGCACGTCTGCTCTTGCAGTGCAAGCTGGGAGCACTGGGGACCCAGCAGAGCTGTGGGCTAGGCGTACAAGGAGAACCCGAAGGGCGAGGGAGCAGGAGGGGTGCAGGGGACAGTGCAAAAACGCATCCTTTCACAGGGCACAGTGCGTGCTTCGGCTGGCGGCAAGCCCAAGCCAGGTGCTAGCTCTGCGCCCTGTGCCATGGCCAGCAGCGTGCAGTTGCCAGCTGCTCCTCGGCCTCTCTCCCTCGCGTCATCCACCAGACCGATGGCTTTGCAGGACGCGCCAGATGCAGCTCGATTCCTTCCTCCGCTTCTGAAAGGGTCAGCACGGATCAAATCCCAGGGCTTGGCTCCGACAGCAATCTAGGCAGCAATTTGTTGACTCTGCTTCCAGCTAATTCAACCAGCTGGGATGCACGCTCGGTCTGTTCTCTGCTCTGCAGAGGTGTGCCGAGCAAACATCGAAAGCGCCTCCTTCGTATCGGGGTGGGAGTGCTGCACCCTCCAAGTGCCTCCTTCCCCGAGCTGTGCCGGGCCAGGCTGCATTTGGAGTCGGAAGGGACTATACAGAGGAGACTTCTCATTTCTTGACTCAATGCACGCCTAGTTCAGGACCTTGCTCCGCAGCCCTGCCCTGCTTCTGCAAAAGCTCACGCCAGGGGCGAAACATTGGCATTCCCTGAGCATGCTGCTATCTTCTTCCCCCATGCCGAGCCCTTTCCAGTGCACGACAAAGAGCAATATCATACACGCGGATCCCATTTCATTTGTACTCTGCCTTCCAGTCTCACTCGGTGATGATGAATTTCATGCAGGGAACGAATCGGCGAGGGAGACCCATGCAGCGGACAGAGGAGCACGATTCAGCCCTGCCGCACGGCTCTTTCTCAGATGCATCCATCCCTGGCAGGTAGCATGTCTAAGCCACTCGCTCAGGAAGAAAATCACAAAATGGGCAGATTAAAAAAAAAAAAAAAAAGCCTCAAAAGAAGTGCCTAAAGTATTGGTCATGGGGGTTTAACGTCCTTGTTTTCCAGCCAGCAATAATGCCATGATATCCCCCTCACTATACCTGCAGGGAGAAAGCTGGAGGGTGGGACTGGGAGAAGGAAGAGCTATAGTTGCACCTTCACCCCCGTATGATCTGACGCCCGGTCTGCAGAGCACAGACAGCAAAACTGCACATGGTATATGCACGCATACGCCCTCTGCACAGCCGGCTGCTAAAAATGGAACAATTATTTCAAAGTTACTTCTTCCCCATTCCTCTGGGGGGAAAAAAACCCCTCCTTTGCCTGCCCACAGCTTTGGGGGTCTGGTTTTCGCAGATCTGTCGCACTCCCTCCTCTGACTGCACGTAAAATGAACAAAGCGGCATGGAAAAAAAAAAAGGATAAGAGATGCAGGCAGGGGAGGAAATAAGTCAATAAGAGCATCTTGGTCAAGATAACAGAGCCAGGAAAGAACAGTGTGGCATGGGGCAGGGCAGGCTGCTTAGCTTTCCAGTGCAAAAGGAGATCTTTGCTCTCTGCGTATTTGCACTTGCATTTGCTCTACCATCTGCCAGTGTTTAAGCACACTTTGTGGTGCTCATTTCTGGAAGGATGAGAGCAATGTCATTAACAGGTGAACCAACGCTAAGGAGAACACCTGCCTGCGACTTTTCCCAGAGGCCCTCTCCGAAGTGAGCACGAAGGCGGCATTCGATAGTAGGTGGCTCGTTGAGCTGGGAATAGGAAAGCTAAAAAAGAAAGAAAAGAAAAGAAAAGAAAAAAAAAAGAACATCCCACAAAAATAGCAAGCCAGGTTTGTGCAGTTGGCAGCTTTCTCCCGCATCTGATGGCACAGTGACAAATGCAAAATGCGATGCAATCCCGAGTACTTGAAAAGAAAGGTTTTAACACAAAAACTGCTCCTCGCACGGATGCAACGCGTCAGAGCTTCTGCTCCCAAACCGATGGGAGCTTGCGACAGACTTCAGCTGCCCCGCTACAGCCCCGGGGCTCCGACGCACCTCAGCAGCCCGCGGGGCACATTTGCCAGCTAGCTAGCAGGGCTTCTAAGTAACCTGATGGTTTCCGACCCAGACCCATTCATCTTCTGGGTGGTTGGGGCGGGGACCTGAAGTCCAGTTGCTGACAGCTGTTTCCGAACCCCTGCAACCTCGTTGCAGACGCCGATTTAATCCCAACCAACTTGACGGTTAAACAACAACAGCGTTTTAAATCTGACCCCTACAGAGCGCTCCGCAGGGACAGCCTCTGGCTTGCAAGTCAGAGACTTGGGGGATTGCTGACGGCCTAATTCCGGCACCGCAGCGATGTCATCAGGAAGTCTGCCGCTGACTTGGTTGCAACCGGGATCTTCCCCGCTGCATCACTGCTTTCCCATGTGTATAAGGCTGATAACCCATAGCTTCCTCCCTGGAGCAATGCAAGGATCGGTGTTGGGTCAGCACGCTTCAGGCCAGCACAAACAGGTGCTCCTTCCTTGAACGTCTACACAAACCGGTGGCGATACTGCCTACCGGGGTCTTGCTCCCTGGGATGCCTGCTCCCTGTGCCGAGCGGAGCATGGCCCTTTCTACTTCTTTCTCTGCGGTCTCATCTGCAAGTCTATCGCTTGCATGCAAATGCACCTCCCGGGAGTTACCGATTTGAAGGCTAGACGGGATCTTTTATTATGACCAGTCAGACCAGCGATTTCTGCATCAACACGGGCAAAGGCAGGAGCAGGGCAGAGGGAAGCCGGTGATCTACCTTCTCTCTCCCCACCTTCAGTGTCCATCGTTGAACATGATATCTGTCCCTGGGCCTTGCAGGGGTGCTCTTTTGTGCTAAGACGTCAGACAGCACATGGAAATTCTCTATGGAGGATAGGCAAACCTCTGGCTTTGACCAATGGGAAGCCAAAAATTAACAGAAAAAAGTTTCCCTGGTGGCATGGATGGCAAGACGGGAGTCTGGGGAACGAGCCCGAGAGCACACCGCTGCAGGGGAAGTGCTGTGCTTCTCTTTAAGTAAGGTCAATTTTTCTTCGCTTTGTCTCTCAATTCACCGCGGTTCCCTGACGGGCCACCCACGTCGCCGCTGCGAGGGATGCACGCCAGCGCCTAATTCTTGTCAAACGGAGTTTCTCTCTGTTGACTTCCCACTGGACAGGGTTTCACGTTATCGGAGGGGATTTGTGGCTATCCAGCGGGCTTTTCTTTGATCCCAATGGGATTTTCTGCTGACCACGCTTCCCCATTGTCAATTTGACTTCCTTCCTCCGAGCACGCTTCCCCATATGGAGTGGATTTATCATCAGCACCAAGCAGGATGTGCTATTAATGGTTATAAAAAAATTGACTCTCTTGGAGCAGGTGTTATTTACTTCTTGATTGGCATTCAGCACCTGATAGAGCCTGGTAAGCCTACGCAGCTACGCAGAGAGGCTGTCGCATCCCCTTGATCATTTCAGAGGGAGTTCAGACATCTCGCCACCTTTAAAAACCGGTGCCGAAGTGTTTGCGTCGGCGTCCTGATTCTGGAATGACCTTCATATCCTTGAACGACCTTTGTGCCATAACAACAATTGATTATGGCAAGGGGAAATATGATTTCCCTTTTCCAGGGGAACCTTCTAGGTTTAAGGAAGCTTTGCTGATTTGAGGATGATTTAAAGATGATTTGAACTTACTTAGATCACTTACTAAGGGGTTTAATGTGACCTAACAGCCCAGCGCTGGAGTTAAAGTGCATTAGCTGGCATTCATAGGATGGAAATGTCTTTTTGTTAGTTGACATGGCCTCCTTTTTTTTTAGGCATATAATGGATATGGCTCTGACTGGCACTACGATGGAAAGGTTTCACAATCCTAATGATCTCCTCTTATGCATTTCAGCTGCTTCTGCTATTTTCATCCGCTGGAATAAACTTTCCCCACTGGCTGCCAGACCGTCACAGCTGTTTTATAATCATCATATATAGAGCGGGAACAGATTGGCCTAGTGATGACCCTGAACAATTGCCTACGCTAAATAATAATAAGACTGGCCAGGAGTCACAGTGCAGGCAGCAGAGAAACACGGGAGAGGGACAAAGTTATGTGACGGTACATGAAACATCTCAGGATTCAAGCAGGGATCGCCGCGGAGAGCAAGCACGTGGCAATAGCCCTCGTACCAGGCTCTGGGTTTCCTCCTGCACTGATGTGCTAAAGCCAACACTGTCAGCAGGGACTTCCCGGAGGAAACCATTGCACGTTTTGGAACAACGGCATTTCTCTCTAAAAATGCTGTTGGAAGAGACTTTGCTCCCAACTCATCTGGAGGAAAGGAAACTGTTCCTTCCCCAAATCCTAACGCTGGTTAACTCTCTTTGCCAGCTATCAGGTTGATTCTTGATACAGTTCTTTGATGCTACACAGTGGATGATGATGGTGATGGATGTTTATTAATTTTATATTTCTCCTGGAACAACTGAAGTTAACCTGTCCCCCGACCTTTCAAAGACACCAGCAAGGTGCTTCCTTCTGACCAGCTATCTGCCCTCCTCCAACGGGCTATTTTGGAATAAGTTAGACAGCGGCAGACACAGCTCTTCCAGCTAATTTACATGAAACTGTTATTTAGCCATCTGGATTTTTGGCTGGGATTAACTGTGCGTGACGTGAAGGAGTGGAAATCCAAAATCAGGAGACAAGCTATATATGTGGTGGAGAGAAGGTAAGTGAAACAGGCAAATTCATGACGATAGGCTGCAGCGAGGCATGCATCAAGGACTGTCTCGTGTGTCTTTGTGAGTGCTGCAGTTCCAGGAACACAACTGAACACTGGGGCTTTAAATCGACACCAAAATCACTATGCATACATGGTGACATTTTCACCCGAAGTAGCTGGCATCAGCTGGTTCAGTAAAGCTGTGCTGCCATTTAAACAGTTCTTCATACAACTGCATCCCAGTAGCGCGGGCAATGCGCTGACCTGGTGCCGAATCTGAATCGGGGCATGGAGGAAACCTGGTCCCTGCCCTCCGAGATAA
>JAGPOW010003182.1:12781691-12793848 GCA_030014935.1 Caiman crocodilus | reverse complement strand
CCCCTGCACTTGGGCAGGAAAGACCGCTGGGATCAGAGGACCCCAGCCAGGTGGGAAACCAGGGAACAGAGGGGTGAAGGGCAGAGAAGCACCCATGATTTTAAACCGGATTTATTTCGAGTAGCAAAAAGACAATGACTTCAGGCCACTTTGGTTTATCTTACTCTTAATCAGGTAGGGATCAAGTGTAAGATCAACCCAAATCAGCCACCGTTAAACCTGAATAGTGTTCACACAGAGCCCGGCACCGTGTTAACCGAGCTAGTTAGTTTGCAACCTTAGCGGCATGGCCGTGGTCACCCCAGGAGAGTCAGGAGCCAAACCCACGTAGACAGATTCCCCTCTGGATTTCAGAGCAGCTTTCCAAAGGGAAAGGAGGGTCTTCTGCACGATTACCCCCAGAGCCCAAGTTCGACCAAGTCCTGGCCCCAGAGCCCAAGCTCAATGCCTCGACTGAGACCTTAAGAAAGGTTTCAGAGTATTCGGCTGCTTCTACCTGGAAGCAATTCTGGCGAGTGACAGCGTAAAGAGCACAAAGATGCTCACCTGCTCGCGTCGCTCTGCCTTGCCGTCTCTGCTCGGGCCTAGCAAGTTCTCCTGTAAGCAGGAGTTCATTAACTGTAGTTTGGACAGATGTGGCCACCCCGTCAACAGCCTTCTCTGGCAAAGAGCTGGGCCGACAGGCGTGTTTCACTTTGCATTGAGAATTGGATAGCTCACGTATGAAAGCGCGTCTCCCATCCCTGTCGCACGCTGAGGACGGCATGCAATAGTGCTGGAAATAATGCAGGGAAGAAGCGCAAGGCCTACTCTGACAGCACAACACGTGGGGTCTAAGCTGGGCTACCGTCCTCTGCCGTCAGACTGCCCAACGTGGGCAGCTGGGCCGTGTTAAATTGCCTATATCCACCTGCTGTCCCTAGGTTTGTCCCAGCACACCGACAAGCCCCCTAACTCATGCGTGAAGGTATCTTTTCAGCAGCATCCTACGGCTGGACTTCAGAGCACACACAACACATCAACTTGTGTGTGACCCCTTGTCTGCTTACAACAAGCACTCGCTTAAATGCATCCCTAAGCCTGGACCTGAGTCTCAGGAAACCTGATCTGTTGGAGGCATTAACAATAAGCTATAAAGCAAGTCAGTGCGAGTGAGCGCACGCACGTGCACACACACGCTACTCTCGTGGGCAGGCTCATGAAGGATGCCGAAGGGGCCAATACAGAGTATTTCTCACTTAGTTACCTTCCACGATGTGCTTACAAATTGCACAAAACGAAAACTGAATTACTTCTCCACTGAAACACTGATTCAATCAATACTCTACAGCAGCCCTCTGCGCTGCCTTTCTAGGACACTGGGTCACGTCTTGCCTGCCTGCACCTGCAGAAACCTGCCGAAGCCGGGCTGGGTTCAGCAGAGTTAGTAGGAGACTGAACACCACGCGTATCCCAAAGTGCCAGCACGTCAGAGATGGGACACGTTAGGTGCGCTGTATTCACTAGCAGAATTTCTTCATTAGTTTTTTGCCACATTTCTACCCACCATTATACCTTTTATGGAGAATTTTCCCCGTACCGCAAACGCTTAGACTTATCCATTAGATCATTCTCATTACTGGATGGCAATAAAGGAAACCATAATAATCACTGTTGCACTTCAGAGGAGTTGTAAAATGCTCTGTTTGCATATACTGATTTCTACGTTTTCTAGCTGTGAATGAGCATTGCTTTGTTAAGCCTATGGGATATATATATATATAATGTGGTGCAGCGTCTGATGGATTTATGTATTTTCAACACAAGACTCCAGTTTGGTCTTGGTCTTTGGAGTCGCGTACAGATACAGATATGCACACATATAGATACACACACACACGGGTGTTTGTGTGTGTGTGTGTGTGTGTGTGTGTCTCATATATATTACACAGACAACTATATCTATCTAGATATAGCTGTATCTATCTATATGTAGGTATATAGATCTGTGTGTGTGCACGCACACGTGCGTGTCTGTGTGTGTCTATATATATCTAGATAGATACACATGCATATGTGTGTGTGTAATTATATATATATAAAAACCACATGAATTATATATATATAAAATTCTGTGAGGATCCGAGAAGAGCTGATCACAAACATCTTTCACAGGTTTTAGTTGGCCACCACCACAAGCCTTTCTATTACCTGTTATAAAAAGTTAGGATATATCTATTCATTTTTAGGCTAATCCTTTCACTTTTCCACAACCCTTTACACCTTTCCAGAGGCCCTCTATTTCCATGAGCATGCCCCAGAAGCAAGACGGAAGCACGCCCACAACGGACACCAGCCACCAGCACCCACGTGCCAGTCTGCAACAAGCACGTCGGGAATGACATCCCAAGCTAAACCAAGCAGTTCTTACTGAACGACGCACACGATTGCCCAAAACGGGGGGAAGCTTCCTGGCTACGCGCGCTTTCAGCCGACTCGGAGCGCGGGGTGCGCGCCCTACCACGCACGGCCGTAACGTGGCCGTGGGAACAGAAGCGCTGAAGCTGTGCGTCATGCCAGGGAATGGCTGGCATTTGTTGTTATATGCCATTTTCCCTCCAACCTGGGACAGATCAGCAGAAACATGATAAAGGGAAGTCATTCTTCACAAAACAGCTTCCCTGCAAGCAAAATTACACATTGCACCATATTTAACGTGCAATGTGCAACCAATGTAGGACTTCCTTCCAGAAGGCTTTGCTCCGTCCGAGTTCACTCAGAGCGTGCACCACCGCAGCACAGACAGAGCTCGTTTGGTGCGATGGCTAAGTCAGCCTACACTAATTCAGAGAGAGCTCCAGTTATGGGTTTCGGTTTACGTCTGCAACACTCGAACGCACCCCAGCTTTGAGGAAGTTCAGACAGAGATTGTATGAGCTGATGAATTTGGGTCTGAAACCATTAAATAATTATATATATATGCAGGTCTACCTGCAAAAAGAGTAGGATGAGACTTACTCGTGAGGGCCAGAAGAAATATTTAGGGTTTGTCTTCATAGCACAGTGCTGTGCCAGAGCTAGCCTCTTTAGAAAGTAGAAGGTGTCCCACCTGGGCTAAGGTATGTGGCATGGACCTACATCGAGGGGCCTGCTATTCAACACGGCCTATGCTATTCGTGCAAGCAAAGACTGCAAGAAGCTTTCAGACCAACACTACTGGTGAGGTATGAGAAGTGCTTCCACTCGAGCACTGCAAATGACTCCTAGATTAAGCACCTTTCCCTTTGCCGCCCTTGAAGGCATCTGCTTGCAATACACGCAGGAGGGGAGGCAACGGGCACGCAGCAGTCACGTACCAAAAATAAAGATTGAACTATTCAGTGCATCGATGCAGGTCCCATTTTGTTCCTTTCAATAAAACATTTCCACCTCGACACTGGCCGGTTCAGGGACAGGCGAAAGCGCCTGAACGAGCATCCTTCAGTGCTGCAGCTGCAGAATTGACTGCAAAAGGACCCGTGCTCCCCAAGCCGCAGCTGAGGGAGCGCGCCCAGCGCACGTCAGAGTCGAGAGGCCCTAAGGGGATTGCTGCTGACCGAATACAATGCAGACACAGAGACCCAGTGTTTAGTCGCTCCTGCTCCCACCATAACGCTGCCCATCAACTGCACTCCCTATAGCTGCTCCCCCCGGCCGCGCAGCATCTCAGCCCCGGGCAGCGCTGTGGGCTGCTTGGTGGGAAGTAAACACCTCTCTGTGCTGGAGAGGAGGAGGTTGAAGCTGAAGAGCCATAGGTAGCAGTGCCCGGGTATTTTCCAGCCACGGGACCCCCAGGGCAGCCACAGGGAGAGCTCCCAATGCCACCAGCCCCAGGCGACTGCTTTGCTTTCAGATATGAAGCTGCTGCGATAGTATCTACTGGCAAGCCTTAAAGCTACTGCTTCCAAGGGCCACGTGAACACTTCGAGGCTGGTGTTGAGCCGAGCTGACCCCCACTGGCATCTGGCAGCTAATCCATTGCCCTTTTACCTGGGACATCAAAGGGCAAGAGTCGCAGGAGTCACAGTAAGGCAGCCGACTGGCTTTACGTGACCGAGGGGTGACTGCCCCAAACAGGAACCACCAGCACCTGGCCTGATCTGCACAAGCTGCACTGCTTCTGGCATGGGGCTGACGTGCATGCAGAAAAGCCACAGCACCAAATGCACATACATAATAATATAGAGAGCAATGCAATTTTATATTTAGGTGGCTGAGCCAGACAACTGCGCCAGGAGCAGCAGAGTGCATCGCTGCAACGCCTCCTTCATGTCCGTGGATTAGGCATTGAGTTGTGATGTGCCCGATCCACATGCTATAAGGCATTATATTATAATGTTATATGCCCAATCCACATGTATGTTATTTGTAGATTGGGATTGGGTTTGTGGCACACTGAAGAGCTTTTAATTTTCCATTTTGTGCATCAAGTATCTGCATCTCCCATGGTTCATGCCGATACAGTTTAGAGTTGCCCGTGAGCCTCGCAGGAGATGAAAGCCAGGGACCTTCTACACTGGATCTATCACTAGATGTTTTTTGGGGGCTTCCTGTGAACTCCTTTCAGTTTTCCAGGCTTCATCAGGGTTGAAGTCACGTTGCTTATCTTGGTCATCCCACAAGAGCGCCCTGCAAGCAAGCAACCCCGGCACTGCTCCTGGATGCCGTCAGCTACGGTCAGCCCTGCTGGACGTCGCACTGGACTTCCAAGAGATGGGAAAGCTCAAACCCATCTGGAGAAGAGAGGACGGAGGGGATTTAATATCAGCCTTTAATTCCCTGCAGGGGGTCGAAAGAGGATGGAGCTGGGCTGGTCTCAGTGGGGGCAGACGACAGGACAAGGAGCAATGGGCTCCAGTTGCAGCAAGGGAGGTTGAGGTTAGATATTAGGAAGAAATTTCTCACGAGGAGGGTAGTAAAGCATTGGGACAGGTCACCCAGAGAGGTGGTGGACTCTCCATCCTTGGAGGTGTTTAAGACCTGTGTAGACCAAGCCTTGGCTGGGATGATGCAGTTGGAGCTGGTCCTGCTTGCAGCAAGGGGTTGGACCTAGATGACCTCCTGAGCTCCCTTCACACCCTCGTTTTCCAAAGCTAAAGCATGGCTTCCCGCATCCATAGCATCAGCCAACGCTGGTCTCCTTTCCCGTCTGGCAGGGTAAAGATGCCCCAGCACCGGGGAGACGCAGGCCCTCCCGGTTCGTCTTTCCGACTGCAAGCTCTTTGCATGACGCCGAGCAGATTGCCAGCACAAACGCGCCGACAAGCAAGTCATCAACCCCCCGGGGCCAGGCCTTAGATTAGAGCAGTGACAACACAACAAAGCATCCCGAATTAACACACAACCCTTTCCCAGCAACTTCTCTGCCCCTCTTCGGTCTAACTGTACGTGGCAAGCCTTGAGGCAGCTTTCCCAGCTGCTTAGCAGCCCCATTTGATCTTTCAGGTCCCTCTTGCTGGATAAATCGGACGCTCGTTTCCAAACCGGGCAGGACGTGCTTCGATCCGGCAGCCACGACGCGCCGGTCTAGGGATGCCGAGCCGGTGCAGGCGTCCCTCTTGTCCGACCGCGTGCCCGTCGCGACGTGCCGCGACGTCGGCTGTCTGAAGCGCTCGCCGTTCCCGCAGCGGTTTGCCTGGTCGAGACCCCAGCCAATGTGATTTATGGGCTCTTTCTTCCCCAGGGGCGGCTCTCTCCGCGTCTCGCCCCGCGATACCAGCCAAGGGTGGCACGGACGTGGGCGACCGTGAAGGGGAAATCAGTTCTTTTGCCTTATCCATTTCTCACGTGTGACACTAAGTGCTCTCGGTGCAAAAGATAACGAGACCACGCCGGGAAGGAGTCGGCCCGTGGCGATGTTTGTGCCACCCCATGGAAATTGAGTTTTCCAGTTGATTTGCTCGGGGAGGGGCTAGCGGAGACAAAGCAGACCGGACATTCCCCTTCCCCCATGAAACGTGAAGTCAAGGCAGCAGCATCCGGCGACTTTCTGACTGCCAAATCCTTACCTAGGCATCCACAGAAATCCCTCAGCAACCCCCCGCTGAAGCAGCGTGAGCGTATGCACGACGGCCAGCTCGGCAGTCCCGCACGCGGAGCTTGCACCGTGGCTCGTTGACTAATAATTAGCAAGAATTTACAATCCAAAGAAACAAACGAATCCTCAGTTTCGGAAATGGTCTCTCTGCCGCCGAACGATGCGTCAATGCTTCAGCCGGACAGAACGCAATTCACAGTACGCTTGTTCTCGGGTAACTTGGCCCCAGTGCTTGTATCCCTCTCCAACGCACTCGAAGAAAAGGGCCAGGGAGGGGGGGAGGGGGTTACGATCCATGCCCGTGTACAGGCACAGACAACCGTGCAACCACCCCCTGCCTGGGAGGTCCACAGGAGAGAGTTTGCTTTGCCCCTTCCCACGCACCGCAGCTGCAAAGGGCCCGATCGTGCAGCAAAACTGTGACGTGCCATGCAAAGGCAGGACAGGCAAGGGCACTGCCAATGCCATGCCCGTTGTACCAGAACTCGTAGGCTCACTGGAGCAGAGTGAATTCAATGCATCCACCACCTTCGAGTCTCGCCTCGCCTCGCAGGAGCTGCTCCAGCATCCAGCGGCAGGATGGGGTGCATGGCAGCTGCTGCTAACAGAGAGCGGGGAAGCTCCAGCCCTTGATATCATGATACACAGACGGCCCCACCCAGGCTCCATCCCTGCAGCAGCTGTTTGCAGCATGCCGCACTGTTGAAGTTATTTGTCTGCCTGAAAAGACACCCTTACCGCTTCAGAAGCATCCCAGGAGCTGGCCTATGCATTGTAGCAAGAAGCAGCTTCATGCTCAGAGCTGCCCTGGGGCTGCAGTGCACGTGAGGGCTCCCAGACAGACAGGTGGACGGGTCAGAAACTACCTCAGCTACCAACCTCTTCCCCCCAGGTGCTCAGCTCCACAGACCCCGGCCTGCCTAATTAGCCCCCACTACCTTACTGTGGAGCCTGGCTGTGAATATACTGCAATCCCAGCCTGCTGCTGCACAGAGACAGGGTCACGTCCAGTACGAGGTCCCTTCCAGCAAGGGCCGCTGCTGAGTGATAGCATATCCGCTGTGCGTCCAGCAGACAGACACATTTTAAGGCACCGAGCCATGCACCTTTTTTTTCTTTTTTTGCAAGGAAGCTGCAAAGCAGCCACAGCGGAGCGGTGAATGTGTGGGTGCAAGCCAGGCCCCACTTCTGTCACCATGTTGATGCTGCACCTTCATCCTCACCCCAAGACAAGACAGCTGGACTCAGTCTGGCACCTTCTCCAAACTCCAGCCCTTCCCTCTCATTCGCTTCCAACTGGGCTGCTGATTTCACCAGCTCCACACCCGGGGACCAAGCCCAACCCCAACCCCGACCCCATCACGCTGGCAAGTGCCCAGCAGCCTCTTGCACGCGCTGCATCGGCTCTGCCAGATCCGGGCGGTGGGGGTAAGCGTGACAAAGCTCTCGCGGCTTCCAGGAAGGCAACTTCATGCTCAGGCAACACTAAAAAACCCCTCCTTCCTGCCTGACATCCAATGTCCCCCGAGCAGAGCGGGACAAAACTCAATGGAGGGGGACAACGCAGCCCAATCCACCTCTCTGCCTGCAAGATGTATGCCTTGTGGTCCTTGGGCCACTAGCTAGTAGAGCATCAGCCTTTTTATTCCTCTCTCAGCATCTCTGGCTTTGCCAGGGGTCTCTAGCAGCTTTTCTTGGACTGGGTCTCCCTAGGAAGGAAGCGCCCTACGAAGAGGTCCAATGCCACACAGACCTCACTAGCCACAGTCCACGCTTGCTCACAATCCCACCGTACAGCACGCACCCGAACAGCCACACCGCCAGCATCCGTGCCCAACGCCACCCGCTTTGGTACCCCACTCCATTGCAAGGGGCCAAAATGCAATTCACCGTGAAGCGCAGAAAAATTCAGCAGTGACATCGGGGGTCGAAAGCATCTGCGAGGATAATCCCCATGTGCCCCAGCTAAATTTGCAGTCCCAACTGCAAGCTCCGTGACAAGGGCCAATGCCGAGGCACTAGGGGAGGCAACGATCCAGCTGTGAACACTGGCTATATCCATCAGCCAAACCGGGGAGGTTAGCATCTCTCTCTGTTTAAGCTAATTTTATTCCAGCGCCTGCTGCTTCGAACTGCACGCACCTTCCATTTCTGCTCCTGAGCAGGCTGCCAGGGCAGGTGTCTTTATTGCCATAGGTTAGTGCTGCTACCCTTTCTTAAATGCCACCCATATACTCAACACCTCGAGAGGCAGGTCTGGCCTTTCCCCAGGGTTTCCTGCTGCTGGTTTTCGTTCGCTGAGAAATGCTATGCCATGCTGGGCGCTCGGTTCCTCCCAAAGCAAGGCGTAAACTAGCAGAAGCCAGATCAGCATCAGAGATAAGCAACATCTGCTTATCTGCCGTGCGGTATTGACAGCGGGGCGTGCTCAAGCCCAGATATCTGCCTTACAGATCTCTTCCAAAGTCTCCTTTTCACCTGCGAACAAACCGCCAGCGAGGCAAAACGAGCCCTAAGAGGAATTTCCTCTCCTGAGCCGAAATAGACTTCTCTCACCAGGTCCCTAATCCATTTTGAGACGGTGGATTTGGTCTCTGCCTCCCTCCGCTTCACACCTGGGCGAGCAATAAACAGCGGCAGAGATGGAGCCACCCAGCGAGCGCACGGGAAATGCAAACTTTCCCCGACTGCCGCAGTTTTTGTTATAAAAGGCTGGGATCTAGAGAAGCCGTCAGCAGGATGATATCTGGATAAACGCTGCAGGCAGCTAGCCCTAACGTAGGCTATTCTAACGTATCATCAGCAAATAGAGATGCTGCCTCGATTTGCTTATTAGTAAAAATACAATTTTGATTTTAGAAGAGTGGAAAATAGAGCACTAAGTTAATTAATTGGAAGAGAAGCGTGATGTACAGCACTGTCAAACCCAGGCGTCCAGTTCATTAACCAGCTGTACTTTCAGGACTGATTAAGAGGAATATTAGATTAGAATCGTGATCTAAAGGTTGAATAAACTGAAAGAAATGCAATTCCGGTGGCAAATATTTTGGTTAAATGCTCTCCTCAAGGCACTGAACTCACTAAAGGCAGAATTGGGGCAATGAACACACGCTTGGCGTTCAGGTTTTTTCCACCTCTGCCTGCTCCATGGCAAATATGGGTAAAAAAAAATAAAGATATTATTCAATTTGGTACCTTTTGCACAACCACCTATCAGAATATACAGCCAGACCTAGGAGCATTAGGAGCCCTGTGCTGAGCTGTGCAGTGAAAGCAAGCATTGGAAACTTTCCTTGTTAACCATAAGGCATCCACACGTCACCCCATTTGTAAAGTGTGAAAACAGGGAGCCAGCCCCACGTCAACCCAGACGAGCCACAGGAAAGTAATCCCAAGACAACCGAGGCTTCTTCAGGTCCCGGTCCTATAATCTCCATAAGTACCACATATTGTTTGATGGTGGATCAGAGGGCCAGGGTTGTTTTCCGTCTGTTCCCCTCCCCTGTTCTCTCACTGTGTTTCTCCTGGCATTCACTTGCTGGTGATGCTCGTCACCGGTCTGTCCGGAAGTGCGCCTTCCCTCTGAAAAGGGCCCATCAAGGAGGGTCACTTGCTTTGCAGCCCGCCTTCGCTTCAAGGGATTTTGTTGCTGGCTTAGGTAGAACCAGGCTTGGCCCCTCCTGTACCACTAGCAACTAAAAGCCAATTTTTAAATTTGCGATTTAAAAACAAAAAAAAAAGGTGGGTGGAATTAGGATTTGGGCAAAATTAGGATCTCCACACTTTGTGGTTTCAGCCAGAATAGCGTCCCGGGGCTCTCTTCTGCAACACGGGACAGTATTTGATACCTCAGACTCTCGCTCTCACTCTCTCTCTGCCACACCTATTTTTCCTTTCTTCTTCAGGAAACAACAGGCTTTGTTTTTTAAAAAAAGGATATTAAATGCACCAATGCAACATCACAGCTGGGGTCTGACGTGAATGCATGCAAAATGGGCAGGGACTGCAGCGGGGAGGGGTGAGAGCAGCTGGGGTCAGAAGCAGGAAAGATGCCCGATACCACCTCCAACTCTACAGCCAAGCATCAGTAAAATATATTCATCCCCGGTACTGCAAACACCACGCTTTTTCTATGTTTCTAAATAGGAAGGGTAGTGAGCTGCAGCATGCATTATAAATGGCTTGCCGTTTAACCTGCACACGTTCTTCAATTATACAGCACGCAGGGTAGGCAAGATTGCCCGCTGCACTGCTCTGAGACCTCTCAAAATACTTAGCCCAAGAAAATGGGTCAAGGAAAGATTTCTCTTTCCTCGCTGTCCAGGTGAAGTCGGGCTCGTAAGGCAGCCCTATTACTGTTTCTCTTTTTCTCTGGGTAGGAGAGGGACCGCCGTGTCTTGAAGCTGATGAGGGTTGACGTGACATGGCTTCGAAGACATTGTGCTAGATGCTTCCGTGCCTCAAGAGCCTGGAGCACTGTATGGGAATAAAAGGTACTGTGTGGTGCTGGAGAAAGGTACAGGTCATCTCACACCGCGTCCCCGTGAACAAAGTCAATAGCAAACCGTGCTAACAGTCCACTCAGAGGTATACTTCTGGGCGCAACCTCTAGGAACGTTTACGTGCCGCACGCCGTGACATGCTGCTTACCACGGAGTTGTTGAGCAAGTCATAGTCATAGACAAGGAGGGTGGAAGGGAGCTCAGGAGGTCACATCTAGTCCAACCCCTGCTCCAAGCAGGACCGGCCCCAACTCCATCATCCCAGCCAAAGCTTTGTCTACATGGGTCTTAAACACCTCCAAGGACGGAGAGCCCACCACCTCTCTGGGTAAGTTGTTCCAGTGCTTTCATATCCTCCTCGTGAGTTTTTCCTAATACCCAGCCTCAACTTCCCTCACTGCAGCTGGAGCCCATTGCTCCTTGTCCTGGCATCTGCCCCCACCGAGACCAGCCCAGCGCCATCCTCTTTGGGAGCTGAAGGCTGCTATTCAATCCCGCTCAGTCTTCATTTCTGCAGGCTCAATCAACCCAATTACCTCAGCCTCTCGCCCTAAAAGTCAAATACCGCACTACCTATTAGGCACGTCAGAGGCCCTAGATACCCAAGTGTGATTCTTTCGTGCGCTTCCAGGGTCCACGAGGAACTGCCGACACGAAAGGTGCCTGGGTCCTCCTCTTCACCGCTTTGGCGCAACTCAGTCATAAGGGCCAGATGATGGCGTGTTGCAAAGGCAGACGCATTTATCCGTGTTCATTAAGAGAACAGAGTGGAATAACACCGCAGTGAGGTGCCCAACAGGTGGGACAGAATCTGACCCTTCATCTCTTATTTAAACCATGCATGGTTTAATATGCAGAAGTGGCATATTAGAGCATATTTAGATTTCAATAATAATGAAGAAAGGCCCTGGGAGCCCTGAGAGTTAATTAGATTTACAGTCACAAATGATGACTGGGCACCCAGGAGCAAGAAATGCATACAAAGAATGGATTTAAACCTCAACCAGCCAATAAATCGAAGCAGCAACCCAGAGCCTTGGAGCCACCCCAGGAATGCAAGGGCGTGAGCGCTTGGAGACCGGCGGAAAAAAACAAGCCAAGAAATTTAGGGAGAAGTTTTTAAATCAACCTCCTGGGGCCCATTTCTTTGCACCTTTGAAACAGGAATCCCTGAGACTGTCGTGACATCCGTGTTGTTTAACCCAAGTCATTCACCTTGCACTAAGACCCGAGCTTTGACCAATAAAACCCCTACGGCATATTGTTGCCCCTCTTTTTTAGCTATCGTTTCCACTGCTGGAACCGGCAATGCGACCGGACACGACCGTGGCACCAGCCCGAGACGCTGAACACCAACGCGACGTGCAGGCTGGAGCGAGCGTGCGTCGAAACCCCGAGAGGAGAAGGCTGCACTGGAAATACTGACAGATGCTTAACTACACCTCCAGTGGGTGCCACTGTCAGACCAGCTAACGAATGAGATCATTTGATCTGGATGCTAGGAAATCGGTTCCGATTCAAGCAGTTAAATTATTCACCTCCATGCTCCATGCTTCCTCCCTCCCCAGAGCAGAGCATCCGCTCTGTAGCTGCTAATTTT
>JAGPOW010003182.1:12749276-12774340 GCA_030014935.1 Caiman crocodilus | reverse complement strand
TTTTCCTTCAACAAAACTAATGAAACTCGGAGGCAATAAGAATGGAGCTGAGGTTGCTTTATAAGCATCTGGTACCCAGCAACACCCAGCATCCTTGGGCGCTCTCATTATCTGGAGTATTATTAAATGCTTTCCTAGAGTCTCTTTTACTGCAGCTTTAATGACTCTGTGGCACGCTGAGCTTCCCAGGGAGTCATTTCTGAGTGATTCCCTGTTCACCTTGCACAGTTTTATTGCTATTTCCCAGTGCTCAGAAGCCACAGTCGTGAGCCAGGAACAAGACAGGAACCAGCCCCAAAGAGCATGCAATCCAACGGTCATACATCATGCCCAGGCTGGATGGCAACAGGACCCGACGGGAGATGCTCGTGCAAGGAGCCTTCCTGGCACGACAGGTGCAAACGGAGCCGGTGCTTAGGGTGCAGCCAAAACTCTCCTACACGGGGCAGAGTTGCGGCCCAGCCATCTTCATGTGAGCTTGGATGGAGCCAGGCTCTATATGGTTATACTTTCCACTCCCAAAACCACTTCTCTTCTAGATTTGAAGAAGGGCATTTTGTCCCTTAAAGCTTCTCCGGTCTCTCCCCCCAGCCCCGCTCCTCCCAGACTCGCCGGGCCATCGCGGCTACGGCAACACAACCGCTCCGCTACCTGTCCTCACCGCATGCACGTTCTTTTCTTTGGAAAGGATCTAATTATGAGAAACGTCCCTCCCTGGCTCTCCTCCACCCGACGTGCGGACGTTGGGGATGTCTCATTTGCGTTACGCGATGGCTGCGTACACAGCGTGCTCCGAGGGAAACGGTGTCTAACCTAATCAAGGCACTAACGATGCCACCTTGTTAAATCACACTGCGGTAAGCAAAGGGAGCGATTTCCTGCCAGCGTGACAAAGCCCCTCGTACGTACGGTGCTGCACCTCTGTCTGGGGCAGGCAGCACCGCAACGCGCATCGGCGCGGGACGCCCCTCGTTTGGCCGAAGACCGCGTCAACGGCGAGACCAGCCCGTCTCCCCGACGGCATCGGCAAGTCCACGCTGCTCCCCGGGTACTGGTTCAGGGGCATTTTTACTGTGCTTGGCATCTTGGGCACAGTCGGCTCCGAGATGCAATTATGCACAATGATTTCGTGGGTAGAGGTCAAGGCACTTTAGGACATAAATTCTCCCATCCTCTCTCTCGTGAGTAGTTCTCCTGAACCCACCAAATGGGAGGGTTCCCTCCCCAAGCCCAGAGCCCTGGTAGACGACCCCCACCACCCTCCCATCAGGCCGGATTCAGATCCTGCTTCCTCCAGGATGCACAGCAACGCTGCAGTCACATGCTGCAATTCGGATGACTGCAAACGCCACCCCCTTCCCACCATAAGGTGCTAATCATCGAGCCGGTCGCCGGGCAGGGCTCAGCAGCAGCCCCTGCGAGACGCGCGGACTGCATTTATTCTGGTGCATTTCAGTGGGAAGCTTTAATCTGTGTAATCGCCTCAGAGGAGATTTCATTCAGCGAGGGGGGAAAGCAATTACCGTTCCATTTGCACCCGGTAGCTTTCCCAGGGTCTCCATCTATCAGAAATAGAGGGTCCCGTCAGGCAGCACACCTGCCGGGCCTTCGCCGGGCTCCAGGTCCCCGCCTCGGACAGACACGCGGCGTCTGCCCTCGGTTGTCAGCCATTTTTCCCTTCCCAGCCACTGTTCTTATCAGCCTCTACGTAATGCATGAAGAAAACAAGTGGATATAATCCTAGATTAGAGGGACTGTAGCAGAGAATTAAATACACTCTCCCGTTCCTGATAGCGGCTGCTGTCGTCATTCAAATATCGCAGCTCTCGGGACCTTTCGGGGGAGGGCAGAGGGCGGCTTTCCTACTAATCTCTGGCATTGCTGGTCTTCCTAGACAGACATTAATGCCCAGATATGCAAGAGGGCAAGAATCAATCCTTCGTTATGCCTGCAGCGTGCTGCATCGTAACCACGATGCTTTTTATTCTTGCCACCGGGAGCTGCCCCGTCCCTCGCGGGGCCGCTGGGGCTGCAATCAGGTCGCCCTTGGACCGATCCTGCTCGGCGCTGCAAAGCCAGGGACTCAAACAGGGCGAATTCAGCCTTGAGGCAAGGGCAGGGAAACGGGAGGGGAAAAAGAGAGAGAATCAAAAGCAAAGAACAAGAGCCAAGTCAGTCCAAAAAAACAAACCCCCATCAAACAGAAACCTGCACGACTCTGTTCTATATCGGGAAAGCCAGGACTCTGACCGGGGCCAGGCGATTACTAAAATAACTTAATCTCACGCGCTCCCAGCATGCCAGTCAAAGCAGCTCGACTTGTTAGAGCAACTTGATGGCTCGGAAGACTAGCTTTTAAGACAAATGCAGGCTCCCACCGGGCGCGTCTCATGCAGCAAAAGAAAACAAGTGGGGTGATGAGACCAAACCCAGGGGGTCATTTTAGAAGCAGCAGCTTAGTCCTGTGCTCTACACGTCACCTTTGTTAGCGAAAACCAAGTGAAGTGGGCAAAAATCACACTTAACTCCTTCCTGCAGGAGGTGATTGGATTACCTGCGGTACTTGTTCCCCTGCTTCCCACCCTCACGGCCACCCTTTTTCATGACCTTCTTGCTATACGCATGCTGGAAAGTGAGCGCAGTGTGAGCCCATGTCCCTGGACGCATCATGTGATGGTGAGGAGGAAAGACTTCCCCGGAGGAAGGAGGGTGACTTCTGTAAGAGCAGGGGATTGGGGGGAAATAGCCACAAACTAAGAGCCGCCGAGCCTGGATCTCAGACTGATACTTGAATGCAAAACCTGCGCAGGATGCTCCTAAATCAACGGATCCATCATAGGAATAGTGAGCCCTGCTAATCCCGGGGCCGAGCGAGGACAGAACGGCCTCCCAGCATTTAACAGAGCCACCCATGCAGGTGCAACCATCCTCCAAGGGAGCGTTAACCTCGGTGCATGATCCCCAGAGGATGCTGCATTCCCCCGTGCCCTTCATGAGGGGTCAGGCTTACCCAGACCAACAATCCCAGCCTCCTCAGGCAAAAGTGATGGATGCCAGGCCCGAGCTCTGGGGGAGACGCAGTTTGCTATCAAAAGCGACTCTACAAAACCAAACCGATGCATCACTTAATACTTTCCCCTCTGCGCTCAAAGCAATCGGTGCAATCCTCTTTGAAAGTATTCATGAACTGCCAAAGGCAGCTGGGGATAAAGCCCCATGTCGGGTGCTTTGCACAGAAGCTAAACCCATGAGTTTTGGGACCCGTATAAAAATCGAGACCAGCAGCCCTCCTCTTGGTCTGGGTGCAGGGGGCACTTGGGGATATTCATGGCCAAAGTCAGCAGACCCTTTCAGGATACCAAGAATTTGCCTGTTAAGTGCTTAGGAAAAGCCACCTGGTGACTAGGCTTTTTGTTGTTGTTGTTGTTAAATAACTTTTTTAATAGCTCTAAGCCTGCGAGCCTAAGGAGATATTAAAATCAATGGATATTTCTCTAAGAGGAAGAGGGGGGAGGGAAGGCAATTAAAGATGCTATTTTTACTGTGGGATAAAAAATAAATAAATAAAAAAGTAAAGAAATAAAGGCCTCCTTTCCTGACTGATGTTTTTCCCTTTTACATGGGAGAGACATCACCACCACTGCCGCCTCTCCAAATAGAAACACTGGCAAGCTTCATGCTTGCTCTGCATCTCGCTGGTACAATGGCAGGGGTCTGGGGAGCTCGCTCCGGGCAGACCAGCCAGCATCGGTCTCCGATGAAGGGGTGGCCGCAGTCCATAGAGGCGAGGGGAGGACCTGGGCATCTCAGCATGCCGCCCCACAGCCTGCTCTTGGGCACCAAAATACATAAATAAATAAATAATAAAAAAATCACGCAGCCTTTCGTGCAAGTTCAAATACATTTCTGCAGCGCGATTGCTCACTCAGCATAGGAACCCAGTCCCATTCCAGTTCATCTGTTAGCTAGGACAATAAGTTAAGTGAACCTTTCACCTCCTGCTTTATCCATACTCCCAGCTGCTGGGATGCCGCTGTGCTGTCATATAGCCCACATTCAAACCTTCATGTGCGAGGGGGAGCAAATACTCTTTTATCTTCCAGCTTATCTTCTCCCTGCTATTTCTCTGCTAAACTGCCCTTGACAGTACGGAGTCAGCATGGTAGATGCAGCCAGAACGAGCCGACAGCTTCTCTGCACGGCCAACGCGTAATCATGCAAAACTCTGATGGATGCAAAGTTATTACAGTTGTGTCAACACCGACGAGATCCAGTCGTTCTGCCTTGCTGGCAAACGGCTCAGAAGTGGCACTGGCAGGAAAAAAAAACCCCCCAAAACCAGACCCCTTTCTGCTGGGAGCTTCCAAAATAAGTTAGCCCATGATGAGGCAGAGGAAGAGCCAGGCTTAGGGATGAAGGCAGCCCAGACCCCTGCACAGCTTCAGCAGGAGGCCATTGTTGGAGGGAAGAAAAAAAAAAGCAGCAAAAGTAAAGTAGGCGAAACAGAAAAGCAAATAGGAAAGTAGGTGAAATGGATATCCGCCTTCTGCCACTGCGCAGGAAGTCACCGTTTGCTGGCTGGTTCGTATCGCTGGGAGGCAAGATGGGGTGATAGACGGCTGGAGAACGAGCCCAGACTCCTGGGTCTTCCTCGGGAGTACAGACCCCGGGAACCATAGGGGTGGGAGAAGACCCTGGCCCTGGTGAAATCCAGGGCATTACTGGTGTTCTACATCTACCTCTATATCCATCTCCTTTGGTTAGTCCACGAGGGGCAAATTTACCCTGCTTTCTACCCAATGTCCCATCTGCTAGGAGCCAGGATTGCAGCCTGAAACTCCTTCCCATCACTGCTAGCGATCGCAGGGGGCAGGAAAGCCTTCAAGAGCGGGCCCGAGACTGGGGGTTGCAGACGCTGATGCTTCTCCACGCATGTGGCATCAGCCTTGCTCGTCTCCTTTTCTTGCAAGGACACGTCATACAAAGCAGCCTGGAAAGATGAAGCCTCCTTGGCCTCTCCAAAGGACAAGACAGGGCAACACTTGCCCCAGTCAGTCTTCTCATGATCTAAGCATGGCCATGTCCAGGCCAGGGACCTCTGGACACATCAAGAAATACCCTGTAACCCTGATGGGGGCACCTGGAAGATCACGAGCATTAAGTCCAGGAATCCAGTCCACCGGGGATGAACCAGAGCCACGTGGCTGAGGACTTGCAGTGTCACAGGCCTGAAAACCCACTGGAAAGCAGGGTCATTGTTTTCCATTTCCATACCGCTATCTTGAATCCCAGCGTGGCATGGGGGGAAAAAAGAGTCCATTTCCTTCTCCTGAAATATTCCGTATGGCACTTCCGCCCCCTCTCCTCTGCAGATGCAAGGCTTGGCATGCACAGGGAACAAATGTGTGTGTAAAACCACACACGCAGCACTGCTTTGGACCAGCAGCCCCATGCACTGCTGGAGACACTGGACTCGCTCTGCCTCACAGCCGCCTTGCTCTAGGGTGCATCTGCACCCATTACTCAGAAGACACTACTGATAGCCATGCATACTAGTGCATGAGATGGGAGCAGATAGCAGCCACCAGGGACCTTCTGGTCACCTTGCAGCACCTACACAGGACACTGAGCCTGGTCCACCAGAAGAGACAATAAGCCCATTAAGTGAACACCGGGCAACCCACTTCTCTGGTCCACGCCGCCAGGGAGAACCCCTTTCCTTCCATTTCGGGAGATGCTGCAAGTTGCAAGTTAAAGGTTTGGGTTCTGCCTTTCATTGCATGAAAAGCAGAGCAAGAGCTTTCAAAAGCCCAGCCGGCGCCCTGCCTTGATGCAATGGGAAGATTTTGCTTGCTCTGGCAGTAACAAGTTGCTTTTTACCTATGAGGTGGCTGGCTCAGTTCCCTTAGTTCAGGCACCAGCTGTACGTCTGCTCCCCTAATCAGCGTCCTTCTGGGACAGTCCTACCCAGTGCAAACAGGAGAGTGCTATATCCTGGGTTCTCTCTGATGACAACAACAACAAAAATCCCCAATTTTCGGTTTAAAACAAGTCACCCAAAATCCACACTTCTCTTGGATTAAAATGAAACACCGCTATATCTCTAAGTGGCATTTCACTTTAATCATGGAAAAAATGTGGATTTTGGGTGACTTGTTTTAAACCGAAAATTGGGGATCTTATCAGAGAAAACCAGCATCCCTGGCTACAACAGTGCCTCTTGCAGTCTATCTGCTCCGATCACAGGGCAAATTTGCAATGGAATAAGCTCTGGGATGGCATACGCTGGTTTAGTTGGGGGGCACGGAAGTTGTAGCCAAAGAAGCACGTGTGGTCCTGATTTCTGCATGCAGTACATGTCATAGCTATGCAAATGCATGCAAAATAATCGCAGTTAAAGCTAGGATGTTTAGTCAAATTTCACGGTAGAGGTTGAGGGGAAAGCTGGTTTCCTAGAAAGAGTTAAGTAGTACCGAGCACATTTCCCCTCCACCGGAAAGGCTCCTACAATGTACCTGGCGCCCCGGGAAGTTTCCATCTCTCTGAAGCCCTCACTGGTTCTTTGTTATTGAGCCTGAGCATGACGGGCAAAAGGAGCAACACAGGCTCCAGAAACACGACGGTTCTGCTGTATTATCCTTCACCTCCATCTGCCCTTGTCGACTTCCCTGGGCCACTGCTGGGATGTTAGGACAGGCAGAAGTTGTCTCTGTCTGTACAGGTAAGCCACCCCCGTGGATAAATGCATGCACTATAACCTGAGAGCGCAAATGCTGAAGCCTTGCCAGGATGCGTGTAAATGATGGCACTTTCAGCATCTAATTTTGCCCTAAATAAAATGTTAATTGCATTTTAAAGGGCTCATGCACTATTTACCTGTTAATATCCCATGGAAAAAAAAAAAATCCAGACCATTAGAAGCAGGGGACCTGTCATGAGTGCTGGATGATGATTTTATCATCTGCTGGATGATTTCCCTGATCGTTCTTTGAAGGAACAAGCCTGACATGTCGGCTGCAAGCCTTTCAGTGCACGACCGAATCATCAGTGAAGAAGCCTCCTGTATAACTTCATTTCTCACCATGCAGTACTTAGCGAGGGTAACTGACTGAACGTAATTAGCGTGCACACAGTTTTCCACTTAAATATCAAAATGAATTAACATCCTTCTTGCTTTCACCTTGAAAGAAACCGAGCTGTGGCTGATTTGGCATTTGGGCACCTAAACCAAAAGGTTTGCTGCTGTCTGGCCTCTCTTAGTCTTCTCAGAAAGTGCCCCTACTCCCAGCCAAGGTTTATAAGAAATTTCACCTTGGATATAGGTCATAGCTTTCCACTGCAAGTAATCGGGCTAAAAAAAGCAGGATTCTCACTGAATCAAAAAATCGAGTGGCACATCTGCTCTTCATAGCGGCAATAAAAGGAAGATTACAGTTGGTATGAACAGGAATGTACACCGAAGGAAAAAAAACCCACCCCTCTAATGCCACCTTTCATCATTAACTCCCGACAAAAAACACCGTGGTTTGCTTAGTCCGAACATACACGAAACGTAAAAGGCCCATCTGACATCACAGAGGCATCGCAACGCGAGACAGATGAAGCCGATTTGCCAAACGACTAGAGCAGCTGTAAACTCTCTCCCAGATCTGCCGTAATAAAACCAAAGGGCATAGAAACAGCAAGCCATCTGCTCCGTGCTGGCCACTGACTCATGTCCACTTGGCGGGTAGGAAAGAGCTGGGCTGCGACTCTCCTCTTATTTACACTGGATAAGTCCAAAGTGACTCCACTCGAGACAAAGCAGCTATCTACACTCCCTGGAAGCCAGCACTCTTCTCTGCACCCACAGTTGTGCTCCCAAAACCAACTCTCCTCGTCCTCCAGACCTTCGCACCTGATGCATCCCTTGAAGCGCACACGGGCCGTTCAAAACACTACTGCTGGGGGAGGGTTGTGACATTGCACCCTTCGTTGCCCCAGCACTGGCTTGGAGGAGACACTTAAGGCCTCAGCTACAGAGCAAGGTGCCTGGAGGTGCAGAATCAGGCCCTCATTTTGGATCATGCTTGCCTCGGTAGCATTTAAGAAAACAGAGGGGGACAGCAATTAAATCAGCATGTTATCATCTGGGCATAGCGAGGAACAATGCAATGCTCTCCGCTCCGGGAGCTGCTGAAACAGGCAGTGATGGGCTCTCCGGCGTTCACAGCTCCCCTGGCTCAGCCCCAGAATGAAACGGGGTTGGGGATTTCAACTTCCTAAACAGCTGCAGTGTCTCCTGCTGATGAAGGAGGCACACGTGTGAGCGATAAGGTGCAAAAGGACGGCAAAGCTGAGGCCAAAGCAAACAGCAGACTCCATCTCGCATCCGCCGTGAGGGCCCTGGGCTGCCAGACTTCACTCCTGAAGGAACAGCAGTGCTATTTTACGCCCTCCAATTGAGTTTGAAGACTGTATAGAGGTCCCTGTCCCAGGCAGGACAGCCTATAACCAGTCTGTAAAGGGACGGAGCCAAAGCTGGCCAAGAGGAGCCAGAAAAGATCCCTTCTTGGAGCGCCGCAGCATGAGACGCACAGCAAGGAACTGCTCTTCCTTTTCATCGTTGCAGACAGAAACTGCCAAACCACAGCACTGTCAGGACTCCCCAGGGAACGTGGCTTGCACAGAAGCCCCTCACATAAAGGGAGCAGGTTGGGAGGTCTCTTACCATGGAGGAAGAGCATGCTTCAGGCCCTTCTCCGAGCCCCACGCCCTGCTGCAGCACCTGACCCCACTGGGTGTCAAGGACAGAGCTGCTGCTGAAAGGGAGACAGGGCCTGCAAATGTGGCCGGGCAACATCGCCTGCCCTTCAGACTTGCTCGCTTTGCAGAGGAAAGCACGGGGCTCCGCGGCAGTCTAACAGGCACCAGTCTGCCTCTGCAAACTGCAGCTTTCCTGGCATGGTGCTCGGTGCACAACAGGCCAAAAGAAAACTCGCTACATGGGGAGGACAACTGTCCTTTACTCCAGTCCCTTTGATTCCTGCCATCCAGCCAGCTGCCCTAAAGGCTCGTATCCTGCAGCCCTTCGCATCGGGGTTCAACACCGTGCCTATCTCCGAGACTGGAAACTCGGGCCCCTTGCTGCGACTCCCTGGTGCGGCGACACCACGAACAGCCTCCCACCGCCTGCCACCGCGGCTGTTGTCGGCGCCCGCTGGAAGAGCTATACGAGGAGCCACGCGTGTAAATTAAACATCAGCTCCTTTTATCATCGAGGGTGCACAGTTTGTAGTCATGAATTATGCAAGGCTGTATTAGCTGGCTTATAACAAAAGGCAGCAGCTGCCGGCGCTGCTCAGAGGACGCAGTAAGTCACACAACAGGCCGCGAAGCCCAGCTCCGTCACGTGCAGGCTCCACAACCGGGTCTGAGCCGATCGCTCTCGGGTGCTGGCAGCACCCACGTGAGCCTCCTCGCTCAGCATCCCACACGCCTTGCGATGTCTGTGCACGTTCCTATGGGGCGGGCTTTGTGCTTTTACCCCCTCTCATGTGGCTTGGGACCCCAAGAGCCCCCCGAGGCCACACAGGAGGTCTGCGGAGGGGCAGGCCAAATCACCCCGCCAGCGCCAGACGAGTGTCCCAAAGCAGAACCACTGAGCACTGGGAACACACTCCCAATTCACAGCGTCGCGAGGGGCGGGAGACTCGGTCGGCGTTAGTTTTAAATCAACACCGCCCTGCCCACTGCATAGTCATTTCCAGTCCGGTAATGCTGTAGACCCACTTTGCTGCCTGCTTTGGTTTGGCCCGCAGCCCTGTTCCCGGTTGCACTGTATTTCCGCTGTTGCAAAGCAAAAGCAAAGACGCCGAGGCTCTCCGGCAGACAGGAAAGCAGTGCGACGAGTGCTCGGATGCCGCCGTCGGCATTTAGCTCAATCGCACTGCCCCGGGCCGGACGGTGCTCGTGGGCAATGAATCCGGAGATGCCACGTGGAGCCTCTGGAGAAAACTTTCAGCAAGAGGCAGGGACGTGGCATCGCACCGGTGACCTTGAGAAGGCTCCTGTGCTACGCACAGTCATCGAGGCTTCGTAGAAGTGAGATCATGCTTAATAAATTGGATGAGGCTGGCGGGGGCAAGCAGTGGACACTGGTGAGCTACACTTTGAGAAAGCCTTTGATACAATACTGCATCAAATATTAATCCCCGCAGTCAATAGGCAGGCTCTTAAGGCTGAGTGGCTTGGACGTCCGGGGCTAGGAAACGTTTTGGAATAGAGCTGGGTGCCGAGGGGGAAGCTGAAGACCGGTTCGGCTTATTTTCTCTCCCGATGACCAGAGAGAGAACAAGCAAAGAACACCACGAAGAAATTTCCTGATGAATCAGATCGGCGCGAGCCTCTCGGCGAGAAGCAGGAGGGCAATACGATGCAGACCTAACCAAAGCCACCCGGGTGACACAGTCACGCTCACATCCAAGGAGAAAACGCGTGAAGGCACCATATACTTGCAAAGCCCGTGTGCTTCAAAACGATCCGTGTCCAACGAGCTACACGAGCGCAAAGGACGCCGCGCCTGCTCCACGGAGGCAGTGGAAAGGAGCAACGCACGCGTCACGTGGCGACGGGTTGCATTCAAATAAGAGAAATACGTCGTGCTCCCCTCGAGCACCACGTAGCTTCGTGGTCGGCAGGTTATTTTCTGGGAAGCCTCGTGGGAGGAGGGTGCTTGGCTGGGGAGAATATAGCAGCTCTATGGAGGGGCTGAGCGTGGCAGAGAGGTGCTGATGGCGGTGCCCCCAAACGGCACGTCAGGGTGGCACGAATGGCAGAGCGCAGGGGAAGTGGGGCACTGACCTGAAAAAGCACAAGTGGGGAGAGGAAAAGAGGAGGCAGAGCTCGGCGAGGCAAGGGCAAGCAGACGTGGCAGAGGAGAGGAGCTAGTAGAGGAACAAAGCGAGGTAACGAGAAAACAAGGCAACAGCATTCAGAAACCTGTAACATAGCACTAAACAGCAATAAGAAGGCGATTAGAGTTCTGGGATGCAGGGAGAGGAACTGCTTGTGCTATAAATAGGGTGGCCCACTGAACACAATGCTTAGATTCATTTGGGGGGCGACTTCAGCACCCGTTTGGGCTTTTGCACGGGAGCCAACAGACACGATCTCCGCCACGCCTCCTTCGCACGGGCGCGTGTGAAAAATAACCTGAACGAGGCTGTAGCACCGCAGCCCTAGAGGCCTTGGCCTCAGCAACCTAAAAATGCCCAGTGGCAGAGGTGCAAACGGGCGATCACAGCTAACGTGTTTTCTGCCTCCCAGTACAGATGCACTCGCTGAGCCCGTGTCGTGTCGGGGTCGGGGCCGGAGGCTCGGGCAGCGATGCTCCGCCAGTGTCCCGCGTGTGATGCCTTGAAAGGCTCGAGGAGGTTTGCCCCGTCTGAACCAGGCTGGGGCATGAGGAAGGTAGCTTTCATTCGGCTAGATGGGCAACCATAGCAGGGAAGGCAGGGGGCTCAGCATGGGGCACATGCCTGGCGTGCCCAAATCATGCAAGGGGGCGATGCCTCCTCTGCCCAGAGGCCGTGTTCAGAGATGCTGCAATGTCTCAGCCTGGCGACAGAGCTGGAGGATGCAGGACAACCCTCTCTGTACCCACCAAGTGAATGGGTACCCCATGGTACCTCCCCTTGGCTAACGAGTCCTTTCCTTCCTAGTTCCCGGATGATCCCTCCCAATCTCTTCAGGGGCAACTCAAACGAAACCAACCCTTCATTTTAGGAGTGCTGTGGCCAGCCAGTGAGGGCAGGGAAATGGGAGAGGGCTTTCCTGGGCCAAGCTGTGATCCTGGATTGCCTCAAGCCTGCTTAGAGAGGCACAGAAAGACGACTCATTTAGCCCCAGCGCCTTTCCCTGCATCTGCAAATCTCTTTCCTAGACTTGGCCCCACGAGCAGGTGCTGATCCCAGTTTGCTCCCTAGACCTAGCGACATCAGGCAAATCGCCGAGCTGAGACCAGACCCTTGCACTGCCTCCGAGCCGGCTATCAAAGGAAGCCCATGCCGCTCGGAGCCCTGCAGGCCAGTTATCTAGGGACGCGCATCCAGCATCTGCCCTGAGGCCCGGACCAGGACGGTCCCCGATGCAGAGAAGCTGCTAACATGGCCCAGTGTCGAGCTGCAGAGCGGGGTCGCCTCTGCCCTTTCTCCGTCACCATCCAGGCAGATAGATTCGACTGCCCACCCTGTTACAAGCCTGAGGGATGGGCTGGTTTTCTCACGGAGGCAGAGGGGGTCGCAGTTTCTTTCAGAGCTGGCTGCCCAGCAGGGCTGTCCCATTGCTTAGGGCAAGCTGGAGGTGGCTGAAAGGGTAATATTGCCTTGCCTCAAACAGTCAAGGTTTACTTTTTGATCCCACACTCCCCGTGATCCTGTTTGGGCTAACCTGCCTGCGCTGAACCTCTGCCATGCACGCGCCTGCGTTGCTGAATGCCGCTTGCTGCTCCCCTCCGCTAATGCAGCCTTCAGGGGGTTCGAATCCCTTCCCTGTCCTGTGCCCAGCAGCGCCAGGCTCCGGCGGGACGACCCACGCCGAGTGCGGCTCCCGCTGCCTTGCAACCCCCAGCTCGCCTTGCTTTCCTCGGGGGCCTCCTCTTCATTCATGCTCCTGCTCCATTCATCGCGTGAGTCACACGCACCGGTCCGGCAGCCCGTGACTCACCGCTTCATTGAAGGCTGCTCGGACCCCAGGGCTGGGTCCCCGGTTACTACTGCAGTCTGCCTTGCCTCCCCGGGTGCAAAGGAGCCGAGCTCCCCGTCGGCTCCGTGTCAGGGACTCGGCCCTGACCACGTGCACGGAGGCACAAAAAGCTGCGGGTCCACGCCCCTGCTGCCAGGCTCCCCCGAGCCCCGCTTCTACCACGCAGCCCACATCAGCAAGCACCAGCTCTTCTCCTCTTTGCCAGCCCACCCCCCAGCTCCTCCCGACAGCACAGCTTGGAGGTTTACAGCTCTTGGATGGAAGGGAAAATTGCTCTCCTTTCCTCCACCACTTCCAGCTCTCATCAGGCTGTAATTACTGCCAATAAATGGCTCCCACCTTGGTTTGCGATGAAGGCAGATAGGCCCTTGCTTCTCTCGGCCCGTCGAGGGCCAAGAATCAGACTGCAAGGGAGTGGGAATGGATAATGCAAAGGATGCAGAGCTGATACTTCCCCCTTGCAGCTCTTCAGGGAGAGCCTCTTGCAAATAATTTTAGTCTAAGGTATCACGGAGTCGAGTGCAGTCTAGGTCATGCCTCCTTGCACACCCAGCGTCCTTTCAGGTGCGGTCATTCCTTCCCTGGCTATCCTGCCCGGCACGAGGTGCAAGATGCAGCGCAGCACAAATGTGCGTGCAATAAACTGCCTGATAAGTCCAAGACCACGCCACAGGTGACCCCAGAAAGCGGGCTCACTTCCACAGGTGGCCTGCTCCAGCAAGAGGCAGCATTTCTTATTCTTCACGCATTCCCCGCGTCCCTACCACAAAGGAGTCAGTGGGACGCATAGCGCTCAGCCCAGCTCAGAGAGCAGACAGTAGGATGGAGAAGCTAGTTATTACAGCTGAAGCGCCGGGTGCTGTGGGAACATCAGAGTCGAGGTTCCCTCCTTGGAGCTAAAGTGCCGGCTGCTGTCGCTGCTGCTCAGTCTTTCTCCTACAGCAGCAAATTGGATGGGTTTCCCACTCTCAGCATTACCTTCCTGTTGCCCAAGGAAAAGTTCAGTGAGGCTTTGTCATCCGTGTCCCCAGCCTGCCTGTTGCCTCTGCTTAGATGGGAAGCTTTTTGGGGAAGGAACTGCCTTTTTGCAGTGGCGGAGTCCTGGGCTCATGCCCCTGCGTGTTACCGAAATGCAAGGATCAAGTCACAACAGGAGCTGCAAAGAGCGTGGCATCAGGAGCCTGCCCACACCAGCATTTCTGTAGACAGGGCAGATCTGAGGACTTTGGCCTCTCACCCCGATCATAAAATTCACCTGGGTTTGGGGGAATTTCACTCTCCAGAAACATCGTGGGGAAGAAATATCACTCAGCCCTGCACCCCTGTTCTGCCAGTGGAGACATCCAAGCCCCCCCGCCATCAGCAAAGGACTGACTGAAGTCAGAAGGTCTCCCCTGCCTGCACGAGACTGCAGGATAGAGCCCCTACTCCTACTCCAGGTAAACACCACAAAGGTGCCGACACAGAGAAGGACCCTGCAATCCCTGGCCCACTGCCCTACCTACTACCCCCAGTAGGACGAGTTACAGCAACAACAGGTAGCGACAGCCAGGGAAGAATAAATACAGTCAATAAAAACTGCTTCTTGACACCACAAGTGCCCTCTCCGCGTACAGCTGCGGGCGCAGGTTCGCCACTTGGCCATGGACACTTGCTGGAGGTTGAAACAGAGCCCATCTGCGGGTCGCTCAGTGACCGAGCCACTCAAGCGTCATCTTCCAGAGAGACTTGGGCATGGAGCAGCCTACATCCCACCAACTCCCAATAAAGCAGGTTCCCAAGTGCCTCTGTTGTGTTTGGAAGCGGTCACCAGCTGGAGGGCCTGGCAAATTCACAAGGCACCTCACTGCCCCGCTATACAGGTGCTCAAGCACCACGGCCATCCAGGTACTGAAGCAAATGCTTGCAGAAGCCATGTTAAAGAAAAGCAACCACGAGGTTCAGGAGGCACCTCCTAGCCGACAGAGACCCTGCCACGCTTGCTTCTTACGGTGCAAAGAGTGCACTCCTGCGTACTCAGGGAACAATTAAACCCACGGCGTGCAGACAGCACCCACGCTGGGGAACCACACAGACAAGACGAGGGTGAATGCAGCTCCCTATCCCTTCTCCGCTGCAAACTTTCTTGTAACAGCCAAGGGCCCAAGCTGCACCGACCCTTGCGCAGATCTCTGGGGGCGTTTGGATTTGGGGCTGCAAGTTAAAACATACAGGACGGACTCCCCAGGCTGCTTCAGCCACTGTGTACCATGCTGATGACATAAAAAGGCCACAGATGTGGCTTAAATAGCTTTTTCAAAGATCCTTTACTAAGCCAGCTACTCCTGGCTCTGCCCCACCTGGATAACTAACCTGGCAGCAGGTTGATTTCAAAGTATCCACTAGTTTGAGGATATTTGGCTTCAATACCAGCAGCACGTCCAGACTGGACCCAGGGAGAAGGATGCTTCTCTCCAACGCCTGCAAGATGGATCCGATCCATAAGACACAAGCAGCCTCTCACTCGCCTCTTTGCCCAGCTGGAGATGTCTCACAAAGACATGAGATTGCACTTGTGCCCAGGGACAGGTTTCTCTCCGATTTAAGCTACTCCAGGGATCATTTGATGAAGGATGCTAAGAGCTGCATTGCCTTGTTGGCTTTTTGAGGTGCAGTGGATCGATAGGCACACAAGGGTCTCATTGCTATTTCTCATGTGGGCAACCCCACCCCAGCCCACCCCGAGGCGTTAGGACCACAAAGATCAGAACAAGGATTGAGTAAATGCTACATAATTTCCCCACTAATATATGTCCAAACACTGGAATGAAAGTGCCTTGGCTTGGCCGATTTCCCTAAAAAAATGCTCCAGCGTGTTTGCCTGCAGCAGCGGGCACCTGTACGCACCACAACCGATTCAGTGGGAGCCCACGTGGAGTTGCCAGGAGCACCCTGGTCCCTCCTAAGAGCTCTGCTAGACCGTATCCTCTCTTCCCCAGGACAGCCTGAACGCAAACCATCTCGCTCACAGAAGCAGCCACAAGCCAGGGATGGCCCGCTGACATTTTGGGGTAGAAAACTGCAAAGGAGGAGTGCACGTGCCAAATCACAGCCTGTCCCCGGAGTCTGCAATACCTATCCACCGCGCTGTGCACAAAGAGCCACTGGCAATTTTAAACCACACCGAGAGCTCTTGACTTGCTAGTGCCTACCATACCTGGCGGTCGCACTGATCATGGGGTGAGGACTAGGGTTTTTAAGGCATCTGGCATCTCTGTTTAACTCAAGCCCCGTAAGAACCCAGCCCTCTATAGGTTTTAAGATCCCATGCAAGTGCGAGCAGGCCTGACTGTATAATAAGTTTCCTGGTTTTTGCTTATTGGCAGTCCAGTGCCCCAACTACCTGCACACACGATGGACTTCATGCTCCACAATGCCCAGCGAGAAGCCGTGGGGAGGAGGAGGTACATATCTAAATGGGTTTGCTAGACTTCATTCCCCTGCTATAAGCCCCTGTAAGGCCCTAACAAGCACAGCATGATACTCAAACATCCAGTTTATCCCCTGTTCCCTCCAGGATATCTCCCCCCCTGCAGCTGGGAGCCTGGCCGAGTCCAGTGCATGCGTGCACCCGGATATACAGAGCACTGGCAGCTGCTCTTTATGGGCGACAGCTCACCTGCCCCCGTGGCAGTAAAACGTTACGTCCCCGGCTGGATGGTGCTTCCTGGATACGCCTGGCTTTGCAGCTGCCTTGTTTACTTGTCCTGCTCCCCGAGCAGCTCCCCGCACTGCCTCCACGCCGAGGCAGCTAGGTCAGCCTTGCAGGCCGGGCTCCCTGCCAAGGCAATCGCGGATCCTGGGGGATGGTGCTCATCTGGCCTCAGGGTTTATATCGGGGAGTGAGGTGGACACCACCATCGCCTACTATGCTGCTGCTATTTGCTTATCCCCTTCCCTTCTCTCTCTCTCTGGCAGGACAGTGTTGAGGAGAGGCAAGTTGGCAAGGCCCTTCCTGGGTCATTTGCTGCCATCACGCCAGGCTAGCCAGGGCTGCCTGAAGGATCACCTCTGCCAAGGAGGCCGTCAGACACATTTATTCAGAAGCACGGGGTCAGCGCAAACCCTGGAGCACGAGGCACTGCATCATCAACCCTTTGGGTTTCAATCCTAATTCGGCGGTAGGGCAGCAAATTCAGATGATCCAGACAAGCTGGTGGGCAGCCAAGGGTGGGAGCTTAGTGCCATCCAGACTGGAGCTGGATCACAGCGAAGCTGGCGAGGTTTGGGACCCATTGCTTTGCTTTGATTTAATAAAATAACCATGTTTTCTACCTGATGACAGCCACTGCTATTCCAGACCCCTCTGCCCTGCACCGCAGCTCAGCCGTGCCTTGCTGAACACCGAGGGAGGGTGGGAACGGACCTTGCAGCCAGGTGCGCTGCATGCCCGATGGCTGGCTTAGCCTCTATGTAAGCCTGCTTAATGACCTCAATTTTTTACTTACTTAGGGCATGGTGTCTGAGAGGCAGATCACCCCAGGGAGATAATGCCAGTGCTCAAAAGGAAAGCCATGCAACTAGTTAGTGCAAAGGGCACAAAGCAGTCCCTTCTTCCCCTGGAAATGCAGATGATGGTGAACTCCAGTTCAGCTTCTTCAAAGCACCCTCATCAGGGTCTTCCTCCTCCGGAAAGTCTCCTTCCTGAGCAGCCAGGAGGATTGGCAGGTCCCCTCTGTCTGCCAGGAGCCACCAAGGCAGAGAGTAAGCATGCTTTCCAGGGGCCACATACTTGGCTGCATCCTGCAGTGGAAGGGGTACAAGCCCCTTCCCCTGGACAGATGAAGAGGATGCAGCCCCTGGGGCAAGCTTGAAATGCACCATGGCACTGCCATTCTCCCGCAGATCTTAAGACAAATCTAGGCAATTATCACCTGAACACCACAACTCTGACATTCCCACTGATGCTGGCACAGTAAGCAGCCTCCTTTCCCATCAGCTACAAAACAAAATAACGAGGCAGAATCCACTACAATGCAGAACTACCGACACGATGCAAGAAATTACTGCTGACTGCTCTCTACTTACTCTGACTGGAAAACGTTCAGAGTTCAGCAAAGGAAATGACAAGTTATGCAAAAGGCTGGCTGCTTCAGGGAGTGCGTCTAGACTGTGCAAAGCAAGAAAGATAATGCTTTTAAAGACAGGCTTTCAGGTTGAATGGAACGGCACCATTGAACGAGTCCTCGCTGCTGCGTTTCACGTCTCCGGTCTGAAAGATGCCGCACAACGCGAACGAAGCACTGGCAGACAGCAGCAGTAAGCGTGGATCGCCGATCGGCAGCCTACAAACCCGACGCAGTCAAATAATGAGCAGGTTTACAACCTATTTAATTATTTTTTCTTCTGGTTTAATAAGCTACAGAGTACACAAATAGCACAAGTAGGACAAACATTTAATATCCACTCAAATTCAATTAAAGACACCAGCAAAATAGGGAATGATTCACCTATCATTTGTGGGCTCCAGATTAGGTCTTTGAATTTCTCAGTCATATTCTTCTCACGGTGCAGAAGTTTCGGGTCCTATAGCTAGACCATATTTCCCTCCCCATTTAGACACTTCCCAAGCAATGGCTCTTCTTCGCTGCGAGGGCTTGTTCCTACAGACAGGTTAGTGTGTGTACAGGGAGGTCGCACCCTGCAAGAGCCTCTCTGTGACGGTGATTTGCACCAGAACAGCTGGACTGGAGCAAGGCAAAGGTTAAAGCCCAGGCACTGCTTACACTTATGCACTTTGTGCGAATGGTGGGAAGGCACTGGACGGTTATCGGCACTTGACTGCAATGACACGAGTGTGGCTTTGCAGTGCAGATGCTCACATGACACAAGCTGAAGTGCTCAGATGTGCCTGGGTTAACCACGCAATGAAGACCCCCGATGCCGCCTCCTTTTCCAAGGATCTTTTCAGTAGCAAACACGCATCTCAGGACCAGCCCTGCAAGCCTTACAGGTGGAAAGGACCATTGGAAGGAAGTTCCCTCCCACCCCTCTGCATGGCTGGGATCTCAGAGCAATTTCCTTGCAGGCTGCTGGATGCTTCTGCCCAGGAAAAAAGAAAGGAGCAAGGGGCAAGCACTGCTCTGGACAGTGGAGCTGCCCAGAGGTACAGCCGCCCTTTGAAGGCTGCAGCAATTCCCTTCCCTCCTTGGAGCAAGAAGGGAGGATTTCCGCTGGGCAGAGCCTGGCAATCCCCAGTGCCAGAAGCCCAAAGTATAAACTAAAGAGACAGCTGGGGGCAGACCGGTACAAGAAGAGCATTGCAGGATCTGCAGCCCAGGCTGCGGTAGCTGGGCGATCCTGGGCTACTTGAGATACCGCGCTAGCTCTGCAACGCTCCCCGTTGCTGCAGCAGTCCTAAGACATGCTGGAAAAGCAGAGGCTAAAACCGATTTCCACTCATTCAACATAGCGCTTCAGCACGTGACAAATGTTACGCACGTGCTAAATTCCCGCACCGTGCAGCAAAATACAAGCTTACAGGCTTTACTGAACCAGAGGTAGAAGTCTAACAACACAGGCTACCTCATTGCATCGCTTCCGGTGTCTGATGATGTCAGCTACGAAGATCTCCGCCTCGAGCGACGCCAATACTACCTCCTCACCTAGCACATGGTGTCCGGTGATGTCGGCTACGAGGATCTTTGTCTAGGGTGACCCCAATACGCTACCTCATCACATAGCGTCCAGTGATGATGTCAGCTTCGAGCATCTCTGTCTAGGGTGACCCCAATGAAATGCAAGTCACGGATCTGAATTTGGCCCTTGCAGCTTTCACACTTACTCCCTTCGGAAGTAACACTAACTCTTGGGTGGGCCAACTGCTTGCACCCCAACTTGCCCTAGCAGCACAGGCACACGCTTGTTAATATAGTTATTCCTCTTAAGACTCTGCCTAATGTTTGCATGAAAGGGGAGGGGGGAAAAGAGAGTTCTTCATGTTCTTCCTTCCTAAATAAAGTAACGAGTACAAGAGACTGATAACCCTGACAGCACCTTTTGTTTGCCGCATGTCACAGCCAAGGGAGGAGCTGAGAAAGCCCGTCTCACAGCGCACACAGAGCATTGTGTCTGACTCGTTTCAAGGTGGCGGAGGTGGGACTGTCAGACTCGGAGAGAAGTATTATCTTGCATCTTCTCAAGAGCGTCCCCAACGGGCTGCAAGCACCTGCTGTGGACACAGCCACGCTGGAAGTAGGGGGCAAAGGGTCGGGGACTTCATAAGGGAAAAGGCAGCAGCTTATACTGAAGTGCTGAACTAATCCCTTCTCAGCTGATTTATGCCATCTGACTCCTCTAGCCCACAGGGGCCTTTCCGAGGGCTTTATATGATTACAACTCAATTGGGGAGAGGGAGATGCCATATTTAGTTGCCTAAATTCATCTTTCTTTGAATAGACACGAGCTAAAAGGAACAGCAAAATGTATCCAGGGCAGGCAGTTAATAAACATAAGTGCTCTCTACAGCATTAAAATAAGAACCAAATTAAATTTACAGTGAACACACAGATGCGTCTTTCCTCAAGTGAGGGGCACATATAGAAAATAAATCCATGCACACCACAAGCAGAAATAAATATATGCTTGAACATGCTGACATACATGCACCTCCCTGCGCTGGGGAAATTCTGCAGGTGCTAGCGACACAAACACCACACCCCGTGGGCACAAGTACTTCTTCTTGGAGTGCAAAACACTCGCACAAATAGAGGATTTCTGCTGCGGGTCTGCGCACATCGCATAGCTATTTAAGGCTGTGCATACCTACAGTCCCATACTTCCCTTTGCTTGCCTGTATGTTATAGTTTATCAAACTGCATATCATTACCTTACTATTGCAACAGTTTCTTAAATATACCACTCCCTTGACCAAGCAGGAACTCACAGGTAATCTCCAAGCAATCCCCATGCAAACCTTACGCCGCATTTGCTACCGGTAGAAATGATGCACACCTCTATAAATGATAACGCCCTGCTCCCAGGCTGCACCCCTGTAATGCAGCCTCCTCCGGGGTGGAGGAGAGCCGCCAACCATTATAGTGTCCAGGAGGAGCATAAATCCCTACTCTGAGGACAAGTCCCAGAGGGTCTTTAATGTCCAGGCAGCAGAGACCACGTCTTGAATTTTATCTTACGACTTTTTTGGAGCTTGGACTCCAGATTGACGTCTCCAGTTTGTGTTTCTAAGTTGGTAACAGCAAATAATAAAAGACCCAGGAGAGGGGCCCAGGGGGATTTATGCTGCCCCCATTTCAATCCCCCAGCTTGGATCAGGTAACCCACAGGGCTGGCAGCAGCAGAAGGGCGTAAGTCCTCACGTACCCCTTGCAAAGCCGTGTCAGCCCTGCCTGGAGCGTGCACTGGATGCAGCAGGGGATGGGAGAGTCTCCAGGCCTCCTGCCCTACCCGAGTGGCTGGAGTCCCAGGTGCAGCGGAGCAGGCTGGGCGAGACAACCTCACCCCTTCTCTCTCCCAGAGCAAGAGGGCATCAGGGAGGGGGCTTTTGCATCCTGGCTGCTGCCGAGCCACGCAGTGCCCCACACCGTGCTCTGCCCCTGCTCAGCAGAGGTGTGATGCTAACACTGACAACAGCGAGGAGATCAGCGCTTTGCTGAAACCCTCCCCAGCACAGCCAGGTGCAAAAGGCCCAAGCATTAAGCTTTGCCCCAGCCATCACAACCAGGGACGCTCAGCGATCACACCCTGCCCCTCCCTGAAGCCCACGGGGTGCATGCCCAAGAGAAGCCTTTTGGATCAGGCCCACAGTGGGTCCTACCCAAATCCATTTCCAGAGCTACTGACTGGGCTGTCTGGAGTGGGAGGAAATCCCCCATCTCTATCTCCCAGCACTGTGCTTTCTGCAGAGTGAAGCATTTCATTTCCTTTGTTCTGCAACCCGCTCCCGGAAAACCAGCAGGGCCCTCAGTGCCTGTAATGAAGCACACCTGTGCCTTATGAGCCTTGCAGCAGCAGCCTCCTCTTTGCAAGGAGGCTCCTGATGGCCTGTGCCTGTGCCAGCTCCGGCCTGCTGCACCCCTGGGAGGAAAGGGAGAGGCCTGGACTAATCCCACTTGCCTGAAGCCTGGATCAACTCTACGATGATCAGTAAAACCCTCTCCATTCCTGTCCAGCTATTGAGCACTTGGTGGTCAACACATACTGCGCCGAAGAAGGCAACCTGGTGCATCCACCCACCGCGCAGCAGGAAGGGAAGCCAGCTGCTCCACTGAGAACAGAAACTCCTGTGCCTTTTGCTTCCGAGGCAGAAAATGCACTTGCCACCTCCCTCTTTGTCTTGGGGCACATGGGTTTTTGTTGATCAGGAGCAATGAAAAGACCCTGCAGCCAAATGAAAGGACATGGAGCATCCACAAAGCTCGTTAAACGCAGGAGTGCTCTTGTGACCAACTCCAACCCAAATGAGGCAGAAAAGGGAATGGAGCTGATATGCTCCACATCTGCCCTCTCGCTAGGGTGATGTGATGTCCAAGGGAGATGGAAAAAAAAGCCACCTTCCCTTTGCCACAGCAATCTGTAGCAGCAGAGCAACTCCCTGCTTAGGCAATGCTGGCATGTCAGGGGAAGGGAGAGTTGCCTGAGGGTCTGCCCCCCTGCAGCCTCCACACAATCCGGGAATCGAGAAGAGAAAAATCAGAGCGAGTTTCCTTTTAAGAGGACTTGCGTGCTGTCAAGTAAAACAACAGGAATTCCTCACAATTTCTGCAACCCGGATACATAAGAGGAGACTATCCCAAGAACCCTGGAACTCATTTGTTCTGACTGTTGTTGGACTACTTGTATAAAACGGCTAACTATGCTTGCCTACATTATTCATCTTCCAGAGAATGACTCAGTTTTCCTTTTTAACTCCCCCCCCTTTTTTAACTTTGCATTTACCCCCATTACTTATTTATTTGTTTCACCTGCACTTCCTTAAGAGGCTTTTATTTCTCCTCTTTGGGTTTTTTTCATTTTTCCTCCTTTCATTGTCCTCCTCTTGGCAGCACTGCATCTTTATTCACCTACTAGGATTTTTCCTACCATCCAGCTCTCAGCTAAAGGATTTGAGGCTGATTGTCACGATCAGTTCACCTTTAGCTGCAATCCAGCTTTGTCTTTTGCAGCCGTGCAAGTGATTATTACAATTTTATTTTCTGCTATTGACAAGTTGCAAAAGAAACAAGGTGGTGAACTCAAAGTTTCCACAGCTCACTAGAAGCTTAAAATAGAAAATGCATCTATATAAATCTAACCGTAAAATCAACATCTTTTGCTCAGCTGGCATGGGACCATTCAACCTTCAGATTGCCCTATATTGCATTCAGACTACGCACTGGTATTTTTTACCCCATGTCCTTATGTTTCCATGACTAATAATAGCTTTGTGGTGTAATAGAACTGAATGAATGTCATTTATATCAATATGGCCTGGAGCCTTTGTGGTTTATAAAGGTCATTTGCAAAAGCAGAATAGTATCAGGCCCAAAACTGCAGTCCTGATAAACTCTATTAAAAAGGGAGGGGAAGCAAATAAACAGCCAGCCATGCCATATCCCATTATCCGTCTATTCAGACAGCAATGGGGAGAAAGTCAGCTGCCTTCAACTGTGATGTACCCTATGCCAGTGGGAACAAACTGCTTTCCAAATTCCTAATTTCTGTACCAAGTCTTTGCATCTGAGAGGAGGGGAGGACTAGCTGGTGGTGCCACCAGCCATGAAAAAAAGTTAATCACATCTCTCTCCATTCACTGCAGTCACACCGCGCCTGATGGGGAGTCCAGAGGAGGTGTCCCTCCCTAGTCTTTTGTCTGGAACGGTTTACTGCTGTAGTGTAGTGGCGCACTCGCAAAGGTAGAGCTGCTGTTGTGTCAGCCCTGCCATCGCAAAGCTTGATTTTCATAGCCCGTTAGCCAAAGGGGACATAGCCACTTGCAAACCCACTGCCTGACTGCTGGCTGAAACTTAAGACTATGAAAGTTTCTAGCCTGATGCCAAAGTGCTCTCCTATCAACATAGCTCTGAACCCGCTGTGAGCAAGAGAGAAATGTAAGGAGCTCTCATGGCAGAGCACAGCCCAGGCATCTCCTGTGGTTGCACGGGTCGGGGAGAAAAACCCATCAAAGCTGCAAACCTGCTCGCTGGTGGATCCGCACTAACACCCAACAACAACAAGGGCTTGTACTGGGGGGGAAACATCTAGGGGGAAAACATTGGGCTGGAGGGAGTCAATTCAAGCTGCCTTTAAAAATGGTGGGGGGAGCAAAGCTTGGCCTTGGCTCATGGGAGTCAAAGGGAAGCAGGGCTGGAGGGGAGCTCCAGAGGAAGGACCTCTCTTAACCATCCCCTCTTCTCTCCTGCCCTTGAACTCAGGGGAGCTTTGGAGGCAGCATCATCCCCTCCAAACAAGCACCCTTCCCTCCTACTCTTGAGCCCAGGGGAGCTTCAGAGGCAAGATCATCCCTCTCCAGACAAGGACCCTTCCCTCCTACTCTTGAACTCAAGGGAGCTTTGGAGGCAGCATCATCCCCTCCAAACAATGATCCTCCCCTCCTACCCTTGAACCCAGGGGAGCTCCAGAGGACAGATCATCCTCTCCAAACAATGATCCTTCCCTCCTACTCTTGAACCCAGGGGTGCTTCGGAGATAAGATCATCCCTCTCCAAACAAGGACTCTTCCCTCCTGCCCTTGAACTCAGGGGAGCTTGGAGGCGGCACCATTCCCTCCAAACAAGGACCCTTCCTTCCTGCCCTTGAGCCCAGGGGCCCTTCGGAGGCAAGATCATCCGCTCCACACAAGGACCCTTCCTCCCCCGCTCCTCCTGAACTTAAGGGAGCTTCGGAGGCAGGACCTCCCCCCTCCAGACAAGGACCCTTCCTTCCCTCCTGTAACTTCGGGGCACTTCAAGGCGGGACCACGGCTCTTCCACGGAGGACCCTCCCCTCCTGCCCTTGAGCCCGGGGGCGCTGCGGAGGCGGCCGGAGCCAGGCCCCGGGTGCCCCCTCGGCCCCGGTACCTTCTGCTGCCGCCGGGCCATGTCGGTGGGCTGCTTGGCGTTGAAGGGGTAGGCGATGCAGCGCATGACGAAGACGTAGAGCTGCAGGCGCCTCTTCCTCTCCTCCTCCTCCTTCTGCAGCCGCTCCAGCTCCTCCTTCTCCTTCTCGCTCACCACGGACGGGCTGGGGCTGCACGGCCGGGCCCCCGCGCTGCCGGCCCGGCTGCCCCCCGGCTGCAGCCCCCCGGCGCCCCCGCCGCCGCCGCCCGCCGAGCCCACGCCGGC
>JAGPOW010003182.1:12702116-12749176 GCA_030014935.1 Caiman crocodilus | reverse complement strand
CCCCGCCGCCGCCGCCCGCCGAGCCCCCGCCGGCGCCCGCCGAGCCCTCGGCGGTGCGGCTGGGCGAGAGGCGGGCGGCGGCGGCGGCCGGGGCCAGCGCCTCCTTGCTGCTCTCCTCCTCCACCAGCTCGTCCGACTCCTCCTCGCTGGACGACGGGTCCAACATGCCGCGGGCGAGGCCGGGGCAGTGCCCGGGCGCGGTGCGGGTGCAATGCAAAGAGGTGCACTGCAACTGAGTGCAATGCAATGCAATGCAGCGGGTCGGGGGGGTGCAGGACGGGGCCAGGCAGGCTCGGGGGCTGCAGCCCGGCGCCGCTCAGCCCGCACAGCCGCGTCCTCCCCGGCCGGGGCCGCTGAGAGCCCGGCTCGAGGCGCGAGGCGCTGGCCAGGGTGCTGCAGCGGCGCCGGACCGCCTCCACCCCACCCCCGGCGCCTGTGCGCCTGCGCGCTCCGCCCGCCTGCCCGCGCAGGCGCGCCGCCCGGCAGCGAAGCCGCCGCTCTGACGCTTGCCCGCAGCGGCTGCTGGCAGCTTCCAGCAGCTGCGGGGCATGGGGGAAAGGGGGTGGGATGGGATGGGTGGGAGAGGGCAGGGGCAAAGAGGAGGAGGCCGGAGCACATAGGTGGTGGGGGCAAATAGGAGGAGGCAGGGGCAAGTAGGAAGGGGCAGAAGCCAATAGGTGGGGGAAAATGGGAGGGGGCAGGGGCAGAGCAAAGGGGGACCTGGCATTATCAACAGAACAGCGCTAGAGTCACGTAGGGCGTGCCTACACGTGCGTTAATGCGCTTTAGTTAATGCACATCAAATCTAGGACCTCCGCGGTGAAGCACTGGGAAAATGTGAGTTTGACTGTCTTAATGCTCATTAAATAAGAGCACAGTTTTTAAGTGACGCTTAATGTGCAGTAGCTTATTTTAATGCACATTAGTTAAATAGCATTTTTTTTTTTTTTAGTGATGCTTTTATGTACATTAAAATAGGCTAATGTGCATTAAAGTGCACACGTAGATATGCCCATAGAGGGAGAGATGCTGCCTCAATCCTGGCATGCGAAGCAGCTGGAAAACTGGGCTAATTCCTCGACCTGCCGCTGCGCTCCTGCTGCTTTCCCAAGCCCCTTGATGCTGTGAGCAGTCATGCACAAATAAGAGCAGGCTTCGGGGTGTTGTGACTTACGCCGGAGGCAGGAGCATCCCCTGGGTCTAAATGAAAGAGGCAGAAGTCAGGACGTTTGCTCCAAACAAAGTCATGCCGAGCGCGTTGCACTAAAGCAAAGGATCTGGACTACACCGGTTCCACCTTTCCCGTGATTAATGATTGTGCATATGCGATGATGCTACGGTGTTTTCCCTTGAAGATGACTTAGAGGTGTGGTTTTCTTCCCCCCAAGGATCTTAGGAGCTGCACTATAGAGATGAATCACTTAGGACTTCAAACGTTTCAATTTTCACTGACTTTGAAAGCAGATTATGATTTGGATGTCTTACATATCTGCATGCTTTTCTCACTTGTGGTGGGTGTTTTTAAGGCTTATTTTTCCCTGCCTAATTAATTGTGCTTGTTTTTGTTAATGTCAAAATACCTGTCACCTATTATATGCTTTAATAATTGTTTTGCTAGTTCCTTCATATCTTTATTTATCCAAACTCAGTAAACACTTCTATTCCCTGTAACGTGTGAGATGCTAACAGGCTTTTGTTCCCAGGTTGTGCTACAGTCTTCTCTCTGACAAAGAAACCACAGATATCGGTGTAATAACCTGGGGCAGGGTCCAGAAGTTGGGGTGCTGCAGTGGGCATCCAGAGCCCTGAGTTCTGGCCCTACCTCTGCGACCGTTGGCAAATAGCTTTACCTTTTCTTCTGCTTCGGGACAAGATCCTATTCAACTTCATGAGTGCAAGCCTATTCCCTTCAATTTGGGTCCCTGAGAAAACCATGAATGCACGAGGTGGGTGGACCCTCCTCCTCCACACGGTTTTTTTATGACTCAGTGTCACGGTGTCTTGCAAATGGAGATGCATTAAAGTTTCTTTGGGAAATACAGTGGTGGGGGTGGAGCTCACTTGGATACCAACATCCAGGTAGGCAGGGGAGTGGGATCTGGCCCTAAGTGCCTTGGGGCCTAGACTGTCTCATGCTGTGTGTGGCTGCCTTGCACAACAAGGTTTTGGTCCCAGCCACGTCTGCTTAGCCCTGTCCCGTTGAAGGAACTTGGGTAAGTACTAGCCAAACCCAGATGTCTGCAGCTCCTTGAAAGCATTCCCAGGGGCTGAATGGGAAGTGAGTGACAAGAGAAGGAACATGAACCACAATTCCCTTCTGTCATTGAGGCCGTGTACCTACACGGCCGAGGGAGCGGATTACAAGGAACCAGCTGGGCTCAGTTACAGGGACCCACCATAACTCCTGGCAGCAGAAAATTTACATTCAGCCTCCAATTATCTCTTATGTCCAGAACAATAAAAATTAATGAAAAAGGATGGGTTTGCCAGCAATCCCCTCTTTCACATGCTGCTGCTTCAAGTGGTAATTGCTGCAAGCTTTGGTCCTACAAATGCATGGGCTAGAGGGGCTTCTTGCTGCCATCGGCCCTGGGCAGGCAAGCTTAGGTTTCATTCAGAGAAATATCAGGGTTGGGACAGAGCTGAGGTCCTCTGCAGTTCTGTAGGTGAGCAGCCCACATGGGAAACCACCCCAGAGGTTCCCAAATCTCCTGGGTCTCCACCCAACTCCAGGGTAAACCTATGCTTTCCTGTAGACTGCATTAGGGGTTGCGTTCCCTAGACTGGAAACCACTGCCCCACTCCACGCCAGCCCATGCAGTGCAGGGACGGAGCTGTGTCCTTAACCCTCAGGAGATAACGAGGTCTCCGCAGCGTGGAGTGGCATTGCCCAGTTGTTGCATGCCACACTTTTGTTCGCGGAAGCAACCTACCGTGCTTCCTGGTTTTAGATCCCTAGCTGTGTTCATAAAATGTAGGATTCGGGCTACAGGCAGAAGAGACACCGAGATGAAGTGGAAGGAAGGGAGAGGGAAGTGGCGAAACCAGGACCCTGTAACCAGGAGTGCAGGGGAAGGGACAGGGGCAGGATGCACCGGCCAAAGCACAAACAGTCAGAGAGAAAAAGGTGGGAGGGGGTAAAGGAGGGGAAAAGATCCGGGGACCTGGACCCCCTTTGTATTCTAGTAATGGGGTAGAGGCCTCGTTACAGCTCCCCAAATAGCATCAAGTCCCGATACTTCTCCTGTATGAACGCCGTTTGACACGAATGGTGACGCCTGCTGGCACAGCTGAAAATGAGTTTCAGGGCTGGGTTGTGTTGCACAAGCAAATCAGCGCGTAGCAGAGCAAAGCAATGCCTTGGCAGCATGCAGCAGAGACCGCTGCACCTTTGACCGGCTGCAGAGCCGGCACGTGAGAGCTTGGTGTGTCACTGCTCTGAGCAGACACAGAGGGGCTTTCAGCAAGGCCTCTGGCACTTCTTCTGCTTCGGCGCTCCCTCAGGACCTGCCTAGAGAGGAATCCCCGCCAGAAAAAGGTCTACCGAAGACCTAAATTTGATGTCCATAATTTAGCTACGGCTTATGCTTGTTGCACGACCCAACCCAGGTTCCTAAACAGGCCTGGATGCACTGCGAGAGGAGTGAAGGGAAGGTGAGAGGAGAGAAAGGAGATGTATCGAGTGCCTTGTGCCCCTTTGTATCTTGACTGATGGACCTGCATGCAGAGAGGTGCTACCGGGGCTAGCATCCAGCTCCACTTCACGGGTGGGACGCAAGGAGTTGCTGTAGTAATGGATCCATCCGAGTACATTGGATCCTGTACTGATGGATCCATCCGAGTACTTTGGATCCATCCGAGTACAGAAGGGGCAAAGCTCTTCGTAATGCAGCCCTTTTGCTCCTTCTGTTGCCCGCGGTATAAGTCCCTCAGAGTCTGCTCCCCACACCCGGTGCTTGTCTTTTTTATGTTGAATGCAAACTCCTTGATATCAGGGAGTGTCACTATATGTCTGCACAGTGCCCGGTGCAATGAGGCCTTGTTCCTGGTTAGTGCTTGGGTCTATCATAATAAACATGATTAATAATCATCCCATCTGAGTGTCAGTGCAATCTTTTCCCCACACCCCCGCCGTCGTGCACGTCAGCATCTGTTACTTATTTCACAGAGAGTTGTGCTAGAAATGTTCCTAGGGAATTGTGATTTATTTTTTAACAAGGAGCATTTTCACTCACCTTCCACCTCTAAAACCTCAGCGCCCCACGTCCAACTGCCCAGCATCAGGAGGAAAGAAAAATACAAGTAACAGCATTTGGAAACCACTAAGCGTCACAAAAATGCCAAGTATGCATTTTTGCGTTATTGCAAAATCTACCTAATAATGCCACAAAGTACAGTCTGCCATCCCTAGCCTTCCCAAAGCTGTGCTGTTTATCCTGGGAGAGAACAGAAACCGTTGTCTTTTCCTGGACAGCTGCAAGCTTTACCCCTGAGAGATCATGCAAGCTTGTATCTTCAGCCTCTGCCTTTTGCAGTGCTGCATCTCACCTGTCCCAAGCATTGCTGCGGGGAGGAGTGGTGGGACAGGCGGATTTGACCGGTTCTGCCCCGAACAGCTCAATGCTTGAGTAGTTTCAGCTGGGCGAGCGGGCCCACCAATAGGTACCAGTTCCCTGCATGTAGCACCATCCCGTATGTGGCCCATCTACCTACAGCCCCCAGCTAGCAGCGTAAGAAGGGATTTCCTCAATGAACGAATGCCAAAATAGATGCATTCGTGGCTGAAGAAGTGTGTTCCGCTTGAGGAGACTTCAGAATTATATTTGTGCTTTAGGAGGTGAGACTTTTGCTCTGCGTTGATTTGAATTTGGATCTGCTTGGAAGGGTTTGACTCAACATCCAAGCCAGGATTGAACCAGGTTCATTTGGGAGTACCATAGGCCCAGAAAAGCAAGAAGTCCAGCTTTGAGCTTTGGAGCTGTTCTAACCTTCTTCACTTCCCATAGCCTACGTCTCCTTGGCCAGAGTGATGTACACCAGGGATGCTTTTTCCAGAATAGAGAGGAGCAAGACCTCAGCCATTATGGAGCTGGTGTGATGCTCTCTATTATTTCCTAATGATGTTATTAATTCCTGACTTGAGAGGTCTATCTAATTCCCATGTGCCTGTAAAACACCCAGCCAATTGCGTATGTTTGTATCACGGCGCGGTATAGAGATATTGGGGTCTCCCCATCTATCAAAAGGATAGGGCTGGGACTCTCAGAAGGTGTAGACATCAGCCTCACTCTATTGCCATTGAATGAGAGTTTCCCCATTGATTTCAGTGGAAACAGAGGCCAGTGCCAAATCCTTTTGAACTCCCTTTGTGATGTTACTACTTACACACCTTTTCCCTTGGTCTCCTCCATGAACAGCATTCATACAACCCTCTTCATAGCTACACCATATAAAACGTAACTCCTGGAAATAGTTCCTGGGAATAAATGTCTCATTATAGCAGCTATGGGGCTGATGCCCTCATCCTAAAACACAGCGTGGGCTCAGTTTCCAAATGGGGGTCTAACTCCTACATATGCCCGGCCCAAGCATGGCAGCGCGACCCGGCATTTAGCCTCAGCATCAATTTTAGCATCTGAATCTGGGATTTCAGCTGCTTATGTGGGAACTTTGGGCACTTTTACTACAGTTAAAGCCTCGTCATTGATGCTTGCTCAGTTCTGAGCATGACAGAAAGGAGCAATGTCCACCAGCATGGACTATAAATGAAAATTAACACTTAAAAAGAACAAAGGATACTTCCCTATTATAGAGATCCAGCCACTGCAGCACCTGATCCAGGCTGAGCTCCTACTAGCGATAGCAGGACCCATGAAACTTCGCTTTTTCCCACCTGCCTCGTGACCCACGAATCAGCCCATGTAACCCAGTTGCCGCCAGTACTGGAGAAACAGAAGAAGGCAGATCAGCACTTGCACAACTACCTGGCCCCGTGCTACATTTCTGGAACTTTGCATGGAAGAAATGCCAACTTGAAACTGAAGCAGGTGTGCACGCGGTTGATTTAAAATAAGCCGTGAGAAAGACATATATGCATTCATGCACACACACACACACACACACTCACGTGCATGTGCGCACACACACACACACACGCATGACTGCTCTTGCCTTGCACAGAAAAGGGAGCGGTCTGAGTGGAGCTGCAGTTATAATTACGCACGTGGACCTTCCAGTGGTAATGTTTCATGGTGGGTAATTGCATAATTAGCCATTATGACTGAGGAAATGCAGACAAATGAAAGTATTAACTAAGTAATCTTGATATTAAGTTGGGTGTACGTTGCTGTTCACTTCCTTGGGCTACTAAATGGCGGCAGCTGGGGTTGGGAGACAGATTCCTAATGCCGGGGTGATCCATTTTGTCAGGTTCGTTGCAAGGCCCCAGCCAGGGCATGCCTGAGCCTGTGGCCCTTCGAAATATGCCCCTCGACAGTGCTTCTTGGCAGGTTTCAGAAATGTGTCTTTAAATATTGGCTCTTAGCATTGGAAACCAGTCACCACTTCTGAACGGCTTTCCAGAACAATAGCCCCACCAGATGCAAATGTCAATATATCCAAGTTTCGTGCTTGTCGAAGTAACATAAAACAGGTACTCATTAGACTACCCCAATTCTCTGGTTATGTTTGCACAGCAAACAACAAGCGCCTGAGTAAATATCTCAGCTCCATCCGAAGGAAGTAATCCTGACCGCTTCTCCTCCTTGACAAAAGTGGCAGCAATCACAGGGGGGCCAAATATCCTGGGTGAACCTGTTCAAAATCTAGGAGAAAGCTGTTGGGTGCAACATGTGAAAGCTGCTCCCCTTGTGCAAGGCATGGAATAAAATAATTTACTGATTATTTGAGGGGGGGATTTGGGGGGAAATGTCCATTTTTCCTCCCCCCCCATTCTCATGCAGTGAGAAAAAACGTGTTCAGGGGTTCATATTTCCCCCTGCTTTTTCCTGGCAGTCTGTTCCCTACAGCCGGAGGCAATATGAACTAGGGTTTGTATCTGCTCTCTTACACCACTGTAAAGGAATGGAGTTCAAGGGGTGTAAAACCATAGTAAAGGCATGTGGGATAGGGTCTGGCACTGTTAAATGAGGCTTCATGGTCATGAGGCTGAGAGATTCAGTGGGGCTGAGTTAGCTGCAGCTGCACGGTTGGGGTCTCAGCCGCAGCCGCGTGGTTCAACGAGGCTGCAACCCCACGGGCCACCCTATGGGCTGGGTGTCTTTGCAACCAGGCCTGCAACTCTGCAGGTTTGGAAAAAAGCCAGGGAAAGGGAACACCACTCAAAGACTCCATTTCTGAGCGTTTCTCTGAATAGCTCCCACAAGGAGGATCACATTTGCATAAATAAAGAACCCTCTTTCCTCTTACTAATCCTGCCTAATGGCCCGTCAGCCTCAACAGCCTCAAACACAATATTTATTGAAGGCCGGAAGCAAAAAACACCGTGTGTGTGAACAACAGTGAGTCACTAAAGTGGCCCAGAAGGCAAAATATGCAAGACAGCACTTCAGTTGCTGTATCTAGCTGTGCCTAAGGTTGTGCTTTGCGGTATGATGTCACATAATACTTAACAAAGGAGCAAGTTTTGGAGGAAGCTGTGGACCTGTAGACACACTTTGCATTGAGTGGATTAAGTACTGAACACAGCCTCAGTTTAATTCAAGAAACAGATGCCTTATTTCTCAAATTGACTTCATCTAGGACGTGCCACATATATCCTGGATAGTTCTAATTTTTACTCTGGAGTCATAGAGGAGTAGATGCACAGTGCGCAGCCATTTACTCAAGTCTGGAGCGAGGTTATGCCTTGAAAACCCCATAGGAACTGTACTAGGTGGGGAAACAAATACCCAGCCCATGTCAAGAGCCTGCTCTACTAGCTAGTGCCATGCAAGGTAGCTGCATGCCCTGGTACCAGCAGCAGTGGCCTGTGAGCACCGTTCATGTCTCTGCATCGTACCGGGTGCATCTACACATTCATTAATGTGCCATAGTTGCTGCACTTAAGTTTAAAACTTGAATAACCAAGTGCTAAGTCACTATGCAGTCTCTTGTGCTACTGTGCAGCAGCGCCGGCGCATGGTTTCTTTGGATGCTACCAGCGCAGTAACGTAATACTACTGGGCAGTAGTGAGTTAGCACGGGCTTTGCCGGGCATGCTCCTGTGCAGTGTAATTAGGCTACTGCGCAGGTAGCGTCTCATGTAGACGCGCCCACTGTGACATATATTTTTTGTGGAATAAAGCCCGGGGTAAAATGCTCCCTAGTAACCACGCTGTGTGTCTGTACCCAGTGACTCATTTTGGTAATAAAAAGTAGAGAGACCATCAATCGCTTGTTAACTCAGCAGCCTAAGCTTATGCCTCTCTGATTGAGCTCGTTTGTGCATGCATCTCTGCCCTGCCCTCTGCCTGCTTCTACCGGAGCCAAACCCTTCCCACAATCGGCGGAGCTGAGCGCAACTTGTCCGACAACGCTCCCTGATCTCCAAGGGCCACGATAACGTATCAGCCATCGTGGGCGCTCTGAGCCGGGTTCTGCTCCGCACCTTGAAACGGAGGGCATGGCACGACCAAGACCAGAACGGAGGCTTTGGCGTGTCTGGCCCTGCAAGGGAAACCGTGGCGCGGTGCAGCTTGCCTCTGTTTATCCTGCCAGATGTCGATGGCCCCTTGCTGCGCAGCCAAGCAGAAGGCAAGCATGCAATTATTTGCTCTCCTGACTGCCACACCTTGCGCCCCGTGCATTTCGGAACAAATTAACCCCTTGCAGCCGGAACGGGAAAGGCATGTTTGCTCAGCTGGCATCTGTATCACAACCCTGTTTGCTGAAGCCCAGAGCAAGATTTTCAAACAGTAACAGCAGGGACGAGGCAGGCACAGAATTTAAAAAATTAAAAAAAAAACCCCTTCCAAGGTAATAAAAAAGAGGCACAAACTTCCAGCAGCATCTCTAAAACACAGAGAAAAGCTGCTCTGAGGGGCAAACCCAGCAAAGAGCGGGGGCTAGACACTGCTGCGTGCTCCGCGGGACTCTCTGTCATTTCACCGTACGCTGATTATGAGGTACAGGGCTATTTACACAGTGTCGTGTGGCAGCTGGGTGGACCAAAAAAATCCCACAACAGCTAAGAAAATGAATGATCAGGGCACGGAGTGGGCAGGTTCCAGCAACACACGCTTTGTTTTAGGGATAAATAAAGTCCGGTTGGCGGCGGGGGAATGGCACGGTGGAATATTGCCTGCTGGTAATAATACTAATTTACAGTAGGGAAATTGAAATCGTGGTGTGTACACGGGTTATTTATTTCAGCATCTCCCAAAATAGCCTGGAAAACAATCCCAGTTTCTTGGTAACAGCATTATACAAATTGCTGTATCTTCTCAACAACAGCCCGCCTTAGAACAATGCTGTTTGCAGGCATCCTCTCCGACTCTGCTAAGCGTTGCATCCCAGCCACGAGATCTTGTACCGGTGGCTGAAGGGGCCTAGCAACGTGAACGCAATGACTTCCTACCTAGATCAAGGTCAGGATCGGGCAAGGTGGCTCACTTTCTCTTAGTCTCAAGTCTTCTGCTCTCCGCGTGAGAGACCTGGTGTCCAACATGTCACAGGTTGTGGTGCCAGTCGTGCCTTGCTCAGCGAATTGCAGGAAAGCACGAGCAGAAACATCCCCGTTGCCTGGCTGGGGTATGCAAGCCAGGAATCGTGGTGGGTTTCTCATCCTCTCACACAGGGAAGGACAGTGAGGTTTTGACTCAACGGGGTAACTCCAGGTGGGTCTGGGGGATAACTTTACTCGACAGGGCAAGGTTTCCAATCCAGCACTGTCCAAAACGTGGCACCCCTCGCAAAAGAGGCCATCCCAGCAAAGTGGCTGGATGCACTCAAAACCTGGTGGAAATGCATAGGCTGCCTGGTTGACCGCACCTGTTTCCAAAGAACATTTTCCTGCCTCTGACGAGGGCATTGGAAAGGCTGTTGACAAATGCAATAACCTTATTTCTGCAAAATCAAGAGATGGAGGCCTAGGGGAGGGAGAGACTTGCTAATCTCCCTTCATCTGTTCAAGCGAGGCAGTGCCCTCGCTGGCGGTGAGACAGTCTGGGTCCTCGCGCCCACGAATGGCACCGAGTAATGCTGCACTCTACCAAGACCAGGCACAGAAAGGGAAGCAGCAGCTGTTGCCTGGCTTTGAAGGGCCTGGCATGCGCCGGGAACCGAGTGCAACTACACAACTGAAAACAATTCCCCTTAGTTGCCCAACTCCTCTTATCTGAGATGTAGCGATTGCTTTGGCTATCCTCACGCTGTGTGCTTCAAATATTTATAGTCAGGGGGCTGGGAGGGTGGAGGAAGGAGACAGGAAGCAAAGGAAAGAACAATGCAATCATTATAATTGGTGCAGGAGAGGCTGCAAAACACAGAGACTTTCTGTCTCATGCCTCTGTTTTTACCTGGCAAGCAGACTGAACCCTGCAGGAAAGTGGGACAGAGCCTTTCCCGGCAGTGGTGTCTTTGCATGTTGGTTTTCTGAACCCCTCTGTGCCTGAAAGCTGATGGCAGAGGGCTTATGGCATTTCGCTATGCCTGCAGATGTCCCGGTCTGCCTGCATGCGGGAAGCAGCCCTTGGCTGCAATGGGCGCTAGGTATTTCTAGCTGGGGAATCAAAGAGAGCCGGAGAGGTTCACTGGCTACAGAAAATAGCAGGTTTTGCTAGTCCAGCTGGTCCCGAGGCTCAGGCAGAGCTTTGCTGACGCCACCACCCTTTTGTCCCCGTCAGTGGGTGACGGGATATCAGGCTGAGGGTTTCTTTGCGTCAGCAGAGATACTTCTCAAAGGCCAAGGCTCTTTCAGACCCGGAGGCTGCTAGGTGCCATCGTCCGTGGAGCGTCATCAACCCTGCAATTCAGCGGGTGCAGACGTAGACGGGGGTTCGCCTGCCTCCCTTTGTTGGGAGGCTTCTCGGAGATAACAGCAGCTTGTAATTTATATACAACGGCTGATTTCTGGCCCAGTCAAGGCTGAGTGGCCTCAATAAGCAGCAACATGCCCCCGGCCCAGAGCCGCCATAAATTGCCGCAATAAGGCCCTCCATCACTGATACTCTACAGCAGGCAGCGGTGAGGTGTTGGCAACACTGATAATGAAGAGAAAAGGTTATCTCCTTCCCCCAGCACTGTGGATATGCACTAGAGATTAGCAGAAGGCTGGAATAAAAGTGAAATACCTTTAACTGAAAACGTTGCCAGCAACAAACTGGGGCTTGGAACGAGGTCACCTCGTAATCTATTTCTGGTTAACGGCGTTGATGACGCTCTGGAGAGCGCCGTCCCTGTCCTTCGGTCTTCTTGGCAGGTTTCTTCCCATCCTGCATCGATGCTCTGTGCCGCTCTCTGCTCTGGGTCTCCCCCCGGTTAATTAGAGCCCCATTTCGTGACTAAGAAAATGGCCTCTCAAGGAACAGCATAAGCTTTCTTCTTGCATCCTGCCATCCGGAGAGCAATGGAAATGGTTGGGGGCTGGGGAACATGACTTAGGAGGAAAGGATGAGGGCACTGGGCTGATTTATTCTGGAGAGGAGAAGACTTAACATAATAAAAGATTTAAGGACAGTCTTTAACTAACTACCTGAAGGGTAGTTACAAAGAGGATGGAGCTGGACTGGTCCCAGTTGGAGCAGATAGCAGGACAAGCTGCAGCAAGGGAAGTTGAGGTTGGATGTTAGGAAAAAGCTTCTCATGAGGAGGGTAGTAAAGCACTGGGACAGGTTGCCTGGAGAGGTGGTGGGATCTCCATCCCTGGAGGTTTTGAAGACCTGGCTAGACACAGCCTTGTCTGGGATGATGTAGCTGGGGCTGGTCCTGCTTGGAGCAGGGGCTTGGACGAGCTGTGACCTCCTGAGCTCCCTTCAACCCTCATTTTCTGTGCTTCTAGGATTCATTTTGTTTGGCCTGTGGTTGCTACCGTGTTTGCTGGCATGGCTGCTCCCGTTTCAAGAGGGAGCAATGGGCTGGTTTGGCAATACCTGCATGTCCTTGATAACCTGCAAAGGGTCAATCAGAGCAGAAGGTCACTTTTGGCACCTATTTTCAGAAGCCCCCACAGTGAATAAACTCTACGTGAACATCTTTGGTTTTTTGCTGCCAGAAACTTTGCATGTTAAACGTAACACCTGAAGAAGGGCGTTTGTGCCCGAAAGTTTGCAAAGAGCAATTTTCCCAACTATTTAGTCGGTCTAATACAAGATATCACGTCTACCCAAAGACCCTCGTCTGCCTGTGTCCTTCTCGGACCAACAACCCTCAGACTCTGCCGTTGCATCTTGACAGCATCTGCACGCAGCTGAAACCCAGCCCGTGCCAGCCCTTCAAGGAAGCAGCCTTCAGCTTTGCAGACATTTCGGCTTTCCCGCTAGCTCCCGGCCCCACAGCTGAGCCACACAACTCCTCTTCGGCATCCTCTCCAGCAACAGCAGCCGGACTGCACCGATCTTCCTCTGCTTGATCGGTGTTGGCTCCCAGGTTTCTGGGAGCCTATAATTAAAAATGACCGAGACATATTGTTGACACAAGGAACTTGGGACTTTATTAAATGTGCTTTGCTCTGCCAGCAGCCTGCCTGGAAATAACTACACAGGATCTATTCCAGCACGCACCGGATCGGGGGGAAAACCCGGGCTGGATTCTCTCGCTGATGCACCTAGTCCTTAGCCTTGATTTCAGCATCACCGTCGGTCTCTGCAGTTTAAATCTCTTGCGGTGGTTCCTTTACCAGCCGTCAATTTTTTTCGGGGAATAAAGTGAAGTGGCTAGTAATCGATTGAGCATAATTATGTTCTTGCTGAGCGATGGCTTCTGTGAATGCACCGTACTCCCAGTGCTGAGGAAACAGCAATTTCGAATAGGCTCCGAAACACCGGTCTTCTGTAAGGCCGGAGTTTTTTTTGGCCGTTCCTAGACACTGGCTTGTTTCTGTAATTGTCAACCACTGTCCCACCCTTCACACGAGTCATTTTTTCAGGTTGTAGAAAGATTAACTGGGGTGTATTCTTTTGGGAAAGGAAATCCCAACTTTCTTCTTTTTCTTCTTTTTTTTTAGCAGCACAATTATCGTGAATGCTCCAGAGTCATCATTTGAGATCAGTGCATTATCAGTACTGCAAAACCTGTAAATTAATATGTGATATAAGTAGGACAGTTGAGCAGTATGTTAGGCATAGAATAAATATTTAATGATTCTCGTTCCAAATTTAGCGCGGGAGTGATTTCAATGCACAGCACGCTCCCTGCTTAAATATAAACAATTCTACACAAATACCAGCCGGCTGGGAGAGCGGCAGCCGTCGGCGGGCATGCGCGCCACGGAGACTTCAATTGCTGGGAATGTTTTGATTTTTTAGTTCTCTTTGCCTTAAGCTTTGCAAAAGTCTGGCTCATCAACGGGGAACGGGCTTGAGCCAATTCCCTTGGAAATCAAAGCGAGCTCGGCTGTTGACTTCTCGTGGGACGCATGAATGAAGCCAGCCCTGCCGTTCGTCGGATCCAGAACCAGCCACGGTGACACCGGACCCAACCCGGGAGGGTGCAAGAAATGCTACCGAGGGATGATTGATTTGGCCTCAGGAAAGTCCTGGGTTAACAGGATCAAGACTGGCAAACCTGGCATGGTGAATGTCTTAAGACACGGGAGAGGAAAAAAAAGAGCCTGCTTGGTTTTGATCCTGAATAATTCAAGAGTGGCTGAAAGGAGGAGGCCGTCGTGTTTTCAAAAGACAAATTCCTCTCGGGGCATCCCCAAAGGATCATTTCCGAGAAAGACACGCGTGTCTCAGCAGAGGAGGTTATAGAAAGAATAGGAGCGGTTCATTTCGAAGCCACTGCCCATTTCTTTGACATAAATTGCGTGCAATTGTAATTAGCCCACTTGCATTTGAAGCTTTATGCCGGGCAGCCTTTTTACTGACCATTAAGAAAAGGGCATGAGTTTGGTTTTGCCGAAGAAAGCGATCAGCTTTTTGCCTTTTCTTTATGAACTGTCTTCATATTTCGAGGGAGTCCTGGCCTGGCTGTATGCTGCTTGCTCCCTGTTCTGCAAGCTGCCTTCCTTGTGCAACGAAGCACTTCTCCCTCCTACCTTTCTCTCTTCGGCTAGGACTCTTTAGCTTGAAAGGAGAAGGCTGATAGAGGTCCATGCAACCATGAAGGGGTGAGCCAAGTAATTAGGGAACTGCTGCTCAGCAAGTCCCAGAAAGCTAGAAGCAGGGAGCACCTGCTAAAAGTAGGCAACAGGTTTCAAATTAATAAGAGAAAGGACTTTTTTTATGCTATGGATCGTTAACTTGTGGAAATCTTTGCCACAGGAGGTGATGGCTGGCTAGGTTCAAAAAGGGACTGGATGAATTCACGAAGGATGGATCTATTCATGGCTGTTGAACAGAAGGGTTGGAGATGTTTCCTCTGGCCTCTCTCAACCTAGGGATGGTGGGTGCCAGACTGGGTGTTGAATAGGAGACAGATCAGGAGAGATATCTGATTCAATGCTCTTCCTGTGTAACGTCCACTTTTGCCCCTGTTGGAGACGGGATACTGGGCTAGATGGACCAGACCCAGCGTGGCACTTCTTATGGCCTATGTTTGCAAGGGGATACTCAGTTAATAAGAGCCAGACCGAGGCCTCTTTTGCATCACAGAAGTGCAAGGAGACTTAAAACTTCCACGTTTCAGCTTCCAGGGTTTCCCTCGCGGCTTCCAGATGGACCAGGCCACGCTCCTGTGACTGCTGCTCCACCGCAGGACCGTCAATTTTCACGCCAGGTTGCAGCTAGGAACACACTTTCATGGGGGAGTTACATCCTCAGCAATGAATATGCAAATACGGACGAGCCCAGGAGAGCGGTTCCTCGTGCTGGGGCTGCCGCATGCCGAGGACCTGGGGCTAGCTCTCAATTGCAGCAAAATGCTCGATTTCTACAGGTTTTGAGTGGGCTGCCCATTAGAGCCTGCAAAGGGTGGAAAGGTCTGTGCTTCGGGGCAGAGCGTGGAGAGCAAGGCCTCCTGCGTCGGTGGCACCGCATAAGAGCGCTGCAATAGCCCAGGGCAGAGTCTATGGGCATCGTGAGACATACCCCTTCGCACAGCAAGAAGGGACTTGCTGTTCTGGTGAGATCATTTAGCTTGAATTTTTTTTCTCCTGTTTTTTCTTTGCTCTGCGGCAGGGCTATTTCATTGATTCGTGGGTGAGACTGGTCTTAAATTAGGGTGCCCTTGTCCCCTTTCCTCTTTGGCTCCTCTCTTCTGGGCAGCAGGGCGGGGGAAGGACAAGCCCAGTCCATTCCTCGTCTCCCCGACCCATCCTTACCCACTTGCTTGGAGAGGTTTGCCTGCTCACTCCCAGGAGCCTGGACAAAGAGCTTGGGTCCTCCAGATTTTGTTCCTTTCTTAGCAAGGATGGAGGCAGCAAGCAGGCAAGAGCTACCGGAAACAGCGCTTTACCATCCGGCTCAGAGGCCTGATGGCGTTACGTGGAAGCCTCTTCCGCTCCAAAGCCGTTGGGTACCACACTGCACTTGGGTCCTCCAAAACACCTGGCCCTCTTTTTCCAGATCCCTTGTCCCCGCTCCCCTTGGTAGCAAACAGTGGAAGAAGCTGCCTCCTTCCCTGCGTGGACACGGATCCAAAATCACTTTTTATCCCTTTGCTATAAAATAACTATAAACCTTAATGGAAAGTCCCCAACTCTCCTTGAAGGCTCTTGTGCATTTTTGGGGACAGCATGAGACATACCTCCCGAAACAGAAATCCTAACCCTATCGTTAGGGGTCTCCTTAACTTGAGACAAAGCAATTTTCATGGCTTGGTTGCAGCATGAAGAGCCAATTTCACGGGCATTTCCCCGTGGCCCTGCCCCTCGGAGCGGCATATTCATTTCTCCGACGACCGCCGTCTTTTACTCGCCATCAGCAGCAGACGGTCGCTCTCAGTCGCTGGTTGTCGTGTTGTCTGTGTGCTGGGGTGAGCACTGGGACATTGCAAACCAGTGTATTGTCAGAATAAATGAATGGAGCTGGCCTGGTCTCAGTGGGGGCAGACGACAGGACAAGGAGCAATGGGCTCAAGTTACAGCAAGGGAAGTTTGAGTTGGATATTAGGAAAAACCTAGGAGGGTGGAGAAGCATTGCAACAGGTCACCCAGGGAGGTGAAGTCTCCATCCTTGGAGGTTTTTAAGACCTGGCTAGACAGAGTCTTGACTGGGATGATGGAGTCGGGGCTGGTCCTGCTTGGAGCAGGGGTTTGGACTAGATGTGACCCCCTGAGCTCCCTTCAGCCTTCATTTTCTATGATTAATATAGGCTGTTGGGGGGGTTTCAAAGGTTGATTTTGTTGGAAATTGCAGACAACACCATTTTTCACGGTTTTTGTGAAAACCACAAAAACCACGAATTAAGTAGACCCCTACCTATCCTCTCTGGGAGCTACTCCGCCTGAATTAGGAGCAGGGTCCCAGGCTGGACAGGAAGTGAAACCAAAGGCAGAATAAATGACCGAAGGCAATCTAATTAAAATAACATATTCATAAAGCTCCCCGCAGTCTGTGAGAGAGAGAGGTTTTAAAGTGCAGCGTGATCTATGGCACCATCATTCACCGTAAATTGGCCACCTTCCCTAAGCACATTTATCAGATGACGAAAGAACTGCCAAGTGAATTTGTCCCTTTTAAATGTGTTAATGTAGGGAGATATTTCTTAGCCGTCTTCCCCATGGAAACATCCTTTTAAGAGTTTGATACCACTTTGATATTCTAATCGACTGATGACAAAAGTGCTGAGTCGCAGGGATTTCAGCAAGTGACTTGACATTTTTGTACATGATATCACACACCGCAGCAGCAGCAGCACCATTTGGAGCTTGATGTCAGCTTTAAAAGCATTGGCCTGGACCTGCTCCAAGCCTTTCTGTGCAGCTTGAGTACTTACTACCACCTTTCAAGTAGTCTTTGTTGCATCTTTCATTTTAGATGCCAAATTTTCCCCCACTGCCAAAAAGCTGGATGCTGTGACGGTTCGAAGCACTGTAATTTCCCAACGCTGGGTTCACTAGAATTCTGTATTGATGAGAATATGTATTTTTTTAACAAATAATTGGAGGGTGAGATTATAATAATAGCAAGCAAATTGCTACACAGAAGTATAAGCCTATTATTGGAAAAAAGATGATGTCCTGCGCCGTGGAAGTGGGACGCTATTCATTTTGCATCGAATGTATCTTTCCCTTAAAGAACGGGTTATTTGACCAGGAGCTCCATCCCCCACGTAACATTTGTTGTATGATTCACAAGCACTATTTTGATTCTGTCGGGAGCGAGGGGGGGAATTCAACAGAAATTGCACAGACTTCCCGGAGAAGCAAAGCAGACTGTGTTGCATGAGCCATGCCGGATCGGCGAGCAGGCTGGTCTGTAGGAGAGGGATCCGTGTGAGCAGGCTGAGAGGACAGCCCTGACTGCAGCCCTGCTCTTTCACCAGCAGCTCGGGCTCATTCACTCCTTTCCCTCTCCCAAATTTAGCAGCTGCTCCAGGAGTTGCAAACACAAAGCATATCCCTGCTTCCGCCTTCAGTTCTCCTGTGCTCCTCACATTCCCAGAGTCTCAGAGGCTTCTTCTTCCACCAGCCCACAGTTTTGTGGCATGTCTTATCTCCCCTTTGCAGCGTTGTGCATCAGGTCATGCTCTCCATCCGGCTCAAGCTACACGTTTGCTCGTGTCCTTCGTCATCTCGGGCCCTCTAGCCACGTGCCAAAACCTCCGCGCAGCCGGCTTCCACCTGACTGTGGCAGTCGCTGAAACACTCGGTTGTTTAACAGGCAGCTCGGTCGGAAGGGACTTGGCCTTGCCTGTTACTATTTCAGGCATTGTAATAAAACCGCCGATCAATAATGAATGACTTCTGAGGCTCGTATGCAATCAGAGCTTGCAATGGATCGGCATGCGTGCCAGGCTGCTCCCAGCTCCTCCGCAATCGTTCAGGAGTGCACCTGGATGGCAGGTGAGGGGTTATGGGGAGGACAGGGAAAGAGGATGAGGACCCGAGGAACCCGTTGATCTGTCCCTTCCCCTGACTTTGAACTAGTTAGGCAGGAGGACAGCCCAAGACGCATCCTGGAAAGGAATGATGGAAATTCATCCTGCCCTGGAGAGGAAAGCCTCCCTGAATCACAGCTTCTTGTCGGATCAGCACAGCTAACCCCTGAAAGCTCAGCCCAGCACTGTGTATGAGACCAGCATGACAAGTCCCTATGAGCACAGGCAACACCACCCTGGGCTGAGCAATTAAAAGGCAGAGTAGTTGTATGCTGGCATAGGGGCTGGCATGAAAACTTCATCCTGGCCACTCAGTACTGATGTTTAAATCGCACACAGTAATTCTGCCCATATCCATCCAGGTTCATTTGCTACTGCTTGCTACTCTGAGCGTGTCTACATGTGCATTAATGCACTTTAATTAACGCACATTAAATCTAATACCTCCATAGTGAGGTACTAGGAAAATGCACATTAGCTTGGCTTAATGCACATTAACTAAAGCACAGTGACACTTAGTGTGCATTAGCTTGGTTTAATGCACATGAAGTAAAAAGCATGGTTTTTATGTAGACAAGGTTCTTTGGGTAAATCTGATAGCTTTTATTAGACCAACTCAAAAGCTTCTTCGCAAGCTTTTGGGTATAAATACCCTTCATCAGGCTGCAGTTGGCCTGTGGCCAGCACGGCTACAAGCTATACCCCAGTAACATGGAAGATATAGTTTTTTATGTGAGACTTTAATGCACATTAAAATAGGCTAATGCACACTAAAGTGCATGTGTAGATGTGCCCATATGTTTCTGTGCAGTGAAATCCCTTTCTGAGGCTTTTCCGAGCTTTATCAGGATACGACAGGCTTGTGCTGCCAGGTTAATAAGACGTGTTTTGCTGAACAGGGTTGAAAGCTAAGAGGAATGAATGGCAGGGTGGGCTTGTCTGAAGGCCAGCAAAGACGCCTGGCCGGCACATGGATAAACAGCGGAGGGGGGTTGACTCTACAGCAAACATCTCTCTTTGGGCGCATTCATGGACATTTGCACCTACTTTATAAACAGGTGCTCAACCTTCGGGCTGGAGAGCACTGAGACCTGAACCCCTCCACAGTCCGTGGGTGCCTGGGCTCAGTCTTGATGTGCCTGTCTGTCCCCATTGCAAAAACGACTCCCCCACTATAAGAAGAGCCAACCAGCTGCAAAGTTAGTGCTTGAAGATGTGTAACAGCTCTATGGCTGGTTTCTATCCAGCTTTGGTTTGAGCGTGTGGTAGGGCCCTAATGGGCTTCGATAGGATGCCATTATCAACTGCTTTGGCAGGTTCACCCGCACGCCCAGGGAAAGTGGGGTGCTCCACGGGGATGAACCCTACGATCAGCCTCGGTACGCGGGCTCCTGGCCGATGCTGGTGGAGTTCACCCATGACCCATTTTCTTACTCGTTGCCCTGCCTGGGGCAGCAGGGATGTGGGGAGTGCACTTGGTAATGGTTCGCGGGGAATTTGTTATCGGTTCATACTTTCAGGGCAGCAGACAAATTTACTGTGCTGGGGATTGATCTATGCTGCTTCTGTAGCCTGGTGCCTCCCTGCCCCTTAGTTACACCGCTGGATTAAGGCCTCGGGTGCTGTGCGGGACTCCCAAAGGGAACCAGATTGACCTACCCTGGTGTCTTTGCCCCATTCCCCTTACAGGCTTTTCCTCCCCCTTGCTCCACACCCAGGAAGAGGGCCCATGACCATGTCCCGCACCCGCAGCTCAGCTGGGCAAAGTCTGCAGACCGTTTTGGCTCTGTTGTGCCTCCAGAGCTGCCCCTGCAGCTCCTTTCCCCTTCTCCCTAGGGAGCAGCGACGCCTTCCTTGTCCCCATCGTGGAGGGCGGTCTGTGGGCTCCCCACTGCAGCAGGCGCCCTGCCTGGCCCTCTCCTGACCTCTCCCCATCCGGGACTTGGAAAGGGGAAGGTTATTCCCCTCCTCCCAGCCAGTCCCCCAGGATGCTGCTCTACCAGGAATCACTTGGGAAGCCCTCTCTTTCTGTCCCCGTGACCTGCAAGCAGGTGCTGTGCCAGGTCCCCTGAACAGCAGCTCAGGTACCCGACACGACCGCTTCTTCCCAGGGCTTTCCTGAAGTGCCCGGCGACCGAGCTGACTCTCCAGGAGCACGTCCTCGCTCTCGCCTGCAAACCCAGCTGGCTGCAAGACGCCAAGCGAGACGCTGCTCCACAACCCAAAGGCGCAAAGAAACAAACCTCCTCCAAAACGGCTTTTCACACCCGCCAGGTTTTGGGCCCAAATTCTGCTTTGTGCAAAGATCCTCCCAATGCCTGGCAAACGCTCCTAATGGGCTCTGTGCCTGGAAGCGCGCCAGGCCCAGAGTGACTGGAGAGATGAGTCGCGAAAAAATCTGATGCCATCATGTGTTTGCTGGGAACTACTTTGGAAAAGATCTGGCTGGTGACCAGCAGATGAATTACCGCGCCGTGCCTCATCCGTCTGATCGTTACTACAGGAAACGCGGGAACGGCGCGAGGGCTGTCGCTGAGCGGCCTGACTATCCAGCCAGCCTGGCCTCGAGCAGCCTTGGAGCAAGCGAGAGGAGCCCGAGACCTCAACTCGGCACCAATCTGTTGCTCCTTTGTCCTCGGAGAAGACACGCCACGGCGTCGAACGTAACGAAAAGGAAAGGGGCAGTGCAATTGAGGCCAGCAGCCCTGCCAGTGGGTGGTGGAGGCGGGGGACATGGTTTGGGCTGGTTTTGCTGCTATGTCTCACTGCAGGGGATGCTGATTTGCTGGGAGAAGCTGTCTGACCGCTCGGTTAGGTCCGGAGCCAGCGTTTCAGAGCCCACAGCCTGGTCGGAGGCAATAGCGCTGCAGCAAAAATAGCTCCTTCTGGACGGATCAGCGGCACTTAGCTCTGAACCGGACCGGAGCGCTCTGAACCGGGGCTGGTATGCACAGCACGTACCCCCGGGGAGGCTCCCAGGATTGGAAGGGGGTGTCAGAGGACAGCAGACAGCATTGCTTCACGGAAAGGTCAACTGCAACAGTCGCCGTATTGCCAGGAGGGAGCAAATCCAGAAGATGCTTGGGCCTGGGGCAGTTTTGCTCCCTCTGGCAAATGTGCAGCAGGGCTCTTCATCCCAGCAGAAGCATCGCTTTCCCCTGCTGCCCCCTCCTCCACCCCATGCTCTGCCCGAGGGCATGCCCCTCTGCAGGAAGTATGCAGCTGGCTCTGGGGAGAGCAGCATGGCAGAGCGCTCATCCTGACCGGGCTGGGGGAGGCTGAGGCTGAAGCCACCCAGGAATCCCATGCAAGGGGTGGCGAGGGGTAATATCAGCTCAGACAGGGCTTTACTGAGCTTACCGGACCGATGCAGTGACGCTGAAACCATGCCATGGTGAGCGATCTCCCTTGCCCATCAGTACCGTGGATAAGCTTGGAGATGCCTGTGATTCCCCGGTTGAATAACTGACCCTAAGGGGAGGACCGTGACTTGCTGGGCACTTGCAGGGGGATTTTCACCGGGTTTTGTAACCGGCATCCCTGCCCTCTCACGGGGCACTGCTGACTTGGCCTTCTCTAATGTGCCCAGAGTAGGAAACCTGGATTTCCGATGGTGCCGAGATTGGCTGTTACATAAGATCTAGGAGAAATCTTCGAGCTGGCGTTCTTGCAAGTTCATTTAAAAGTTTGCACCCTCATCTTGCCGCTTGGGCTTGGTGCTGTATCTTGGTGTCTGCTTTCTCCCCTTGCTCTGCTCCCCGGAGGGATCGGATGGCTTTGCTATTCGTTCCGAGTCTGGAAAGCATATCCAAGACTGAAAGCATATTCGGATAGGAAGAGAGGGGCAAAGCCAATTAAATCAATATTGTTTTTCCAGCTACGACACCAGCCCTCTCACACGGTCACATCTCAGCTTTGATGAATGATTTGGCTGCTTTTGCTGGAGATTTGACAGCTGTCAATTAAAAGCAGGACAGAAGAAAAGTAATTTCTGCAGAAAGGTGTTTCTGATACATTTTGTCTCATCGCTGCTGAGGAGAGTGACAAAAAGAAGATCTCTAGAAGAAACAGAGAACATCACTTATGTGGGCCCGAGATGATTTCTAAGTCACTGAAATGCAGGGTGTCAAGTGTAACCAATTACAGGATTTTTGGGGGCAAAAATCTTGTTAGTGTAATAAAAGATCTGCTCTCTACTACGAGTCCTAAGTGTAACCTGAGAAACAGTAACGGCCCCTTCTCTGAGCGCAGAGTATCCAGTAATGTGAATGTGGTCTTTGGCACCACACCAACAGCAAAGGGCTGCTACCTACAGAAGATGTGGGGCATAAATACACATTATTCAGACTCTTCTCTGCTGTATTTTTGAACTACAACTGTGAGGTTTTTGTTTAGAAACCAGGGCTTTCATCGTTGAGTTTCTCCAGCGTTAGGCCGCTTTAGCTCCAGTGCAATTCTTGGATAAGATAAAGCTTGCTTTCAGGTAGGGTTTCAGGACCAATGAATACAGGGAAGGACAAGGCTGGGAGCCAGGATGTCTCAGACCCAAGCTACAAGCTTTCTAGACCACTTTTGAGAAGAGGACTAAGCTCCCGAATGCCTCAGCTTTCCTGATAGGCAAGTAGCCCCCTTTATTTAATGATTTCCCTATATACAAGGCGCCATGCAAATGCAAAGCCCCGTTTTCTGTCTTCCCTACCCTCTCAGAGCGGCGATAGCCTGACTTCTGCGTCAGGCTAACGTGAGTTCAGCAAGAAGGCTGTGATGTGTCTGAGGACGAGCCCCCTTTGCAAGATATGTCCTTTCCCCGGCGTCGTTCATCCATCGCAGCGGAGGAGTTGGAAATGAAGCAGGCGGTCTCGTCAAAGCTGGGTCCAGGTTCCAGACTCATGGGAGCACAAGGTCCGGTCAACCAGACACACAGGGAGGAGTATTAGCACCCATGCCTGGTGATGGGTTAGTGTTTTACACGCCCCGGTGCAGAGACCAATAGCGGTGCAAAGCTCATTAACTCGAACAGAGGTTCACCTGTGAGTAAAGGAGACATTATGCCTTTTGATTCCCACATTTGCCCTGTCTTATCATATACTAGTTCTTACTAGTCCAAATCTCCTATGCAACGAGAGCTGCATGAATGGGGCTGAATGAACGCCATGAGAGGGAATGAGATCCAAGTTGGTAGCATATGTGCCAGCACAAGAGACAACTTCCCAAGCCTCTGCTTCCTTCCTCCAACATTTCCATCCCTGGTCTTTTCTTTCCCCGGCAGAAAGGGAAGTGGGGTAACAGCAGCAGCAAAAGTCGCACGCTGCACGTAGAGAAACGATAGCAGCCGCACCCATAACAATAGCCAGCCCTTATGTGGCACTTCTTATCTGCAACGTTTCCAGGCATTTTACGCAGGAGGCCAGGGTCATTAAACCCATTTTGCAAACAGACAAGCTGAGGCACAGAGAGGGGAAGCAACTGGCCTAGCCCCCCCAAGCAAACGAATGGCATAGCTGGGAATGGCTTTGAGGTGGGCTCCCAGGGCTTCATCCATGAAGCCACACTGCACACTAGTAGATGAATGCAGCTGCCATATTTCTGAAGCCCTGGCTTTGTTTGGGCCTGTTTCAAGGCCATTCACTCCATCAGCAAGGCCTTTTGGTGGTCAATTCTTCCCGAGGGAAGCAGCTAAACACCTTGCAAAGCTCCACTTGGACTGTTTTCAATAGCCAGAATAGTTCACGAGGAAGCCAGCAGTGCTAGAGAGGCTAGGTTGTGCACGCGGGTGCCTACAGAAGTGCTCACATTCGCTGGGTTTTCAGCAGCTGGAGAAGACTAATTTTACCTAAAACTTATCTGACTCAGTGTGCATAGGGAAAGGAAGCAACACTTCACTGTGAATTACTATAACCGCAAAAACATGTCAGCAGACTATGCGCTCGCTGACAGAGTCAGCACTTTGTATATCGGGAGCCTGCTGTCTAAGAATAGGCTTAATACCATCCATTTCCCCTTCAGGAATTTATAGACAATTTCCCACTGTTTGGTGAGTGCCTTGGAGTATCAGGCACTGCCGGCACTCGAGATGAACTGTGGACAGCTGCTCCGCGGGGGCTCGGGGAGGTGCCCTGACCCTGCACCCTCCTGTGCCCTTGCAAAGACAGAAGCAGATAGGGCACCTCCATCTAAATGGGGTGGTTGAGCTGTCCAGATGAAAGCTCCTACAGGCAGGGGAGCAAGGATCGAAGCACTTAGCGTTTTGTAAGCTTTACGGGCATGCGGGATCTGTATCCATCCTCTCTTGCATAACCCAGGCCAGCAACCCCCCCGACCGCACAAAGCCAACTCCTGTTGCAGATGTTCGGCCTTGATTTAAAGTGATGGAGAAGCCAAGTGACACCAATGGTCACCTTCTCACTGCACCATGTTGTAACCCCAGTTTGTCTGGCTTCGGCTTCCAAGTATTGCTTCTTGCCATTTTGCCCAACAAGCCACCTCCCAGAAATCTCCCTCCTACTTAGAGGCTTGCGGATAATGATTGAGCTATCGCCTCGCCTTTTCGTGAGTCTACTAAGATAACGAGAGAAAAACAGCAACCCGTTTTCATCCATACGAGCAGTGGCGTGCCTCCTTCTAGAAGGACACAGGGCAAATAGTAAACAGCAATATAAAAGGAGCCATCTCTGTTCCCAGCCTACGGTCTCCTCCCCTGGCCAATCTGTTAAGATTTTCCCAATTATAAGATCAATCAGGAGAAAGCAAGCCATTACTAAGGCGCTTGCCTGCCTCGTACTCTGTTCCTCCTGCCTCGTGGGTCAGAGAGCAGGTGGGTAGATAAGTGTTGGCTTTGATTTATTAGCACTGGGACCTGCCGTGGCCCCCGCATCCTGTAAATAAAGCGACTCCCCTTATCTGAAGTGCCCTGCTAATTTGTATCAGGCGGCGCGCATTGCTCCTCTGTCTTCCCCCCTATTGTCAGTGCTCAGATCATTCCTGGAGCGGGGTGAGTCATCCACAACACAAAATACACCCAAGGAATTTGGCCTCCCCTCCTGCTTTCCAAACATCCCCAAGCCAGGCCTTCCTGCAGTCATTTGCTGTTGCAAAGGATCTGGTTACAAATCATTTCCACTTGAGCGTAAAAGAAAAAAACCCCAAAGCCTGCGTGCTGCAGATATTGGCTGTCTGCGCCCTGTGGGTTCCTGCACAACCAGCTCGGTCCCGCTCCTCGGGTGGACGAGTGGGAAAGGGTTTGCTCACGCGTGTGCACCCACGCCTGAGTCGCACACGTGGCCGTGACATGCACTTTCTAGGGATACCAGTGCAAATAAGAGGTGTGAAAGCTGCTGGGGAGCAAGGGGGAAATGAATGGGAGTGGGCAAATCTGTTTGCTCTGGAGAGGGAAAGCTTGATGGTATTTTAGGAGTTCGGATCAGCTTTCCCCAAGCTTGTGGGTGCATTTCCGTCTGGACCCTGTGATCCTCACAAAGGAGGGGAGCCCGCCGCAATGACCTGTATGGTACCTTCCAGCCCCGAACATCTGTGCAAGTGTGAACCAGCCACTACCTGGACGTGATCCTTTTGCTCCTCCACAGCAGGTGTACAAGTTCAGCTGTGACGGGCCCCACGGCAATCCCCAGCCGTGCGCGGGATGGGAGCAGTGTGCTCACCTTTGCACAGGTGTTCTGTGCAAAGAAAGGTGTGCCCCCATCTCTGCCTTTCTCTCCACCGCTGTCACTACCATCCAGCAGTTGGTCTTGTACGAACGCTTGTCCTATGCCAGGTCCCAGCTCCTCCAGGGTTGCTTTGTCCAGTCCGTCTCGTAGCGTGCAGCTGGACACTTTTAGGGCGGTCAACTGATGACTCAGCACTCAACGAGTGATGTCAAACAGCTGAGTCATCAAACTTTTTTGTGAGCCATCAGAGAAAAGCGATTGGAGCTGACCGCGATTTATTGATACCAAGGGGGCCTTGAGAAACTGTCCTCTACTCACTCTTACACACGCACACACACACACACGAGCCTGCGCTCGTTAACCCAAACGGGAAAAGGGATGACAGCAGTATTTAAGCGATAATCCCACTCCTGCAAAATGGCAAACACTGCATCGAGACTTCAAAGGCCTGACACAGCTCTTCCTTTATTTTCTTAAGTATGCAAAGTCCCAGCATGTACTTAGCTGCTTCAAAGCTAGATTCCTCCTGCACGTTTCTAATACATGCTTTAGAGGTTTGGTAACTGCGCTTGGCACAGTAAAGCTTGGACTGATCCTGCCCGAAAGGAAAATATCAATATAAGGTGGTATAACTGAATTATCATGCGCAGGAACCATCCCCCCCAGTTAACAGCACGCTGAATATTTCCAGCTTTTTTGCGGGGAGGAGATGAATTTTGAAGCCATATATAATTTAACCTCAGAAAGGCCAGTATTGTAAATGGCAGACAAGCTATACTTAACCCAGGCTCTCATCTTGCAGATGTGTGCAGATCGGCAACTCCATGCATCCAAGGCATCTCGTGCACGGGTTAGACCGAGTCTTGGCTGGGATGATGGAGTTGGGGCCGGTGCTGCTTGGAGCAGGGGGTTGGACTAGATGCGACCTCCTGAGCTCCCTTCAATACACATTTTCTGTGATTTTATGAATATATCATTTCAAAGGCCCTGTCCTTGACAGATGTCCTCGCTTTGTGCCTTCTGTGCAGCGTCAGTGCTGGTGCAGCGCGAGGTGGGAGGGTTGTGAGTAGAGAACCTGCACCTCCTGCCTTACACAGGGGTGATAGAGGTGGTCTCCCTGCCATGGCCAGGAGCACACACTACGGAGCATGGGTTCCCCAATGCACACCTGCCCCTGGGGCAGGCTTAAAGGAAGGAAACTTCTTAACAGCAGAGTGCGATCCCCTGTGCAAGACTTCGCAGGCCACGCTTGACTGCTGACTGCTTTTCTGGACCCCATCCATGCTGGCATCTATTTCCAGGAGAATCGCCAATAAAAGGGGGCATGTGAGAGTAACACGCATGACCTGTTGGCCTCATCGAAGCTGCAGGGAAGCACGCTTTTAATCAAGCCTGGCTTCTGCTGTAGAGGTCACTGCCGTGAGCAGGGTCTGCGCAATGCTGCCTGGGTAGCTGTCCTTGCTTTACTGGGAGAACATTTTGGATCCCACTAATCATGGACACTCAGATGTCCAGCAGTCACTTCCAAAGAGGATGCTTGCAAAACTGGTCTCCTAACGTCCAGAAGACTGGAAATGGCAGTGCGGTGTGGAGACTCGGGGTTTGATGGGTGATTAGAAAAGTGACTCCATGACGAATTTTCCTAGGGAAAAAGCTGCTAAAGGAGGGTTTACCCTGGGCCTCAATGAGAGTGAGACCTGAAGAAGGGTGCTACATTGTGCCTTTAAAAATGCAAGCCACAGTGCAGGTGTAGGACAGGGGTGCCCATTGCAGCAGCTGCAGACCTGCATGAGTGCATTGCCCGCATGCCCTAACGTGGTAGTGGAGGGGAGAAGCAGCTGGCTTCAGGGATCTCAGCATTGCTACCTACCTATTAGGCAGCTTTTCTCTAGCTGGCATTCAAGCTCAAATAGGTGTGACGTATCATCGACCTGCATCGCCTGCCCCTCTGAGCTCATGGCAGGATCCCCTGGACCTCAGCTTCTCCGCCCATTCACACCTTCATGTGTCCTTTCACATGTGGTTAGTTTTTGTATGACCTGAACATATGTTTTCTGGGGCAGGGACCATCTTTGAGCTCTGTATTGATGCAGGATCTAGCAGAAGAGATGCTACCGCGATGCGACCAGCGCAGGAAGAGAGCAGGTGGGACTGCAACTTAGAGGAGAGCCATCCACTTTGCTCCAGTGTGTACATGTTAGCTGTCACTTTGGGTATCCAAGGAGCAGAAGCCTGATGTTTCTCAAGAAGCTATCCTTATTCCCATGATTATTCATGCTGGGAGGTGTTATTCCTCTCCACGTCAGGCTGTTGGCATGGAGGAAATGGAGGCAGTTTTTCTTGAAAGCATATGGGCATGGTTGAAACCCAAGTCGATCTGTTACCAAAGAGAAGACAAGTCTTCACCGCTCACTGGCCTGTCTTTAAGCACCTTCTTTGAGCCCACATGATGCCCACACGTGCTAAAGGTTGCATTTGGATCTCATTTTGCTAGCAGATGCCCGCAAACCACAGCCCAAACCCCCCATCAGAGGAGACGGATCAAATGCTGGAAGGAGCATACACAAGGCTGGCGTGGCAACGTGTCTCCCGAAGAGCCGCTCGCTGGAGAAGATCTTCAGATAACATTGACACCAATGGATAGGTTTTCGTAGAGCCCAGCAGGTAAGGTGCTGAGCTCTTGAAAGCATAGCTCTGCTCCCATCAGCATTAGGTTGCTCCTATGGCAGGAGAGACAAGAATGGCACAGCTGCACATTAACGGTGTCATTTGGGCTCAGCAAAGCTTGGCCAAGCCATGTCCCAGGCTCTTCCTGAAAGGAGTCAGTACATCCCTGGAGTCCAGAAGCTCCCACCTGCCCTTCCATCTCGGGACATCTAAATTAGAAAGATTACAAGATGCATTTTCCCCTCAGTCCTGTCCTTACAATGGCCATGCGGTGGACATCCGAAAGCAACACCATGACCCCCAGTAAGAAGAAAGCAAGCAATGCTTCCTGCCCAACAGATCAGCAAACCTCCTTCTCAAGGAGTCAGATCCAGAAAGACATGGCCTCATTATTGCGGCAGTTCCCATCCTTCTCAGGCTCCCCTGCTGCGTAGTGGCGATCACCTCCCCTGCACAGGTCTGCTCTGAGCCGTGAGCTCCAGAGGAGCTGCCTGGCTGCAAGTGCTGGCCTCGTGCATGCCTGTGGATAGGATCAGCCCTATCCAAACCATCCTGGACTACTTCATTGTCGAACCTTTTAGCAAAATTACCCAGTCAACTACCCGTGGCCTCATGCACGAGGGTGGCGGGGCAGCAAAGACACCACTGTTAGGTATTGTGGGTAGCCTCTGGGTTTTGCTGGGCACACGGGAGTTGGGGGAAATGCTTGCTAGGGAAGAAAGCCAAGCTGATTTGCACCAAGCCTATTGCCTCTACCTGCTGTGAGCAGGATGCTCTCCAGAGCCAGGGTCCCCTCCGTTTTCACCAAGCCCTGGGAAGGGACAGGCAGTGGGGACACTCGATGGGGCCTCTCCCTTTCCCAGACAGAAGTGATGGCTTAAGCAGAGGCCAAGAGGGCAGTACAGTCGGAGCCTGGTAGAAGCAGCATGGTAGAGCCCCTGCGTCCATCACTGACTGTTGCTGCTCTATGGAGCATCGCCTCACTCCACGGCCTGGGAAATGTCCATGCTTGCTGGTATGAGGACGTTGCTCTTACTGGGCAGTGCTGCAAACAAGCATCAACAGTACCGCATGGCACATGATACGGACTTGTGCCATGCAAGGACACACTGCCGTGCAAGGACACAGTGCAGGATGCCTGCAAGGACACACTGTGCTCCTTCGTGCCTGGCGGGTCAAGGGCCAAGTGACAGCCAGGGAACAGGCAGCTGGGAGAGCCCCCAGACCAGCATCTGGAGGCAGAGAGAACAGGACCTCCCCTCTGCACACATCTGGGCAAATCCCAGGTCCTGTCCTGACCCCTGTGTGAGAGCGAGCCCAGCCTTACAGCCAGGGAATGACCTTCTTTTCCACCTGGGAACTAAACACGAATTAAATAATGGATCAAAGCAGAGCACTGAAAACAGAGAGTCCCAGCAGTTCTTTGGCCACCTCCACATGCTCCAGAAGCAAAGGGATGATCGTGCCCCCGTGTTTTGCTGCATCAGGATCAGAGCTGGGACCCTGCAGTGATGAGAGGAGGCAAATTGCAACAGGCAGAGGCGACACGGGCCATCCATCCGAGCATATATGCATCAATGTCAGCAAAGCCAGCTCTGCGCCCATCCCTCTGCCAGCTGGAAGCAGGGAAGAGAAAAGCAATTAGAGCCACTATTAATCACTTGTGAACTGAATCATTACATTGCATTAATTGCAGGGGGCTGGACTCCGACAGGGGTTGCTATCAGTCCTTCCACGCGTTTAGCCTTCCTGCTCAGGGGCCGGGTGCAATAAAGCCCTGGAGGGTGGTTTGATCCCCCGCGGGGCTGAGCTGTGAGTGGGGAGCAGGCCTGCAGCCCTCCGTTCCCAGCCTGGCCTGGAGAGATTGTGGGGGGCTCTTGCAGGCTGGCTCAGCCCCCCGGCCTGCCCTTAGCAGGCAAGTCGCCTCCCGGCATATCCAGATAAAGAAGGAGTCAGGGTGTGGGACGGGGGGCTGGGTCTGTGCATGAAAAATGGAAGCAACCATCTCTTCCCCAGGGTGCCCGGGGCTCCGTGCAAAGGTCCCTGGCACTCCAGGGACCTTTGTGCACTGCCCTTTGCAGCTTAAAAATGGGAAGCAAAGCACCATCTCTCAGCCTTCCTAGTGCAAGATGCCAGGGAGCACTAAGGGCAAACCCTGCCATGCAGATGCTGGGCAGATGCAAGCAATAATTGATGCCTCTCATTAGGGTGAAAGGCAAATCCCCCTTTTAAGGCTTGGAGCCTTTAGGCGAAACAGTGATGTGCTACCTCCTGGAAGAGGTGCCATGCCGTCTCGTGTCACGGGGAGCCCGGAGCAGAGACACCGGATCCTCTGGCCGTGCATTTCCCACACCTGTTGGTGCACAACCCTAGTGCCCATGCCTGGAGAAACCGCTCCCTGCTCACAGACTCGACGTGGAGCCTTCGTGAGCTATCGGGATTAGGGCCAAAGGAAAGCAAAACAGGAGCCACCGTAACATTTGGGATGGATAGAAATTAAAATCTTTGTGCTCATTACTTGTTTCTTTTAAAAGCCCAGCTGCACATGAATAGAGAGGACGCAGCCTGAAGGTAGGGAGCGCACCTTGAAAGAGCAAGTCTCCCCCTGACAGAGGACAGCTGCACGCTTCTGTGCACGATGGCTGCTTTGACTGAAGACGAAAGCCGGCTGCTCCATGAGTTGTGTTGCCGAACTGTAACCCTGCGATGGAAGGAGTCGCTTTAAAGACCACGAAAATCTAAATATTTGATAGTCCTGTTGGGATGCCAGGATCAATGCTTTTATTTATATATTTGCCACGTGCTGAATTATTTATTATGTAACAAATATTACCATAAAAATTCCAGGGAAGCAAATACAAATAGAGCTATTTAGGGGACAGATGTCTGAGAACCTCTTCTCATCACCATTGTTTTTTCCTTTCTCTGATGCAGCGAAAAGTCATTTTGAGATTTCCATTTACTACGGGGACTCGGGTGGCTCCAGCCGAACAAGCCAACACTGCCAGGAAGCCTTTGGCATTGCGATCCAGGGCGTGCGGTAGGAAGCCAAGTCACTTTTAGTTTTCATTGCAAAATTAATTGTTGGTCACTTATATTCAGGCCAGAAGTTCGGTATCGCAGGATGAAGTGTGTGCAGTGCAGATCAGAGGCCAGGCGGCCGGATGACTAGCAAACCCCAGAACACCCTGGGCCTCGATGGCTCGGCCGTACGGTAACAGGGACCCCTTGCCCTGCTCCTGGCAAAAGGTGTGGCCCCTCTAAGGGCAGGATCTTTGTAGCACAAGCAGCCAGCACAGCAGGGGTTAAAGAAAAGCCCTGCAGTCAGGTCAGATGACACGGGAGTCATGTGACCAGAAGAGGGCTGGGCTTGGGCCATATAAGCCCAGATGGGAGCCAGCCAGGCAGTGTAGCCCCGAAAGCCAGGGCGTGAGGAGCGCAGGACTCTTGCACTGGCAGCAGAGCTGGAAGGAAGCAGCTCTGCAAGCCTGGGGACAAGGGGGGTTGCCTGGGGCAGAGAGAGGCTCGTGCATAGCCTTTCTTTGATGTTAAACCCAGCAAGGGCTTGGGTGTCTGCCGGAGAGCGGAAATGTTTTTGATGTGAGTTGCTCCAGTGGTTTAACCTTCAGCCCTGTGGAGAACAGGCTCAAGCCCTATGCAGAGAGCCGGGAGCCCAGATAGGGGCACAGCATGGGGGCCACTGGGTCCAAAGCCCAGGCAGGGGCAGAACTGGGGCTGAAGCCCAGAAGCCAGGTCTAACCAGTGGTTCTTGACTAAGGGAGCAGCCAGAGTAGAGGGGGAGGCTGCAGCCCCAACAAGGGAAGGGAGGACCTGGAGACTTAGGAATAAGCGTCCCACACTTGACTGGAGACTCAAAACGTCTGCAAGGCATGAGGTGTAGTGTAGGGATGGATGGATGGAGCTATGCATTTAGCCCTTAAGGCAAGCTAGGTTGGGTGTGTCAACCGCCGAAGAGGGGAGAGAGCACCTTAGACTCATCGGTCTCCGAGGGCAGCCTCCCTTTCATAACATTTCCATCACTACGTGGCAGGTGAGAAGGCAAGGTGAGACCTCGACAGGAAGGGCAGAGAGAGAGCCCAGCAGGGATGAGGGGGCCTGAAGAGGGCATCCCCCGTTACACCAACATCGACGTCTAGCTCCTCCAACAGAAGCATGTACACAAGAAGCAAAGGGGTGAGCATCGTCTCACCCGGCAAAGCTCACCGGGGCAGGATTTGGGATATGCAACCCAGAGCTGGCTTTCTTCACCCCCCTCCAGCCTTCGGCTTTCTCTTGAAGGACAGTCGAGAGAATCCTTGCTCCCAAACACGGTGCGACCCTACCCGGCATCTGCAGTTGGATGGGATGTCTTTATGGGTTCTTCTTTCCTTCCCTACTTTGAGCGGCCCTGTGGTTGCTGTGGCCTTCTAGCCCCTGCGGGCCAGGGGGAGGCTTGGAGGCCTCTGGCAGAAATGCCACCAGATTCAAAGAGATCTCCTTGCATGGTGTTTGCAGCACTTCTTCCCTCGGTCCCCGCACCCTGACCCCTCAGGCCTTGCAACTGCATCATTAAGCAGAGCAAAGTACCCATGGGGAGCTCTGCCGCAGCGGAGTTCACCTCCAGGCTGCTTCCGTGCAGCTCCGCCTGGGATCTCAGGCTCCCGCGTGATCCAGGCGACGGGGCACAATTCAGTGCAGACACTGACATTTGCAGAGCTGCCTTGCTCCTGGCATGCTACCGGCTCTAAATGTTAGCCTGTCTCATCTCAGGCTGGAGATTTTGGAGGCCATCCGTCTTGGCGCCGGGGGCTCTGAGCTGACGGCTACAGGCTGAACTGCAAACACATCGTGGGAGCTATTGGTGCTAGGGGCAGCTTCTGCAGGCTCCCTTGCTAGGAAATAAATCCCTGTTTTTGTAGGGTGTATGCCATTGTAGGGACTAAATCATATGCACGTTGGACCTTGGGCAAAGCGTTGTGATAGGCAGCAGCAATTCTGGCATAGCAAGAGCTCCCACAGCCTTTAGTTCTTCTTGCTAGTGAGCCCATACAGGAGAGTTTGTCAGCCCCCAACTGCATGAAGGGCGGCCTGTTATAGTCAGTAATCCTTTCATTTCCACCTTCATCTTCATCCATTGTGTTACAGTTCGCTGCCGGCTGCCTCTGAATCACACCTGATGCCTCCTCTCCATCACATTTCCAGATGGGTACTTCATTTTTCCAAGCCTCGGTTGAAAACATTGTGTGTGTATGACCCCCCTTGAACTTTGTTCTCAAAGCAGTGCAGAGGCTTATGACTGCAAGAGAAGTCCTCACTATACAAACTAATAAACTCCTCGACCCGCTGCTGTTCTGGGAGGAAAGCAGGCTTTCTTCGGCAGAAGGACCTTGAACTCTCCTATTGAGCATCACCTTGTGCAGTCTCTGGGGAGTCTAAGGGAATAACGGGCAGCTATCTGAACAGCCCACGTGACAGACTCAAAGACAGCTGCTGCCCCTAAAGACAGCTTCAGCAGGCCAAATATAATGCACATTTGAAGCCTTTGACTACGCCTCGTCCAAATGCAATGGATGAAAAATAACTTCCTCATGAATCTGGGTGTTATCGCCTAGCCCATCGCAACATTTTTTGATATCACCCACCCGCCACGGGAGCTCAGTGTCTACCAATGCAATGCTAGTCTCACCTGTTGCTATTGAAAGGGCAAGGTGCTCCATTCCCAGGGCACTGACAGACAAGGGAGATCTGCTTTCGAACCCTGCCCCTCCTCGCACGCACTGCAAGTGTCATCCCAAGCTCGCCCGGTAGCTACAGGATCCAGGTTGCAATTATCTCCGTCAGGCCACACGAACTGCACCAAACAGGCGTGTTCAGGTGCCGGGAAGCAGAGCCCACTCCCACTTTCCGCGTGTCCCTGTTGCACCGGGCTGCTCTGTAAAGGGCAGGAACGAAGCAGCGCTCAGAGGAGCCTCGTCTCCGGGCAAAGCTGGTTCACCCTGGGTGGCAGCAGGGGGAAGCTTTTCAACTCTGCAGCCTGACAGTGTCAGGGCTGTTCCGGCTCAGCATGCTACATCCCTCCCCATCGGGGCCCTCAGCGGCACGGCTTCTTGCTGCGCGTGCAAGGATCACAACCAGCTCCGCTGCGCGACTGCAACCCGCAGCTGTGCGATGCTCGGGAATCACAAAACACCATTGCTCCACCGCAAGTTCATGGCACTCTCCTCACCAGAAGCAAGAGAGGGGAAACCTGCAGGCACCACAACTCCCATGGCCTAGACCGAGACCCTACAAGATGGCCCAGGCTGCAGCGGGCGGCCCTGCACCGGAGATCCGGCTGTGCCTCTGAGGACCTCCCACCCATGCCCTGCTCTAAGGAGGGGGTAGCCGAGCCACTTCTTTGTGTAGAGGTACTTCATCTCAACCTATGCTTGCCCAGAGATGCTGGCTACTGGTCGGAGGAGGGCAGAGTCAGGGATCCTACTAGCCCCCGATGCTTTCAGCGCATAGGGAGGGATGGGGTGAATGTCTCTGCTACCCATCACAGCAGGTTAGAATAAAGAGTATGTCCCTGCACAGTGAAATAAGGTCTGTGGCCACCTTGGTCAATGTGATTTGAGTCAGGCACCATAGCTACCATGTGTCTTGTAAGGGGCTTCTACTTCTGGGCCTGAAGTCCCAGGAGAATTGGAAGCACGAGCACATTTTAGTGAGAATAAGCCCAGCACAACATGAGCAGCGTGCGGCTCTGCAAGCACGACTCAAGAAAGCAGGTTGGCTTGGGAGAGACCCGGCTCTGTGCTGCTTTTGTACAAAGGGGAGCAGAACCTAGCAACAGGTAATTTTGAGCGTCCTATCGAGCTAGCTTCGATTGAAGGGGAAACTAGCAACAGGTTATTGCGCTGCAAACAAACACTGTGCAAGTTTTGCCCCATGATTTATTCCCCACTTTAGTTTTAGCGTGGGCCTGCATGCAAGGGAGGAAAGGCACTCTGCTATAATATTGGCTACCCTTCAATGATACGCTTCTCTCTAGCTGTTTCTTTCCACGGGTAGGAGCAGGCATGCGCCGCAGAGCAGCAGCACAGGCAGTGCCCACGTGCTTTAGATTCACCCTCATTTGCTTGCTGTCCCATGCTCTTAGCTGCAGCTGCCTGTCCTGCCAGGCCATAACCCTCTCCCCTAGCAGCTCAGCTAGGTAGATGGCCAGCCTTCCTCTGCAGAGCGGTCAGCGTGTCAGGTCATGCAAACTCTGTTTGCTACCCTGCACATGTGCATGGCTAAGCTTGCACTCTGCAAACCCCCCACTTATGCCGCAGGGCCCCATGGCAAGCAGAGAGATGCTTCTGCCCCAGGGCACGTGTAGGTTGGCCTGCAGACACCACTCCTGTCCCTGCCATGCTTCATCTAACGAAGAGCAGGGTGGGATCTGCTGCCTCGTGCGAGGTAAAGAGGCAGAATCTGGCCGTTCAGGAACATGAGACGCAGCACTGGGATTCCTGCTTCCTCTTCACGTCTACAGAAAGGCCCATTACAAATGCACCTGCCTCCCAGGGCCAGCCATGGGCAGGAAGCCAACTGGGACTAATGTTAGCCTTGTGCTAGCCTGGCTGCTGTTCAGGTAAGAGCATCACTGAATTGGACCAGGGACCTCATTCCTGATAAGGTCTGTGGGGACAAGAGCTATGCGGGCCCAGAGACTGAACCGTCTTGTCCAAGGGATGGCCCTTCCCTGGATATCCAACGGTGCAAAAAATGGGCAACTGGGGCAAATCAGTTTGCTGCATTGCTGACCTGACAATAGCTCTTCTACCGGCCTATTCCTGAAGTCTCCAGTGCTGCCGGGCTGAGCTCTACCTTTGCTTTCCTTCAGTACAGAGCTTTATTAAAATGCTTATCAGAATCTCTCTGCCATTTGTCAGGGGAAGAACCGTGTTGCAGTTGCAGGCTGAGCTGGGAACGTCTCCTCAGCAGCCGATGCCCGATACGCAGCACAGGCCCGGAGCGGCTGCGCTGTCGGACGTTTGCACTGATGGTCGAGTAGGACCAGAACATCATAGGTGGGCAGAGGAAGTGGAAAAGCAGGAGCAGTTGTGCAGAAAGGTGCAGACTACCTACGGCGGGGTTAATATTGTTGTCGGCACCTATAAAATAACCCAGTGCACTTGCTCCTGCTTCTACTCAAAGCTTTGGGGGTGGGGGGGAGAGCCACTTTTTGGGCAGCCTTTGCAGGCGACTGAAATGCTTTAAAAAGTTGCCATTTCCTTACCTGAACCATTTTTTAAAAGATCTGGTTGTTCTCCTAATGGCCAAAGAGCTTTAGCGTGTCTGCGCTATTGCATCTTCAGGAGGAAGTATAAACATGACAAATACACGCGCGCACCGAATGGATTTGGAGCCTGCCGCGCAGAGAGAGTGATTTAAAGGAACTAAAGTGCTTCATATTTCCAAGAGTGCCAGGGTTTGGAAGTGAAGAGGGTTCTGGGCTTGTGCCGTGTATGGCAATTTAAAATGCAGGGCTTTTCAGTGTGCTCACGAGAAGCATCTTGTCGCTAAGACATCACACGTGAAGTCAGGGTCTAGTAAGGAGGAGGGTGGCCCCTGTATTTAGACCCGTAAGGCTGTATGGTTACTCAGAGGGATGTGTCCATCCACCCTTAAGCCAGCCTCTGATCCCATGTGTGCTGGACCTGCAAAACTAGCCATGGCTTTGGGAAACTTGCATGTCCTAAGGTTGGGGGATCTGCTGCACGTGGCACTCAGGCTCCAGAGGAGGGTCTGTAACACAGGGACTCCAACACAGGATGCTGGGCAATGCATCCTACTAGTAAGGGCCAGAGTCCAGGCTCAGAAGCCTGAAGCAACAGCTAACCTCGTCCCCTACCCCACCCCAGGCAGCTGTGCACTCTGGCACCAGGGCCAAGGAACAGGGAGCCCAGCCAAGCACCAGGAGCGAAGACCATGCGCGTGCATTCACAAGTCTGAATTCGACGGCAAAACAATGTCCAAAAGAGCAGGCAGAAGATCCCAGCAGCCCTTCCCAGAGCTTCTCTAGGCACAGCTGTGGCTCACCAGCCAGTCCAGCTGTGTCCACTACCCAAACTGGCTTGGCACTAGTGCTGAGACACGGACCACCAGAGGCAGGATATGTGGCGCAGGTGGTTTCTAGTCCATCGGTATAATCTAATTACAGAACTGGAGAGAACAGCAATGGGGGAAACTCATCTCCTGGTGGGGGTGGATCCTGCACCACTGCTGCTCCAGAATGGCAAGGCTATGGGCTGGAATTGCCCCTGTCTATGCTGACCCATGGGTGGCACGCTTGGGGGTGCCAAAAGGAAACACAGAAGAAACAATTTTGCCGTGGAGAGCTCTGGGAATCCATATGCTTCTTCAAGGCCCAGGGGAGAGGGTTTCCCGCTTGGGCACATTGCACAGAAGCTGGTTATTGTAGGTTGTATTTACAGGGCACAGCGTGGGTGGGAGTATGAACAGATCCCTAGAGACTGAGACACTGTACTATTTCTCCCCATTTTTCCAGCTGGGAATCTGGAGGCACTTGGGGTGAGGTCGGTGGTGCTGGGAGCATGCAGAACATTTCCCTTCGGGAGTGAAGAACGTCTCCATGACCTTTGGCGAATGAAGGCTCCTCCAGAGATGGAGGCTTGGTGACTTCCTGTTCATTTTAAAAGAAGGGGAAGTGGAGTTCTTCAAGAGCCCTGTTTGAGACGATGGGAGCTGTCACCGTGTCTACCACCTCACATGGCCTTTTCTTCTTTCAACTCCCTCTGATCAATCCTTCTAGCTTTGCCAAGCAGCTTGTCAAGCTACACTTGGTTTATAAGGAGGGATAAAGGATTGTAAAAGAGTTGACATTTTAATCCACTCTGGGCCTTTTAATAAAAGTAGGAAATCCAAAAGAAGTAGTTCACCCCTTTGAATTGCTGCCACTTTTGAATTGCTTCCATTTGTTTTTTTCTTGTGCCATGTGCCACCTCCCTTCTTCCACAGCCGCCTGTCAAGGCGTAGGATGGGGGACCCCGGAAGGCCAGCACAGGACCATCCCACTCTTCTGTGGCGCTGGCCAGGGACCAGGCTTAATTTGTTTGAAAACCTACTGAGTGCAAACACTGATGCAACGTTCCAAAGCTTCATTTGTTCCAAAACTTAGTGCATATAAACACAGATGTGACACTCCAGAATAAACAAGTTTAAATTTTATAAAGCAATTTAAATGTAATGAGCATTAAGGCCCGTGACAAGAAGCAAAAACTACTAAGTAGGTAGTACTAGGATCTGAGCCCTTTTTTTCCCTTTAACCAGCTAAGGCAGCCTCATTTCAACACCTGCTCTTTGAGGTAATGGCTGTCCTTGTGTTTACAGAGCATATGGGCCCAATGTCATCCTGATTTAGGATTTGGGCCTGAAAGATCTAGAAAAACATAGAAAATATCAATGATAAAAGATCAAAGAAATAAAAAAAATCAATCCAATGACGACTTTGGCAGTGCAGTGGTAGGAGCTGGGTGTATTGAAGGGGAAACTAGCTTCTCAGATTAGAAATGATCGCACATTTTTGCTCTGTGGAGTACATGGTGGATTGGGACTTCTAAATACACAAGAGCAGTCTCCCATCCTGAGCACCGCATGCAATTTCTTTTAGATTTTCTCTTTGTAGTCATAAAGGCCATATGCCAGTTTGTAGTTGTATCAGGAAAAATCCCTATGCAGGGGAAATGGGAGAAGGACATCACTGAAATGAAGGCATGATAGGAGACGCGTCCACACTAGTTTCCCAATGACCAGGAGTCGCTGGAACCGCGCAGGCATTTCCAATGAGCCACCTTGTTGCTGCACCTGGGTCGGAGGCAACAGGTGCTGTTGTGTGAGGCTGTCAGTAGGAAACGTTGCAGCTTTGTCACTTCTTGGTGATAAGCCCTTTGTTCACAGAGTAATATAAGCAGTCTTCTAGCGAGGCTTGCAGCTGAAATGGAAGACGGGCTCCCAGAGTGCTTCCGCTCGCTTTCCTAGTTATTAAAGCCCAAAGGTACCACTGGGATCATCCAGTGCAACCATCTGCATCAGGTGGATCATAGGACTTTCCTGAATAATCTCCACCATGCCCCAGACATCCTGCACAGGCAGCTGCAGCTGATCCTATGCCCCAGTAAGCTGTATCGAGCTTGTGTCGAGCCTGTACAGGCAGCCGGGGCCGATCCTGATTTTGTACAGGGGAAGGAAGAGGTAGAATACACTCCCGTGACTCGGAGCCGGACGGATCCAATTGCACAATTTCAGACATAAACAAAAGAAAATTATTACAAGAACATTTGCTCGGCGTGCAGGAATAATGTCAGTGCGTTGTGGCTGTGCCAGTTAGGGATCAATTATGGCAAGTGCAAACTTCCTATGCATCATCCAGCGGGACTTGTTTCCAGTATTTTTCCACCCGTTGCAGTCAGACACAGCGATGTTGTACATACATATAGCCCTGCTGCTCTTGCCACGAGGGGAAAAAAGAATAAGTCATCTCTGTGTAATGAAGTTGGGGGAAATATTTGTATTGCTTTATCCTTATGTTCGTTCCACCGCAGACTAATGGCTGGTTTCCACAGAGAGCAAGGAGAGCGGTGTAATAGTGTTTGGTGAGTGTGCCTAGCTCCGAGCATTTCAACTGATCGTTCGGTGTGTTAATTGAACACATTATAAAAAGTAAAAAAACCCAACAAAACAAGACAAATCCAAACACTACATTTATATTGGTTTTGTCACGAGGCTGTGGAAATGTTATTAGCCTGGTACTTTAATGTGGCTACAGAAGCGGTTTCTCGTTGTCTCAGGCTGATTTTAGGGTATGGTTTACAGTCCGTCTTGCAAAGCCTTTGATTTAGGGTCATGCGTCCCACAGGGAAAGGCCGGATAATGCTACAACGCGTGGTAAGCTGTCCCAGCAGTAACTATCCTTCCCACAGCACAGTTTGTTGTTTGATGTCCAGCTTTCCAAACGTCTGAATATTTTTCCATCGCTCGCGCAGCCTGAACGCAGAACCACGGCAAGAACTGTGATCCCGTTTCCACGGCGCGAGCTTGAGTGGAGTCAGAAACACACGTTTCCTTGAAACACGGCGGCTCAGCTTCACCAAAAGAGTGCTTTATGGAATACCAAAATCCTGCACAACTCAACCCTGGAAGAAAATACACTCGAGCTTTCACACCATCCCGGTGAACGGAAAGAGAAACGTATGCGTGGCGTAGCAAAGGACGTGGAGGCATCATGTAGCTTTCCCAGGAAATGCCAGAGGCATTTCCACAGGGATCTGCTGAAATCTGTGACACTCGTGAAATTGTTTCTTTTGGTTTTCGGTTTGCTTACGCTAGATCTCCTGACTGATCCTTCAGCCTGTACCAGGAGAGATTCCTGCCTGAAAGTGCAGCTTTTCTGTCAATGCCGCTGAACGCATTCCACGAGAATTGTCATTTTTCATCTGAAAACAGCCATCAGAGCTCCTTTCTGTAAAGCATTGTTTGAAGAAGCAAATGATGTGAAAAACAAGCTGTCAGCAGAAAGGAAAACAGCGTTTTCACATCTTGCGCGGCACGCTAAGAAATTCCAGGTGTCGGAGCAAAAGCCATCGCTCTCGCAAAGGTTTCACCCATGGTAAAAAGAAGAATTACTGGAGCTTGATTTCCAACTCGACCACTCTGAAAAATTCCTGTTCTGACTTTTGAGGTCCCAAGTTTGTGTAGTTTGTTTTGTTGAAACAGGAGCTCCACAGACCTTGCCAAGAGGGGCCAATAAGTTAATTTTGTTCTTAGAGAGAACTTTACGCACCAAACCATTCCCGCAAACCCAATAGCTCGTGTCCTCCTAATTCATCTGAGACATGTCCACCACTGGCGCTACTGAGCACAGACTACAAAAGCAAGATGAGGACGCCGAGCGGTATTAGGGGGGCCAGAAGCAATTTGTTAAAAAAGGCGTGGACTGCATTTTGGTAGGAGGAAGAGTGGAAAACATGCGTGGAGAGAAAGTCGAGGATTTGAGGCGGAAAACAAATTAAGAGTTTTAAGAACTTCTCGCCTCCCAAGCACCTGGGGAATAGTCCCCTATTTGTAGGAACAGAAAGCAGCGGGACGAACACCTGAAAGGCCTGTTAATAACGCTCTCGTCCTCAGCAAGTGTTCAGGTGTTACCATAGCGTGTAGCTGAGCTTGTGGTTCTGAGGGGAAAATTAATCAACTCATCGTTTATTAAATGAATCGACTAATTGTTCTTTGTAGGTCTATAGATGTTACGATATACAGTATAGTTGAGCCTGTAGTTCTTACTTAGGGGAAAATTAATCAACTAATTGTTAACTAACTGCAGAAAAGGACATTTTTTTGTGATGTCCCAGTTCGTCTATTAAAAGGTATCAGTTTGGAGCCAAGAGTTGTAGGTTTTTGTATGTGAAATCAATAAATTGTTCTTCGTAAGTACACAGTAGCTACTATAGCACGTAGTTGAACTTGCGGTTCTTATTTAGGGAAAATTAATCAACTAACTGTCGATTAAATTAATCAATTAAGTAATCAACTAATCGTTCCTTGTAAGTGTATAGTTGCTACTATAGTGCGTAGCTGAGCTTGTGGTACTTAGAGGACGATTAATCAACTAACATTTATGTTCATGCCATTAAAGTGGGTTCAGGATGGTAAAAACAGCCAGGACTTTATTTCTAACAGGCCTTTAAGCAAACCAGAGAGCTTCTTGCAATATTGCAGTCGCAGGAGTTCACCGATCTGCGCTCGATTCCTCCCGCAAGAACCAGGTAGATGAAAACTGGTGTTTCTAAGGTGAAAACAAAGCCGTTTTTGGACAGTCACTTTGTATACACCCCACAGCAGCAAAACAAGGGACTTATAAAGGCAATCAGATTCCCTTTGTAGTCATCATGTTCTGACGCCTGTGCTTTCTGAACCCCGGGCTGGCTACACTCAAGGACTACAATCATTCCCGAAGGCGCCAGGAGAATAAGAGAAGACAACTTGCAAGGGCATTTTCTGTGCCGATTCGCAACTCGGATGCAGGAGGAGGGTAAAAATGTGAGGATTTTTACAAGTGAGTATAATTAACGAAGCAAGAAAGAGCTCCCTTCCAAAGGCACTCCGACGCTTGTCAACAGCTGGCCTCCTTTGGTAAATATTTTATTGTCTCTCCTAAGGAGCCCGGGATGGAAGTCATTTTTTCCTCCAAGTGATTCCTTTGATACGCAGTCTATGTATCGCAGACTGTCTGGGAGCGGGCTGCTATTGTCTCAGCCTAATTTACCCACATCCGTGCTGGAGTCATCAACTCTTCTCAATTGTGCATCGGGGGGGGGTGAGAATGAGGATGTTAAATCCAGGATTTTTCCCTTAAAACCTTTTGGTATTAGAGAAATTTTCTTTATATACTGCAGGGAGTGAAGTGCAATCAAACCTTTGCTGGCTCTGCCTTATTAAGTCTCAGCAGGAAGCGAACAGCTTATTGGCTCCTATGATGGAGTATAAAGGTTTGATTTTTATTGACTCTTTGCAAGACAACCTGACGGTCTGTGAATTCAGGAAACTTCACCGCAACCTTCCTTTCATTTTTTTTCCCCCCAAGCTACTGAATAATGCTTCTGTTACAAGAAATGTGACGGGCAAGGAGGGAAATGCGTTCCTAACCTCATTAATATAGGCATTTCATTTCAGAGCCTTTCGAGGTGGAGAGGCTGCCCTTCTCTAATGGCAAAGGGATAGATATAAATTGTTACCATCCCGTAAAAGGGCTTATTACGCGGTAACTATTTTCCTCTGCGAAAATCACATCCTTCGCTGCTCTATAGATTTTACCAGCCAAAGTATTTTTTCATAAAGTTGTAAAAATTATCTTAAAAGCTGGTTCAGGGAGAAAACTTCATAGATCACGGTCACGTGTGTGTCCATCCGAGGGCATTCATGCCCAGGAGCCAGCTGTCAGTCCAGCTGGAGCACGGCCTTTCCTTCCTGAGAGCATCATCCGTCTGCACAGCTTTTCCATGGGAGCCGGAGAGGGCACTTGGTGCACGTGGACACGATCCTGTGCAAGCTTTTCCCCTCGGGTGCAGCTCAAGCATGTAGAAGAACAGGCCAAAGTCTTTTGGGGGTGGCTAGGGGCAGCTTCTGACCAAGGGACTGAATGGGAGATCTTGCAAGCTGGAAGGACGAGCCCCTACTGCTTGAGGAAGAGGCAGGCACATCACCGGAGAGATGTGACCAATGCACAGGTTGGGCACCGTGTGTGAGAAACGTGGCTCCACAACCTCCAGTAGAAGACTTTTGGTCCATAGTGACTTGCCCATAGCAGAGGAGGGGAAGGTCTCGACTGCAAACTGCAGACATCACTGATTTAGTTCAAGCGTATGACCTTCTGCTTATAGGATCAACTTTCTCCTCATGCACCACCAATCATCGCTTTCCAGCATGCCGTGCTAATGAATAACTTGTCAACCTGGCCTCCCAGGCCCAGCCCTTCGCTTTGTGAACAGTCCCACCGAAGCCAATGTGAGAAGCAAGCATTACTCACTCCAGCCTGGCTGGCAGCTGGGAGCTAGCTACCACTTCGTGTGCAAGCACGTGCATCCCGTGAATGCAAACACGGAGCTGGGGAAGGGGCGGAAATCTCCTGTGCCAGGGTTTAAGACAGCTGCTAGCAAGGAAGGATCTTCCCATGGAGGGTTCTCCCATTGGTGCTAAAGGCAGTCAGGGCTGAGGACCTGCAGCTCCTATTTCTCTTCATCGCTGGGTGCCCATGCTTTTCATTACCTAATCCAACTTTCCCCCCATGTAAAAACTCAAGTACCTTAAAACCATAAGATGCTGCCACAATACCTCGTGTGCCTCCAAACCAAGAAAGGCCAATGGAGACACTGTCTTCATTGCTCCTACAAGAGTTCCCCTTGCTCCCCAGTCACTTGCATAAGGCTATTACTTGAAGGTGGATTTAAACAAGGGCGGAGAATTAAATCGTGCCCAATCTTCAACCTATTCAAACCTCTTGGCTTCCACCTATCTCTAATTCACACCCAATTTTCAGGCTCTTTAAGAGTAATTACTAATAACTGTAAGCAAAACTCTCCTCCGTATCAAGCAGCAGCAACGTGTGGTCTGTTCATTAGTATGCCTCGGCGGGGTGGTTGTGTCCGTCTGCTCTGACGGAGCATCGCTGTACCACCGTCAGGCCTGCCCGGTTCCCCAAACCTTAGCATGTAGTTTGAAAGCCCGGGGGGAAGTTTGGGAGAAGCTGCAGGCAGCTGCACTGTTGTGTAGGTGGTTTTGTGGCCTTTTTAAGAACAAGCTCAGCCTTTGATACTGTGCCCAGATTACTGAAGGTTTGGCTACCGCTGACTGCAGGTGCGTGGGATGCTGCTGTCAGGTACCAGGTTGCAGCCGTACTGGTCTAGAGGTGAACTCATGGTAGAGGTGATGTCTTTAATTAAACCAACTAGATTTGTGCAGAAAAAATTCTTTAATTGCAATAAGAGGATGCTGTGCATTTCTGCCCCTGGTTTTCAGGCACTGTAGGCGCTGCCTCAAAGGGAAGGGAGTCATCTCAGAGGCGTCTCAAAAGCTCCTCGGCGTGTGTCTGCCCCGAGAGCAGTCTGTTTAGTCATAGGTTCTTGCTGTTACTTACCAGGAAACTTTCATTTTTAAATACGTCTTTGAAAAACCTCTATAGCATAAACAATTAAATTGCATCTGGAAATTACGGTCATATCTACTGTGGGATAATTTACAAGGACATTAACTCGATAGGCAAATCCCAATTATTTAAGATGCTTAGCGTGCTGACTTCATCCACGACTAATTTAACCTCTGTTTATCTCATTTACAGGTAAGAGTCAAAGAAGAGGGAGCAAAATGCTGTTTAAAAAGTGTTCCCCTGGGGGAAAAAAATCACATCCTGGAGGAATGGGAAATGAAAGAACAAACTTTTAATGAAAAACCCCCCCCACACTGTTTAGGATAGGGAAATGAGAGCTTCATAAATGAGAAACTAGGCCTATTACACAAAGAAATATTTTTATCTTTTAAATATCAGAACGCAGCCTTATCATCCCCATTGAAATAAAGTACTTAGCCATCTGCCGTTCCAAAGGGCAAACATCACATTGTTTTGCCAGTAATTTAAATAGTTCTTGTTATAATCGACTTTGGCTTCCCGTTCCTTGCGCTGCGAGAGAAGACATTTTAATTGTCTGCAAAGAGTGCGGCTTTACCCTCGCTATCTCTGCGACCTGCCGGGGAGCTCAGCCATTATATTTATTTATATAACTCGAGATTTCAAGGAACAAGGCGCTCCTCCGGATATTTTTTAATTGCTTTGTCAGCCTTGCAAGGCCCCGGAGGCTGGATGTACGGCACATGCCGCCTGTACCGCGCTCCGGGGACACTGGGCGTGAGAGTCAGCCCATCCCTGCGCGTCCCGTGGTGCACGCCGAGATGGTCGCCCGCAGGGCCAGGGGCTGCCAGAAGGCCGGCGAGATAACCCCAGGTGCATCTGAGCCCATCTCTGATAGTATTTATGCCAAGTGTCCAACGCATCGTTTAGCCCACAGGATGCAGGACACAGGTCTTTATGACTCCGGGCTGGGATTTTTCTAAGGATCGTTTAAACATGAACCTAACCTCGGCTGGCCTGAAGCTCCCCGAAAAAGCCCTGTTTCAAAGTACACGGTAGCACCACATCAGCGTGTTTCTCCTTCCCCCTGCCCTTTCACTGTTACAAAACCCACGGCACAGAGACACGAAGCACAGCTTGCCATTTGTACAGGCTGCGAGGCAGTTTGCACCGCTCCCCCAGCAGTGCTTTCCAAGGGGGCAGCTCGTGTTCCCTTGCTGCTCAATTAACACCCTGCTAAGATGCCCACCTGCAGTGGCTTCATCCCAGGACTGTGGCACTTATCCATCTCCTACAATACCCGCAGGGTGTACAGGGACTGTGTGAACTAACACGTGCGTCAGGCACAATGCAAGCCACGATGAGCAATGAGCTTAAGGGCCTACTAAGCACCTATATTCTCATTTAATATAATGCCTTAATTGCACTGCTTTTCAACTTCCTCTTGCGCAATGCACAGGCTGGTGCAGCGGGGCTCTCAGTACAAAGCACAAGGCACGACCTTTTTGTCTCCATGAATAAAAAAGCCACAAAATGCAGCAACGGGATTTTATTTTTTACCATGTTTCAGCACTGTTGACTTAATTACTATTGCACAGCAGTAAAGCAGGAAGGGAAGGAAAGGAACAAGACAAAAAACAGGGGAAGAAGAACATAAAGTGCCTTAGATATGTCCTTATACGTCTGCCTCCCACACCAAGTCAGTGGCTGCACATGCATGCATCCCACTGATTACATGACAGCTCCTGCGTGTTTGGTGGTGAGCTCGTGGCTGAGCACTGCGGGGTCCGGCCTGAGAAGTGCAGCACAGCACAGATCCAGGTTTGCAAATATGCGGTACCTGGGCAGTGCTGAGAGATTAGGATAAGGCCAGTACATATGGCATCTTTAACTGGGTATTAGTATCCTTTCAACCTTCACCAGCA
>JAGPOW010003182.1:12684689-12701640 GCA_030014935.1 Caiman crocodilus | reverse complement strand
GGAGATATGTCTTGGGTCTGGCCTCTTTCATTGAATCCGCGCCACTAGGAAGGACAACAGTGTCAGGTGTTTTTCATGTTCTGTTTCTTGGGCTCAGTACAGGATAGCGATTCACTGCCACGCAGGTCACGCTGAATGCAAAGTGGAAAAGTGCCAATGGTCCGATCATCACTCCCGCCGGAATATTTCTCAGACAAAGAGTAAGTCTTCGTCTTGCAAACTGCCTATGTTTTATTGGTTCTAGTGGTAAGTGTAATAGGATGATAGGGATCTCACATGGATTTGTCTTTTTTTAATACCCAGGTTGAGACAGTAATGAGATTTCCAGGCTAGATAGTACAGGGAAGTGAATGGTTAGGAAATTAATGAATTCATTCAGATTGTAGTCAAACGAGATGTGCTGTGCTCTGGGAAATGTAGATTTTGGGATGATAAGGAAAGGCAGAGTGTGGTTGTATCTATTTTAAGACGTTATCAAGGCCAGTGGGGAGAAACAAGGGCAAGGGTAATATTAAAGAAAGAACCACCGGAGATTGGCGTTGGACTATAATAGTGGCAACGGGAACGAGCACAAGAACATTAGGAATAGCTCCTTTTCGATGTTGCGCTTTGTTCCTTCTAACAGTATTGATGTCTTCATTGCATGGATTTCACTGCTACAAGTAGCCACAGAAATGCAAGCAGGCAAAGGCTTACAAAGCTCTGGGAGGTGAAACAATATGCCTGGAAGCATAAAGTGACATTGGTTAAGACACCGTCAGAAAATGGACCGACTAGGACTGAATGATATGAGAAGCAAAGCTGCACTAGGAAAGGCCGCTGATCTGGCCGAGCAAAGATGAGGCTTTACGCTGTTAATTATCTCTTGTCAAGTCTCCTTCAACCAAAGGCCCAGGTGCTTCAGAAGAGGTTTGCAGAAGTCCAAAGAGGCTTTTTCATCTGTGATTTTTGAAGAATGGATTTCCTCTAATTGATGAATCTTTGAAAAGCATCTGCAAGCTGATTGAAAGTAACATTCATCACTGCTAGCAACCAGGCCAAAGCATTTAGCTATTTGTTGTACTCACCGCTGCAAAAAATATCCTTCATGCCTACGATTTCTCTGTGTTCGAATGGAATACCTTAGCATTCATGCAATTAATTGTCAAACAGAACAGACTGGAATAAAGAGGATTAAAGTAAATTAATCCAGAAACTTTCAAGGGGGGGTGGGAAAGGATTAATTGTGAAGACCTCCAGATTTGTCAGTCTTCATCCAAATTCTCCCAGATCCATTGGGATAAGGATTGGGAGAAGAGGGGACAATGGCAAACGTGCCTGCGGAGTCTTAGCATGCCTTGGCATGGATTACAGCCGGTGGGGGAAGAAGAAACCCTTGCCCTGCAAAGGCAGCCCGGGCTGATTCAACAGGAACTCCCAGTTTTACAGAGAACATTTTTCCCAATAGTTCAGAATGGGCAAAGGCATAATCAGTGAAAGAAGGGGTTGCAAGCGGGTGAAAGCAGTCACCTTTGGCCTTTTCTCTGTCCCTGTAGGCACAAATATTACTGCTTATGTGAAGGCTGCGTGTGTCCCCGTTTCAGAGATAAAGGCATGTTGCAGATACATCAAGTGTGTGACACTGATGGGTATAAGGCAAATCAATACAGGGGGTTATAGCTGCTTATTACCTATGCACAGAAATGATCGACCCACTGGACCCAGTCACAATCTATGATATTTGATTATCTATTGCTATCTCTAATAACCATTTATAAAACATCTTTAAAAAACCTTTAATTACGATGAGAGCAGCTCTTTAATATAGGAGGCTAACAAACCAGCTAGAAGACCATCCTGCAGACCAGACCAGCAGAACCCTTCAGCCCCGCATACTGGTGTATCCACGCAGCCCCTTCTGCTCAGCAGGTCTGGGACACGAGCACCATCCTCTGGCTTGTTGCACACGGGGCTGCCCCCGGACATCAGGGACCAGTACAGGACCCCACCGCTCCTCCTTAGGTGGCCTTTAGATGCAGAAAAGGCTGTATGTTCTCTGATCTCTGAGAAGGGTACACCTAAACCATTTAAAAACCTCTGGGGTTTGATTCCATTTTTCTGACTGGTAAATGTGCTACTTATAAGGGAGGCTGCTTCACTTATGCACCGACTGGGGACTTGGCCAAATTACTCTGATAGCATTAAGAGGGTGAGGTTACTTAGGGAGGTTACCCGGGGAGGTTGTGGATTCTCCGTCCTTGGAGGTTTTTAAGGCCCAGCTACGCAAACCCTGGCTGGGATGCTGTAGTTGGGGCTGGTAGGACTAGATGTGACCTCCCGAGCTCCCTTCAACCCCCATTTTCTATGCTTGTAAGAGGAGCAAGCAGAACTCCCTGCCCATTAAACTGGGCCCTTTTATAATATTCAAATGCCTCTGAGATTTTGTTAGTGGAAGTGTGAATATTATCATCTTATGCTGCTTGAAATCCTAACACATATCTCACTTGGTTTTCAGAAACAACACTTGGCTTTATTTTTAAATCCTGCTGCAAAAATTTCTTAGAAGTCTTTTTTGCCATGAGCAATACTGCCACGGGCAACTCAGAGGCCTCCCAAGTCCTTGCCCTGTGTTCATATGCATATATTTTTTAATAGAGGAGAATGGCAGGCAAACAATTCCCTTAATTAGCAAATGCTTATGTAACTTGTCTAAATATAAAATGAGCCTTGTTTTCCACAGTCACTGACCCACTGGAATCCGTTGTGTCATGCGGCGCTCCAGCGCAAAAAGAGATGTGAAGATTTGGCTCCTAAAATAGGCCTAGCAGAAATTTACCCTCTTAATCCTTTGATACCAAACAAAGGCTTCCAGACAGGCATGGGCGGATGAAGCATTTTGAAAAGGGAAGTGCAGATGATGAGGTATATTGTCCCATAAAAAGCAACACATTTTTCCCCATTAAAAATGAACCAGAATCTTTACTAACATGCTAGCTGCCAAGGGCTGTATTACTCAGTTTAAGATTGAAGCAAAAACAAATACAACTTCATTGCAACGACTTAAAAAACAGATTGCAAGGCTGTGAAATAGGAGCTTCATGACCAGGAGCAGCTAATAGCAGAATCGCAGAGCAAAAGGCAGCTTGATTAGTGGGACATCAAGACCTTTAAAAAGGAGAGAGGGTTGTTAACACCTGTGGAATGAAGAGTTTGGAAGGAATCAGGTAGATTTTCACGAGCCATGAAGTCAGTTGACTGTCTCACTGCTGCCTGAATGGATGCGCTGCTGCTGTCGGACAGGTGGTTTTAAAGTTTGGGAGAAGGAGGAATCAAAGGGGTGTGCAAACGTACCACTGCACCCTGCCCTAGATCGGCCTGTGTTGACAGGGGTAGCACTGCCCGGGACAGCCTCATTGGACCATATCAGGAAACGAGGACAATAGCAGGCTTTTCTGAGCATTGTAAGATCTTGGATGCATTGATGTAAGTAGGACTTTTGCACCCGGTGCTGATTCGATTCGGAGGAGATTCGGCCCAATTCGGTGGCCGAACCTCCACATCCGAATTGAATCAGGGGACCATTAAAAAGGTCCGTATTGATTCGAAGCTCTCCGAATCTTCAGAAAAGATTCAGAGAGCTTCTATGATCTAGCCCCCCCATTTTCACTGGAGAGAAGCCCAGCTCCCTTTTACTTGAGCTCTAGAAATCAGACCCCATCTAACCATGCGGGGGGCTCAGGTTTTGAAGTCCTTATTCAGCTGAAACTCCAAACCTAGGCCCTTGCAGTGTGGTCTGAATGAGACATGCAGAACTGTTGCGCTCGGACCCAAGATGGAAAACACTCAGATCTGAGTTTTGCAGCAATCCCTTGTCTCTGCACTGAGCTAGTTTGAACCTGGGTCCTCTTTGCTGTCCTAACAGGCATTAGGAAGAAGCACGTGAGGAAAATGTGTTCCTCGCATTGAAACAGATCAGCAGACCAATCTCTGCTTCCGTATTTGAATTTTATCATGGAGAAGATAAATATACACTCAGATTCCAGTCGAAAGCATCCCAACTATGTCTGTTGTACCTGAGGGACAGACAGACACATCCATTGACTACATGAAGGCTTAGGAAAGCGCAGTGAGACTGAGAGGTCTTGAATCCAGACGGGACCACTGTCGGCAGCATCCGAACACCAGTTGATTAATCAAGCTACTTTGGACTTCAAGCGGTGTTGGGGACATCATCATGATTTATGCTCTATGGAAAAAAGGAAATAAACAGGTCAATTGATACTACCATCCATTTTCACAAGCAATGTGCCGGTATTTATCATTCTAATGAGATGGCTAAAGAACAACGGAAAAATAAAGCAGAACATGCTCAGTCCGTGTTTACTTCTCATCTAATAATTGGGAAGGGGGGAAAGGGGCAGGAATTGTGGTGTTTGCTTCTATCAAGCTCGTCGCAGGAAAATTTAATTTGCATTTTCAAATACATTTTGTTTGACCTAGCTTTCACCAAGTTTCAGTAGCAATGGCATGCTCATTTATAACAGAGTATAGAGGAACATTGTCCCAGTATATAGTTATCAGAAACACTTTTGCTAATTCAAATGTAGTAGGCTAGTTAACACAGCAGTGGATCTTCCTCTTGTGGCAATGGGTATAATTGGTATAAAAGGACTTACTAAGTACCTTGGAGCCTTTATTATCAATAGATCTGAATTTATTTATTGCCTCATATTATCCTCTGATTGAACAGCACAAAGCCCAAGGAGTAAAGCTTATTATAGTAGCTACCCTATTACCTTTTTCTCAAGGATAATTACAAATAATCTTTAAGATAATTAAGAAAGCAGCTCTTTAAGACAATACACGTTCTGTATAAATAAGAGACCATCTTGCAGTAACTTGGTATTTGAGTGCACAGTATGTTGGAAAGCCACAAACATTTTATGATAGCTGAACTTTAAACCGTAAAGAGTCCGTTATGGATTTATGAACCTCTCAAAAATTGACCTCATGCCTCTCATCTCGGAGGTTTCTATAACTCTTGTTGCTGTAAGTCCATAAAATATTGAATATTTCCCGTACCTCGAAGGCCATCTCTCGCAGAAGGCTGACATAGAGAAATCCAACATCACCTCAAATGTGCACATGCAGTCTTCAGACGCCGGAGGAAATGGGTGTCTGAAGATCAGGACATCAGATCAGAAACCGAGCTCATGGTTTATCAAGCAGACATGGCACCGTGTGGAGCTGGGATGTGGACAACATACAGGAGACACCTCTAGTCTCTGGAGAAGAGACTGCATCAATGCTGCCTGTGGAAGATCTCTAAATCCAGTGGAAAGACGGATGTAACAACATCAGCATCCTTTCGCAAGCAAACACCATGAGCATCGAGGTGATGATCATCTAACACCAACTTCACTGCGCTGACAACATCATCCAGATGTCTGACTTCACGTTTCTGAAGCAAGTTTTATCCTTCCAGTTCAGTCAAGGCGTATGCTCAAGAGGAGGGCAGAAAAAGCATTTCAAGGACATCCTCCAGGCCAGCTTGAAAAAATGCAACATCCACTCATCACCCAGCTGCTCCAAATGAAGGAGGAGTCTGCTGCAAGGATCTCAGTACTTTAAAACCATATGATAACAACAGAAGGTGGAAAAGCAGGAGTGGCAGTCAACCAACCCACACAGAAACATGTGCCCGAATTGCAGTAGAGTTTGTTGATCCAGTCCGGCCTTGTCAGCCATCTTTGCCCCCACCGTTAAGACAATCATGGAAAACAATCGTCCCCAGCTGCGAGGGTTTGCTGAAGAATTGCATAGAAAAGACAAATTGTCATACAGCAAAAGTGTGGCAAAGTAAGTCTCAATTAATTAAAATCACCACTTGGTGGGGTACTGCAAAGATAATTTTTACCTGATTTCATTCTTGGAATAAGCTCTTACCAACATACACAGCAATTAGCTCTCAAGCGGAAAATCTTAGAGCTACATGCTACCTGAAATCCAACCCTATGAAGAAAAAATACTCCCGACACCGAAAAATTCCAATTTGATTTTCATTTTCCTTTGTAACCTCCCCCCCCCCAAAAAAACAAAACAAAACAAAACTAATCTTCAATAAGATTACAGCCACAAGCTTCAGGATCAAAAATGGATTGAATTAGTTTACATAACTGTAAACCCCTAAATGTCCATGTGTAACGTGGGGAGTTTATAACACAAGATAAACTAATTCAATAGTTTCAGCTCTTTCCCAAACCTGTTCTACATAAGACTCGTCAAAACACATGGGTCATGTTCTGTCTTGGGGCCAAAGTACTTCAAATCTGAAGCGGTGGAGGCTGTATGTAGACTGGGCTGTATTTGGACTGTGTGGCATATAAAGTGGGCAGGACTGGGCAAGGGACCAATTCAATGAAATTTCCTGGTTTGACAGCTCTCTTGGGGACATATGGCTTCTAGATTGCTGTGGACCTCTGGCTTGAATTTAATTCTTCTTCTCCTGGTAAAGGGCAGCAGTAGCACTAGAACCACTTGCCTTTCCCTGGGAAGCGAACCTCATCTTTTAAGGGTCTCATTCTACCCGTTAATTTTGGGCAGCTCCTGGAGCTCCTGGATTGTTTGTACGTTAATACGTTTAAGTGGCTTAAGATGACAAGGTTCTTTGGGTAAATCTGATATCTTTTATTAGACTAACTAAAATAGCTGGAAAATATTTCTTTGCCAGCTATTGGGTACAAACACCCTTCTTAAGTGGCTTAAGCAGCTTAAGTGGCTTAAAGCACTCTTTATGTGGCTCAAAGTTATGCCACTCCAGCGCAGGATTATCTCTTGATCTGTATAACCCAGCCCCTGTTCCACATAACCCAGACACTCCCCACAGATGTGCTGCTCAAATTGAAGGTGTGACTGCAAGTTTACACTAAACCAATTAACATTGTGCGGCTTACAGTGTAATGTATAACAAGGCCATTAGACTCAATTACCCCAATGGGAGGAAAGGACTACAAAAACCTATGTGTCAACACTGAGAGAAAAACCATTTCCTTGAGCAGACTTTCAGGTCTGCAGTCACCTCTGAGTTATCTCTGTAAGTGCCTCTCTGTTCTGAGTTTCCAGGTGACAAATATTCCTCTGATATATAATTAATCTAATTGTAATCTAATTGTAGCTGTTTGCTTGGAAACAATCTACTGTGGCAACATGGGTTGGTGGGAACTACTATCTGGAGCCGATGCAGTAGAAATAACATGAATCAACTATCACTTTATTTTAAATGGAGTTGTCAAAAGTTTCTATAAAATAACATTACTTGATGGTAACTATGGCATCTGCTTGTCACCATTTTAAATATAACAGATGCCTATTGATTTCTATGTGCAAAACCCTTGCTGGGCTCCTGAACAGTAATATTTGCTCTTGTTTCATGGCACCTTGAAAGTAAACTCGCATTGCAGTGTGGAGGACTGTCTCACTTGGGGTTTCCAGCCCTGCATTATAGCTCCATTGAGTGTATGAAGGAGCCCATGCGGCAGGGCGTAGATGGCACTGGAAGGCTGATGGGGGACGGAGGACAGATGTCGGGAGAAAAATGGGGAGCAGAGATAAGAAATGATGTTGAAAGGGGGTTGAAGCCCTGGTGGCAGTTGGCTAAGATGTGTGAGCGGATGGAAAGTCACGGAGATTTGGGGAAGCGGGGGAACTCCATTTGACCTCATGATAGGTCCAATCCAAGGGTCATGCAGAGAGTTTCTATTAGATGCTAAGCAAAGAAGCAGCAGGCAGCTTCTTTGCTCACATCTTAAAGACCTTTTGAGTCTGCAGTTGTCTGAAAAGCATGCCCTCTGGTTCTCCCGGGGCCACAGTCTGTCGTTCAGGATGTGTCTGTCTCTATAATGTTTTGGCTTCTTCTCTCTCCCTCTCTCTCATGCACAAGAAATACCCAGCAAAACTCTACCCTACATTTAAAATATGTGCACAACCTCATTACAACGGGCTTTGGTGGTATTGTGCCAACAGGTGATAAAGATTTATGATAGCCTAATAGTCCTCAGTGCCACTGCCACATGTGAGCTCCTTGGCAGAGGAGAGAAGCCAAGGATTTGTCTGTTGGTGGCTGACCTAAGAAATCAGCAATGATAATAAAAAAAATGTTTTGAACTGAATCAGAATTTTTTTTTTGATCCATCCTAAAAGTTTTGCTCACCTCAGAATGAAATATTTCCTTTAATAATTTTTCTCCGTTTAAATGCAGGTCTATCATTAAATAAAAAAGCCAAAAGTTTAATTTAAAAAAATGTCAAAACAAGGATGTGTCAGAACTTCCACAATGAAACATATCACTTAATAACACGTTGAAATGAAACGTTTGGATAGTTTTGAAACGTCCCCCCAGGTTTTGGGGTTTTTTTAGGCCGAAGCTAAATCACCAAGGTTGACTCCAATACTTAAAAAGTTCAGCCCACTAAAAAAAATGCTATTTTGGGGTGAATTTATTTGATTGTTTGTTCAAAAAAATTGCTGCACTCTCCTTAGCCTCCAAACAGTAAAGTGCAACATCCAAAGTCTCCATTAGGTTCACCAATCCAGATTCAGCCACTCAGTCAATGCACGTGATTGAGACGATAATAAATGGAAGAGCCGCGACTCAATTATGCAAAGCTAATTTATTAGAATTGAATGTGCTGCATAACAACTACGAGGTATATGGTCAGGTGGTGTCTCAGATTACCGTGAGCAATAAAACAGGGAGTACTGCGTCAGTGCGCAGTGGTTTTATTTAACCTTTGCTGTAGACACGTTTGAGTTGGGGAGGGAGGAGAGCTTTTTACAACTCTGGGATTTTAATGCGGATGATCCCTGATGGCCAGGGTTCCCCATTGCTGGATACAGTGTGACTCGCAGAAAACGGTTGAAGTTACTCAATTGAATCCTGATCTTGAACAGAAGAACTAGACAAGGTACTGCAACGACTGTGGCAACCAGACAGGCCATGCCCCACATTGGGGAAGATGTGGGTTTTAACCCTCTTAAGATAAGGCCCTAGCGCTTCCCATTCCCTGGGTGAGTGCAGTAACCACTAGACTTTTATGTATAATAAAATGCATTTTAAAAGGGAAAGCGTGTATGGGTCTATCTCTAAGAGCATGTTCCAGGCTGTGGATCCCAATTAGATACCCAAAAGCACCTCATAAAGCATCTCTGTGGCTAGCTAGAGGCTTGGCTTCAGGCCCTGAAGCTCAAGAGAGCTTCTGGGAACGTGCTGGCCTCCTCCTGAGACGAAGGGGTTTCATGTAGACGGTAGGCAGGTTTGGGTTAGAGGGCAAACTTGGGCATGGGACTAAGTAGCTGCCTAGACATGCAGCTCCCGAGTCATTTATTGGACCAGGGCTTTATGTTTGGGGATGATCTTTTTGCTCTGTGTTTCTACAGAGCCTACACAAGGGGCCCTGGTTCAGTATAGTAAATAATATGGTCCCTAGCCCATACCACCACGGTAATTATTGCATCTAGCTAACTGGGAGCCTGCTATATGATAGAGCCAGGGGTTGTTTGCATGCAGAGCATATACAAGCCCTGATCCCTGGGCTCATGGAAAGCGTGATCCTTCCAAAAATGCTATAATATCAGAACTCACACAATATAAAATCAGAATAAATGGAACCATATCAATAACCATGAGAAGGATGGTAAACACAGCAATAGCAATAAATATCAATACCAGGGAAATGCCTAATAAACTAGAGCACTGCGGAGCTATAGGGTAACGTCATGCACGGCTAATGGCTTCTTGCGGGTAGGGGAATTACAAATGAATTATAACTTATTACAGCATAGAGGCTTTAGTGTCATGAGAGCTGGAAGTATTTAATGCCCAGTCCTCGGCTGGTGGAAGGCAGCAGAGCTGTGCTGAGACATTGCCGGGTGGTTTTGTCCTGAATACTATAGAGGTGTGGAGAATCTAATTGTGATATAAGGTGTGGAGAAGTTCAAGACAAGGCAACGCCTTTAGGAGCGCTGACCAGAGCTTTGACCATTATTATCATCAGCTGCTTCAGGCAGATATCAACCCCTCTTGTAATATGTGTATGCAGCAGCCCTGAGAGGGCAGCAACTCTCCTCATCGTTGCAACTAAATGCTGCCTTTTGCTTTTCATATGCTCCTACATGGCCTAGCAGAACAGAGTCCAGCCTTGAATGGACCTGCTGAACAGGTCTGCAATATCGTGGAGTTTGGACAGTGTCCTCCTTGATGCTTTATGGAGCGGGATGTTCACACCCAGAGACAGGTTAGGGCATGTAAGACCATGGGTCTGGTGGAATCAGTTGAGTTGGTGGTAGAGGACCTGCTCAACCCTAAGTAGCTGTTTTCCTTGAGACGTTTGGCCTCTGCATAACCACGAGATGTTCTGGGACTAGGCAATATGCAGGAGAAAAATTGCACAAAGGTCCAGGCAATATTACCAGCCTTTTTGTCCCAGACCAAGTATATAGGCAAATGGTTAGATCCATAGGTACAGAGAGGTGATGAAGTCCAACCTCATTTCATAACTAGTGAAAAATTGCCACTCAAAATGATCCGATATGAAGTGTTTTGCTGCCGAAGCCAGCTAACCCATGCAGTGTCCAAGCTGTGACGTTATGACATCACAGCAGGAAAGCTGAACTGTGCCGATTACCTCATACATCACTAATGCCTACCAGACACGTGGCAGCAAATGCCATGGAAGCTGTGTTTTACAATAGGTGTATGGCTCGTTTTCTGCCTTGTTCTTTTTTTCCTCTATCTGAATAAATGCATTTAGTAGCCTGAAGATCCTCTTGCTGAAAAAAGGCATGTTGCTAGACATTTATTTAACATTTTCAATTAAAATGCAACCCCCGCCTTGTAACTGGTATCATGAACAAGGAAGGACTAAGTGAATATGAGCACCTTGGAAAACTGTGTCTCCAGCGCTCATAACCTCCCCATTATCGATGCCATCTCTCAGATGCCCCGAGTCTCCCACGTTGAGTCTTGCAGCAAGCTTTCCTTAACAATTTCCTATTCACTAATGTAAAATATATATATATATATGTGTGCTGCAAGCAGAGATGTATGTGGCCAAAGCTTGACCGGGCTTCTTAAAAGCCTGGTTGCAAATAAGCGAACCACTTTGATAAATGTATTGGATGCAGCTCTTAGTTTTGCGAGAGCTTCACACTCTGGTACTCAGCCAGCAGAAGTTTGAAATTTTCCAAAGTGTTTTGCTTTTGGGGGGCAGGGGCCTCATAAGATGAATGAAAAGGTTAAAATGTAAAATGTTAATCTCTGGAGCAGCTGGAAATTGCAGGGGTTTGGAGGTGCCAAATCTAAAATAGCTTCGCAGGGGAGCATCAATCACTCTGCCTGTCCTATAAAAGTAATTTACAGCGTATTGAGGTGGTGTCAAGGCAATTCATTAGCACGGCGGTATGGATAGAGTGGTTACTGAACATTGCCCGTGGCTGGACTTACAGCAAAGCCGGCTAGCCTCGCCTACACCCAATCTCTCTTCCCTCCATCAGGGAGAGACATAAAACTTTATGATAGTCATTAGCTACTCACAAAGTATGTCGGCACTGCCAGTCTCCAAGCTTGAACCACGGAAGACTAAATGCAAAACTACTAAGAGAACATTTGGAAGAGAGGTGCCAAGACGACACAGATCCTGCAGTAAAGGAGGTGAGTAAAAATGGGACAAGATACCCGGGATACAGATGCCTGGCATGAAAAAAAATTCTAATTTTGAATGGTTAAAGTTTGGCACAGTTTTTAAACTATTAAAACTATAGTTTTATAAAAAAAATGCTAAGAACTTGTTTCCAGCTACTCAGTTGGTCTAATAAAAGATATCAAAGAACCTGGCCTGCCTGTGTCCTTAGACCAGGGATGGGCAAAATATGGCCCGTGGGCCGGATGCAGCCCACCAGGCTATTCTACCTGGCCCATGGGGCCCCTAAAAATTTTAGAAAATGAAGGAGGGTCACCGGCTCCAGGGAGCTTCATCAGTTCGTCTTGGTGCCGGGTCTGCCGGGAGGACTGGCCTTGGCGTGAGGCTGGTCAGAGGCAGGGCACACAAGCAAGGGGGATAATCCTGTTGGTTGTGACTCTTCCCTTTCCAGCCCCTCTGACAACATTATGCACCTGCCACCCGGTTTATTAACCTTTCCTAGTTTCAAAGCCTTAGACTTTTCTGTTAAAAAGAGCTAAAAGAAGTCAGCCGTGATTTTATTTTTGCTTCTTCTCTTTTTCTTGCTGTAATAGGTTAAGATCAAAAGGACTTTTTTTCCCCCTCTTCTCCTTGCATAATAATCTTTATCGGGTTATCTCATCTGCTCATTAGCCTCAGGCTTACCTTTTAATATTTGGGGGTCAGACTCAATGACCTAATGAGGTCCCTTCCGACCCTAACATCTAACATCTATGTGTCGATTTAATCTAAAGCTACCTTTTGATTGCTACTAAGGAGGAGGATGTGCTTTAGTTTATGCATCAGCCAGTGCTTTATATCACAATTAGATTCTTTACTCTTTTTTTCTGGGTAAAAATGTTCAGCTGGAAACTTTTTGAGGCCATAAACACAGATTTGTCTTGGCTTTGCTCAATCATGTGTGTCCAGAAAAGCCAGCACAGTTCCTTTTGCCATTTTCAAAATGAAACATTTGAATATTTTAACTTCAAATCCTTTCTTTTTTCGAGATTTCCATCCTAATTAAAAAGACGTACAAACCGTCAAATCCGAAACAAAGCAAAAGGTTTTGTGCATCTAGAAGCAATTTTAATTCAACTTTTTGATTCCTTCAGTATTTCAGAACTATTGTTTCAGGTCAGTCTGAAGGAATTGGATATTTTTTAAGTACCAATGAACTGAAAAATCGGTTGCTACTACCGCTGTACGTGCGCGACAGTCTGTTCCCCACATGTGGAAACACCTTCTCATTTAACCTTCATAGATAGGATTTGGTTCTGAGTGCAAAATTAAAGCATAGATTTAATCCCAATCATTCTTGGATGACGTATTAAACCACTTTGTTTTGTTCTTCGGACTGCGCGCTCGTTCACAGGGTAACCTTGTAAAGCCATAAATAATAGTACTAATGTTGGTAATTGCCTCCAAGATTCTTCGCCTGCTAACTAGGGACACTCCACTAGTTACCCTTTGGTAGAAAAAATATTAGATTAATTGCTCCATCTCTAGCCAAGGCCTGGAGCAATGATTGATTAAACAGCAAGCAAGTCTAATTAATACACATTTCCTTGAATTCCCCAGTGACAGGAGGAAACACTGTTTTCTAGCTTTTTAAGAAAGAGAGAGAGAAAGAGAGGAAGCAAGCAAGCTTCAGAATTGATGTCTCGGAGTGAAAAGGATGCGACTGAATTATTGCCAGTTAATGTCAGATAGTGTTTCACAGACATGTCTGCCTGATTGTCTGATTCCTGCAGTTTCTGGACTGAGTCCTAGCTCGGTGGTGCAAAGGTTGCCCAGCCCCTCGGCGTGCCAGTGCTAGCAGACATCCCTCTATCTTGATGAATTATCTTTACGGTGCCCAGGGTCTAGCTGTAACCTCCCATATCAGCATCCATCTGCCAAAGCTGCTTAGCATGGGCTGTGCAGTCTTATCTCTCCCTCCTCTGCGATTTGTGTCTCTTGCAATGATGCAAACCTCGTTTGCTGATTGTCAGTTTGCATTTCAGCACATTTTCTCCCTGGCACATGCAGTAGCAGCCAAGGGAGGAGAAAGTTTCCTGAAGAGCACCCCTAACTTTGCCCTATTCCCATGTTTTTGTGGGGGGATTAAAACCATTCTTCAGGAATCTCTTTTCATTCATGGTTTTACCCTTCTCACCCCAAAATCAGTCCCTCTCCCTGTGTCCCTGATTACGGGTCAGCTGCAAGGTCCATGGAAGGATCCTAACCAGCCCCGGGCACAGGCTGCGCGGGTTCCTGGCTGCATAAGCAACGAACTATTTCCAAGGGAGTTTGTGTCTTTTCCTTTGTCTGTATTACAGTAGCGCCTACAAGCTCCATGCAAGATCAGAGCACATCATAGGACACGCATCATAGGAAGCAGCCTGTGCCCTGAGGTGCTTCCCATCCAAGCAAGCAAGGCACAGAAAGGAAGGCAGGAGGAGTGACTTGCTACCATCCCCTGGCCGAGCAGTGCCGGAGCCAAGGATCAGTCTCTTCGGCCCCCACCCAGTGCCTTGCACATCAGAGCATGCTGCCTCTCTCCCGCTGACGTCCGAGGCAAAGCTGCTCTTGATGCCTCATCATTTGAACTGTGCACCACGGGCTTAATGGGAAATATTTAGTTGCATTAGCAGTGGGTAGGATCTGGGGCTGTTTCATGGGATTACACAGTCATAACCTGGAAGCCTATTCAGGGCATTTTGTTTCAGGCTCCTTCTACAAGTTCTCGTCGTGGAGTATGGATGCCGGAGAGAAGATGCTTTTCAGCCTGGTTATTTTTCTTTCTCTGTGGCAGAGCGGCCGAGCAACAAGCCAGAGGCTTCAAAGCTCAAAGGGAGAAGTTTATCTCATCTGTCCAAGCTGCTTTGAAAATCGCAAGCCTTTGGGGATGCCCGTGGTCTCCCAGATCCTGATAGAAATCAGGCTCCTCATTTATTTTTGCTTCGACAGGGTGTTTATAAAAAAATCCTTGTGCAACTTAAAACTTCAATAACTTTTGGATGTGCACATGACAGAAGCAATTGAAAGCATAAATCATTAAGTTTTTGAGCATAGTGTCAGCTCTGCATAGGGTAAGGACCACCAATGCGACTCCTGGAATCACTCAGCAGCACCTGAAAAATGTTTCCTGTGAGCTGGAAAGTCAGGTCGAACGATGCATCACGAAAGATGGTGCTTATGCAGCAGTCTAGACATTTGAGCTGTGGTCTGTTAAAACTTCACGAATTATGCTTTGGATCCCCATCGACGGTTTGCTTCTATCATGCATGTATCCAAAGTTATTAAAGTTGCACAAGGACTTTATAAACACCCTGTATATTTTGTAGTCACACAAGGACTTTATATACACCCTGTATATTGGAGAGAAAACCAAAGGGAAGATTTCTGAATGGACAGGAAAGACAGGCTTGCAAAATATTAGTGCAGTGGCGTGCAATCTATGCTGCCCTTTTGTCCCTTGTGATTTCCCTTCTCCTATGGTAAATCAGGGCTCCCTCTGTTGTGCTACTTTAGGGAGTGGTGGTTTTTAAATACACAGATCTGTCCAGACTGGGGTTTCTAAAGCAGCCAGGCCCTCCAGTCAGGCGGCTGTCTGAGCTCCTCAGGCCGTGAGAATGGGGTAGGCTGTACGTTTGGGGTCCCGGCGTTGGGGCACCCCGCATGGTTGATCCAGAGCTGAGGACTTGGTAAGCCCTGGATCTCCAGCGCGGGAGGAGCGCTTTGGGCAGGGGACCGAGGAGCCCGGCAGGAAGCCAGGCGAGCTCCACTCGGCGCTCAGCGCACTGCTTTGCAGACCCGCTCTCCCCCTCCCCTGAAATGCACGCGCCCCCCGACGAGGTGCACGTCGTGCCTTCCCTGCTGCACCCAGCGCGCGCGTGGGCAGGCAGCCACCAGCCGGCTGCCACGAGAGCTGTCCAAGCTGTATCAACACGTATCAAAATCCACACGTTGCCACCGCCCGGTTGTCAAAAGCAGACGGAGAAAAATGTCTCGCTGGAAAATTCCTGACCCCGTCTCAGAGAGAGCCTCCAGGCGACGCACGGACACGGGAAGACGAGACGGGCCTTATCGAGCCCTCCTGCAGCGTGCCGTCACCTGCCCAACCCGGACAAGCGTCCCCCCCGGGTAGGACGGCCAACTTCTCGGCTTCTTTGTCTAGGGTTGTCCAACTGTCCTGGGCAGAGGTCTGGAGGAGATGCCTCCGGCCAGCTAGCCCCGGGAAGACAGCGTATTCATCCTGACATTTCCCCCCACCTTTGCATAGGAAGCACCCGACACAGGATTATTTTCTCTGGAAAAATGAAGTAAATGCATTCACTCCAGGGGAGATGTCCAACTAACTGCCCCTTGGCTGCAAATCTCCCCTTGAACCCTGTTTTGGGGAGGAGTGATTCGTAGCTGCGGGAGAGGGCCAGGGGGAAGAGGTGCCTCTAAATCACTTTTACAGCCAGCCGCAGCCTTGTCCGTCCCTCGGCAGAGCTGGCACTCCAGAAGACCGAATTACGGGAGCGGCCCCATTTACCAGGAACTATGAAGGGCTTTCCTCTTCTTGAGGATTAGCTGCTATGAATGGGCAGAGCTCACTTCACTTGCTCATGACCAGCCCAGCCAAGAGGCAGTAGAGCTGTACGAGCGTCTCGCTGCCATTGAACAGAAAAGAAGCTGTAGGAAGACAGGCAACATGTGAACTTCCCAAGACGATGTCTCAGTAAGTTTTCTGCTCTTTCTTCCCTGGCAACAGCCCGCAGGACTGAACGGAGATGTCCCGAGTGTGCATCAGAAGGTATTAGAAGGACCGCCTCGTGCCTGCTCTCATCCTCCGAAGGCAAAGCACCTACTTCTTTCCTAAGATTTGGTCCTTGGCTCTGTCCTTGACCTTTCTGGCGGAGCGGTGGAACGTGCCGCGTCTGACTTCAGTCAAAAAACAGCCAGTTGGTCTTTGGACAAGAGAAAGGATGTCATGAATCCTAGAGCACCTGCAGTCAGACCCGCATAAAGATTGGGTCATGCTTTCCCTGAAAAGTACCAAGTCTTAAGACCTTATATTGTAGACCTCCCAGGTCTATGCATGATGCCAGCTCTGTCTCCTGGGCCCATACATGATGCCAGCTCTGTCTCTTGGGCTCATGCATGATGCCAGCTCTATCTCATGGACTCATGCATGATGCCAGCTGTCTCATGAGCCCATGCATGATGCCAGCTCTGTCTCCTGGGCCCATGCATGATGCCAGCTCTGTCTCCTGGGCCCATGCATG
>JAGPOW010003182.1:12664038-12678294 GCA_030014935.1 Caiman crocodilus | reverse complement strand
GCTTTTAGCTGGAGCAGGGAGGCCTGGCTGACGAGGGGTTTGGTGGGGAGGCAGAAAAACCTCAGCTGGGGTCTGGGGCCAGGGAGGGGGGTCAAACACCCCTTCCCCCACTCAAACTGACTGCCGGCTGCAACTGTGGATTATAAATCCCAGAGGCACCTGGAAGCAGGAAGAGGAAGTGATGCACAACCCTTCAGACTCCTGCTGCTGTAATTCTGGACTGCAAATCCCAGAGACCTCAGGGGCAGCAGGAAGAGGAAGTGAGCACACAGCCAGCGCCCCTCCACTTTTAGCCTGAGCCACTGCAAGCATGTGGCTGCATTTTCTGAATCAAAGGTAAATGTCTGTTCACTTCTGTTTCGATGTAATCTGTGCAGTTTAGACTAACCTGCAGAGACTGAATCGATTCAGCCTCCGGGCTTTTGACTGTCTGTACCTATTTTTCTTTCTTTTCCATCTTACTGGGTAGTTCCTTTTAAAGGACATCTAACTTTTTCTTTAAAAATAAGCATCTCATTTGGGATGGGTTCAAGAGGCTGAGTTCAGAGCTGGAAAACTATTGCCCCGAGGAGCGTGATGTTTAGGACAACCCGTGATCTCTCCGGGGGCTTTCAGCTGGCGTGGGAGTAGGAACTGGAATGAGGGTGCTGTTTGTTTCTTCTGTTTCCAGCTCTTCTGAGTTTTCGTTCTCACCCTTCTTGCTCACTGCTGGGAAATGACATTGCTGTTCACTTGTTCTCTCTTTTCAAATTGTAATGAAGAGCACTAAAGATAATGACTGAATTTGTACCCTGACGGAAGAATGCTGCTTAACAAATGATGCTATTGTCTATCCCTGCGCTGGGTCATTATAAATAGAGAATTTCTGTAATCATCATTAGAAATATTTGTTAAGATTCAAAAGTAGAAGAACAGCAATTATCTATTAATGAAAAACCGCGGGCCCCTTTCACTGCTCAGAGGAATCTGGCACGTCCTTTTCTATTTTAGGTGCCAGCTTCCTTCCTTCCTCTCTCTGATTTCCATTCGTGTAAATGTCTAAGCGGGCCATAATGTCCTCAATAAGACATGCTGGTCCTGATCCCGTGCTCCTTTCTCATGGAGTATCAGGCTCAGGAGGTGATAACACTTTGGATCAGTATTAAATCACAACTGTTTCAATGTCAGGATGCAAATTCCCATGCCTAGTCTAGCCATACATTGTTTTCAAATGTTGAGCTGGGTAGGAGCAGCCCGGGGCTGGCGGGCTGAAACCCTGGGGTCCCCTGCCAGCCAAGGTCGTTCCAACCCAACTCAACGTGCTCTGGTCCCGGTGCGCCTGGAAGCAATAAGCTCCGGTGCTTATCCTACTGGAATTTATGGCTTCAAATTAATTGCATGGGTAGAAACACCCACTGAGCTGCACCAGCTGACTTGTTTCCTACACCTGCACTGTATTCTCATGGTTGGCTGAATTCAACCTATGGTTTCTTGCACCTCTTAAATTTGTGGCTGGGATAAGAATCAAGGTTCAGATCCTGGTATTATAGTCGGGGACCGTCTCTGACTCTGAAGGATCTGCGTTGGTCTGGGGACCTGCGGAGATGGGCAGTGGGTACATCTTCAAGAGCTGGGGCTGTGTTGTTGACACTCAGCTGCCCAGAGCTGGGGGGAAAAGCAGTTTTCCTGCCCTCTAGAAATTTTTTAAAAATGTCATCGTCCTGAATTAGGACAAATGTTGGGAACCATGAGACTCTAAAAACAATTTTGGCCATCAGCAGTCAGAAGTGTTTCCTTCAGATCATTTAAAAATACTCCGTGCTAATTTCACCCTTTTTAAAAAAGGCTGGTTTCAATTTCCCAATAAAAATCTTTTTGAACGGGAGCAAATGTAATTTGTGTTAAGCAACATGGAAATGAAACTTTTAGACCATTTAAAAACTTTTTGCCAAGTGTTTTTTTTGAGTCAAGAAACTCAGCAAAACCAGCTCCTTTCCAGGAAAAGTTTCTGTTTTGATGGGCTGTCATTCTCCAGTGGGGAAAAAGAAGTCTTTTGTTGAAAAATTCATGAACAGCTCTCATCCTAACTTGGGATCTGCAGAACTGGACCGGAGCACTCACGATAACGTTCTCCTACATCTGTTGCCAGTTGGGGATATGGTAAGAAAAAAATCTCTCGCTGCATTTGGAAGGCGCCCGTTATGTTCCTGGCTGCGAACTCAGGAATGCAAATGTGAGCAAATATATACATTTCTCTGAACATGTCAGATAAATACCACAATGTATGTTATCATACTGAGACCCTGTCTGATTCTACCGTGATACGAAGTGGTAAGCAGCAGTATTCGACAGTAAGATTTCAGAGCCGGAGAATTAGTTTTGATGCTATGATCTCTCTTTTTTTGTGCAAAGTGAAGATGTCATTGCCTGTGGTGAGACAAATGGCTGAAATCTTGGTCGTTACCGAACAATGCTGGTTATAATCTGGAAGCACCAACACCATTGCGAATGGTGCTGAGCTCTTCTTTTTAGCACTTCCATGATGAAAAGTAAAGCATCACAGGTTTATGATCTACAGCATTACATCTTCAGGAAAGGTCCATCAACATGGACTCACTGAGTTGCGCACACACATGCACAAATATCACGTGGGTGTTTAAAAGCACCTTTTAACAGTTGAACTGTTAACATGAGCATCCCATGCAGCACGCCGTAGCCCTATGTGTTTTGGCATCGCAGATGTGATGTTGCACCATCTCCACTGAAGACAACAGGACCCCTAATGCTTGTCTCATTATACTTGCCTCTAGTGAACTTCCTGCTCTTACGGCTCTCTATAAAAGATAATCACGAGTTCTGTGGCATGCAAGCTCCTCAGGACATTATCCACAGCTTGATGGCACTGAGCACAATAGGCCTGATCCAAATGAAGTTTGACAATGCTTGAACGTGACTTAGGCAGCATTTAGGAGCGAAGCAGAAAGCACGATCTGGGCTGACTCCACGGTGTTGCTGCAAAACTGCTCTGGTCTCTCCATTTTGGCCTGAAATGATCCCTGAGCACCTTGACTTGGGCTACTCCTAGGCATAGCCAGAAGCCATCCAGCTCTGTTGCTTTGGTTGTCTTGGGATCAATGTGGAAGGAGCCTAAAATCTCTCTGACTACCTAGTCCTGCAGCATGCCCAGTACTGATTGCTTATTAGCCAACTTGGGAGAAGTAATGCCCACCTTGAGCCCGTCAGGTGGTAGAGCAGGGGGTTGGGCCTTCATCATCAACCCACAGCTTCCTCTCAGGAGGACATGCTAACACCTATGGGCTAGACTGCCTGGGGCTCTCCATCCCCTGAGCAGCCAAGAGTGCAAGACCCTGGGGCCAAAAAGAGGTGAGCAAGGGGGAATGTGACTCTAGCTACACGACCGTGGCACTGCCCTGGTAGGTGGGAGTCTTGGCTCTGGTCTCAGTGGATAGGTTATTTCTGCTTCATGCACATGTAAAAAGCACAGCCAATCCTGGCAGCAGAGCTAATGCCCCGGGGGGAGCTCCAGCCACATGCCCTCTTGCTTGTGTGCTGGAATCTGTGTGCCTGCAAATAGGGATCATGCCACGCACTTAGGAAGAGGCCAAACGACCTGCCCGCGGACATCGCTGCCAATCGCATTGTGCACGGTTGGACTGAATTCTGCGTTGCTCTAGCTATTATTTTTCTGTTTGATCTCAGCTGGGAAATTCATTTTTAAGGTCATCTAGGTAATGTAATGTGCTAGAAAGTTGCTGCATCCCAAGGGCAAGTGGAAAAGATAAAATTCAAGGAAGACATCCATAATGCATCAGCAGCAATTCGTAGGCACAGCTTACCGTTCCTTCTCTCTCAACACGGTGTGCAGCTGAGACGTGCGAAAAACATGTCTTTTAAGAACACGTAGAGGCAATGGGAGGGTGTGGAGGGAAAATGAGTATACCACTGACTCCTGCAGAATATTTAGCATTGCACAGGTGAATTTGATTAGGATGTGATTATGAGTCTTCGTTCTTCTGAAACGTTGCTGCCCTGGGCCAGAAGCATTTCAATAGGTCAGGGACACCGGTCCTCATCAGTCTGCATGCTGCGGCTCCCTTTCTACAAGCGTGTTTGTTTTACTCTGATCGTTGGCGTGTCCTGACAAGGTTTTCAATAATTGTTTGAATTATCCTTTAGAACAAATGCTCCGCGCGTGGGATTTAATGAGGACAGGATGAGTTGGCATTGCCGGTGGGTTCCCAAATCAAATTTAGCTATCCCAGCTTTTGCATAAGGACTCCATAGAAAGTGATCTCTTCAATCTCCCCCAGGGCTGCGGGTGCATTTTTCCCTTCATCGAGGCTTCCGGTTTCAATGGGATCGAGCTGGTAAATGCAGATTCAGGTCAAGTCAATCCCGAGGCTGCTGCAACTGTCGGGCACCTTAGATGTCTTTGGCTACCTTTGTGCACTCTATCAGTTGAAGCCCCAGCCAGTCCTTAATATTTGTTCCCCAACTCTTCTTGAGTCTACCTTTTTTTTCCTTTTCCCTCCACAGCACCTTGCATTATGGTGTTGGAAAGGGTATCCGGCCAACCCATTGCAGCTTCCTCCATCGCACAGCCTCCAACAACGGTTAATAGGTTCCGATTTCTTGACTGATTTGCTGCGTGAAATGTGCTGCTTTGGGAGTCTGCTGCATGTCTCGTGCACTGAGCACCAGGCCCGTGAGTCCGTCAAGCAGCAAATCAGAGTCATATTGAGGCATCTGAATAAGTGGCCTGGTTTTCAAAAGTGCCCGATGACTCCTGAGGAGGTCGACTAGCTGCTGGGCGTGCAGACAGACCAGGGCTTTTGCTCAGCTCTGCGGTAGTATTTGAAGTTCCTCATGTCAGACATCCAACCTTTGAGCCTCTTTCTCCAGCATGCTTTCCAATGGGCCAAAGACAGAGCCTTGGCTGGGATGATGTAGTTGGGGCTGGTCCTGCTTGGAGCAGGGGGTTGGATTAGATGTGACCCCCTGAGGTCCCTTCGACCCTCGTTTTCGGTGTTTCTCTGAACTGGAGTGGGCCTCTAGGAGAAGATGATGAGGGTTATCCTATCTGGAGGGCTGCTTGCAAACTCAAACTAGCTTTCAGCCAATGGCCTCTGCAGTGAAGACATGCATAATTAACACAGGTTTTGTTCAGGCTCTGTAGACCCATTTTGCCAGGCATCATGAGAAACCTGCAAACCCCTCCCCTGCCTCCCCAAAACCCCAAATCCCATCATATTCTTCCTACCAAGCATATGCTGCCTTTAGTGCCCATGTAGGCATAAATTTTTAACCTCAGCTAAATTGATCTGAGAGACCTTGGCCAGGTTTACAGCCCAAAGTAATTGCCTGTTCTGTTTGATATGCAATGTACTTGACTTGATCAATAGCTCCTGATACACCATCAACAATGATCTGGACCATAGGTTACCTTTTCTACAATAATTCGGCGAATGACTCAGCTGATGTAATGTAATGCCCCGTGAAGCACCAGGCGGTGCAAGGCATCACACAGGGACTCAGGATGACTGACAGCGATAAAGAGGATGGAGAGGGTGATGGTGAGCAAGCAGATGTTGTCGCACCAAGGTTGGCGTCTTGCCTTCCTGGTTTCTTCTGCTCACCTCGGTAGCTGCAGGACAACCACAACTGTTATTAGGGTCACAATCGTGGTGAGGACAGACTCTGCAGAGGCCCAAGGTCTGTAGGCAGGAAGCATGGGGGAGCGAAGGGGGAGTGTGCAAGAGCTCGAACTGAGCGATGCAGGAGTCCATTACTCTTAAACTGAACTAAACGTGGAAAGCGTCCGCACAGACATATAGGCTCTCTGGAGACTGCACAGTGTCGCTTATGGGTCACAACTTCTGGCAGGAAAATCAAAACACGTATTCTCTCCAACTACGGTAACCAACGCTACGAAGATAAGGAAGCGCGTCGAATTGATTTGGAGCCAGCTGTTCACAGGGTGTGTTGAGATTTACCCTCCGAAGTAACTATAGGGTTTAAAAATGATAGCGTACTCTCCAGCATCGTGCCCAGGCTAAAGTAGGGGACAGCTCTGAACTTGGAATTAGCCACAACTCTTTATTAAAACTCAGGATTAAGTTACATGCTAATTAACGTCCTGTTGAAACTTCATCTTCCCTGGAGTCCAAGCAAAATGCTTGAATATTGCAATCTGCCCCATTTTTTAATTTTATTCCTCCGTGGAGCTGGGGGTTTTTTGCTGATTCTAGCCTAAGATCCTATTATTCTGCAGCTTAAAATCGACCTGTCAATAGCACTTTGCTTGCAGGGATTTAATGCCAGTAACCCATTGCTCAGCAGAAAAGGAACACGGGATTTAAAGAATAGATTTTACTCGTGTGATCACAAGCAAACACAAAAAACTGTTGAATCGGGTAGAAGGGCCTGCATTCTCCACGTCCGTCTCGTTTCCTTTGTTGCGGTTGTCATGCTATGCCATCTCCTACGTCATATCTTCCGGAGTTAAAAATAAGAGAGACGACGCACATGAGTCCAGTGCCGCTCGCGTTCGGTTCCTTCCCCCCGCCTTGACCATGAAGCAGAGAAGGAATATGATGTTGGTTTTGCTTTTGTTCCTAAATCACGTTAATCACCTGGGTTAGACCATCACCTGCATCGACTGGAGGGCCTGGTGGCAATGTGGTGGAGCTGCTCGTGCTGGGGTAGCTCCTATAAAATACCATAACATTGCAACCTCCAGAGTAAGGCAAGTATAGTTGCCTCATAACCCTAGCCTCCGTGGCCTTGGGGATACTCTTTGGTTGGAGAAAAGACAGGGAGACATCACTTAGCCTATCTGTTGCTGTCTCTGGCATAAACTACAGCTATTGAAACACTGAACATCTAGACTTGGGCTGGCCTTTGGATGCTGTTTCAGTGGTCTAAAGGGGAGGTGGTAGGTCTTGGGCACCCTCTACTCCATCCTCTTGCCTAAGTGTATGCGTTGAAGGTCTTGGTGTGATGGTCACAGGACTCGGCACAAGTGGATTCATCAGACTGGACCTCCCACATGCACGCCACCATCCAGAGGACTGATGCTTGCCTACAGTCACCAGGATGGTATGAAGTGGGAAACAAAGGCAGAAGACGTAAAGTTTTGCAAATGGGCCGAAATGTGGTAGGGGCGTACAGTGGCTCCTGAGTCTTGCGGGAGTGAGGTAAAACATGCTGCGGCATGATGAGGCAATCAAAGGCATGTAATTCGTGGTCGATCCCTGGCCACGGAGAGGTGGTGGAACAAGTTTCTGGCAGAAGCACATGCCCATAAGGATGCTGGAAAGTCCCCAGATGTGGGTAGTATGCCCGAGGTCCTTTCCTTCCTCATGCACACGGTCCTCGTCCGCATCCTGTCACCAGCGGGCACTGAAGTCGACGGAAAGACACTCGGAGCAAGATGCTAAAGAGGCATTTCAGCACTTGACTCCAACAGAAATCAGTGAGATTGAGGCACCTACGTACTTTTAAATGTCTTGCCCACGTTAACGTCAGTGGATTTTGGATCAGGCCACTCTCCTCGCCTCAGTACTAAAAGCTTGGAAAGCAACGGGGAACCAAAATGTGCTCCTGGAGCAGTTCCTCTGGCGCTCGATTTCATGCGACACATTTGCAAGTGAATCGCCCTGCTTCACCGTCTGCTTTGAATACATTTTCATTTCCCAGTGGAAATCTTATATAATACACTTGGAGAAATGAAATGCAATTTCTTTGAAGACTTATTTAGCCAGAATAATCATAGGGCACAGATACGTGCAGAACTCTTGCGATCTCACGGGGACTTTGTGGAGAGATTAGTGAGCAGCTGCTGATTATTCGCATTTCCGTTAAGACAGCTATGGGTCTTTCCAATTGCAAAGAAAAGAGGCAAAGAGCACGTGGCTTAAGCCTGAGATAACAAAGGTTGGAAGGCTTTTTATCCATATCTGCTAACCGGGGGTTGTCAAACGAGGACATGTTAGTTGTGCCTTTCGAGACTTCTGGGGCACGCCCCGGAGTGATTTTTTTGCAAGAGATGTGATGTTTAATGATTTATTTATTTCTCCTTACCAGTTAGAAAGCTCTAGGCCCCTTGCATAATTAGGAAAACACATTAAAAGATACCAATGTATACACAGAGACCCGCTTGTGGAGAAAGGAGCTAGGATGACTTGCTGCCACGCTGAAAGCACCGGGTAGAAAATACGTTTCAGAAGAGTTAGTGTTTCGAAGGAGCGCCCGAGTTTGTTCTTGGTCTCCGTTCCCATTTCCCCAGGACGGAGTTCATTGTCCGGGCTCTCCATACACTGCTCTGAACCAGCCCAAGGCTGGACATTTAATTCTGTGTTCTCCTTGGAAGAATAACTAGGTTCATTTTACTACAGATCTCTCACCCAGGGCCTGCAAATCCACGTACTGTGGCTCTAGTCCTGCAAACGGTCTCTCTTGTGCTGTATTCGTATCCCTCTGGTTGCATCCGGGTTTGTGATTTCCAGCACGGCTAATTTAGAGAAAGGAGCAAGGGGATTACAGTAGACGAAAATTTGCCTACAGCTGTTTTTTGTCAAGGTTAACTTCCCATTAGTCTCAGTCACCAGCTTACAGTGATTCGAGGAGGCGTTTCTGCCCTTGCTGTCTAGCATGGAGGAAGTAAGTAAGAATTGAGAAGTGATTTTCTGCTTTGAGCAACTCCAGCTTGCCCTGCTCAGGTCTGCTCGTGCTGGCAGGTGTCCAGTACCCTCAGCCACCCAGAAGTTAAGGAAAGGGCTGGAGCCAGCGAGTGCTCGGCGTCCGGACACATCTGGAAACATCAGTACTGACTCGACGAGCAGGTGCCTCGGTTCACCTGCACAGTGGGGAGAGCAGCACCTGCTCCGGGGTGTCCTGAGCATTAAAGGGGGTAGACTCGGACACTAGGGGAAGAGGAGCCGTGTGCCTGCTGCCAATAGACCATTGGGCTGGGACATTAATTCAAGTCACATCTGCCCTGCAAGCAGCTCAGCACATTAAGTTTTTATGAGCTGTTCAGTGGTTATTAAGTTTGGTGTACTTGCTGTTCAGCACAAAACTGTCATAAGATGTCACCGCGCTCCAAGAAGGGCGCACTCCTGAAAGCGCAGACGGGAAGAGCTTCCCAACTCCTCATGGCGCTCGCTCGTCGGCGTGCAGCCCGTTCATCTCTGCTTGCTGAGCATCGGCTGCCGCCGCGCTGAACCCAGATGGCAAACGTGAAAGGCTCTCTCTTTGGGACGAGGCATGCTGGAAACCATGGTTGCCCTGAAGTCACCTGAAGCTTGCACAGGGAAACAAGCAGTAAAGGCCTGCTGGGAAAGCCATCGGGAATTCCCATTGGGATCCTGCCACTGGTCCCAAACGTGTGCAACGTTTGCAAAAGAAGGGAGGGAGAGGACACGCCGGGAAGAGAAACGTGGGCCTAGTTGACCAGCCTGGGGGTAAAGGAGCCCCGTCAGGCCTTCGGAGAAGGAGAGTAGGAGTGTAGTTTCCATCCTCTTCTAAGTGACGCAGGTTGTTTCTGAAACCTCGGCTGCGTCTGCTCTTGCCATTTTCTCCGTGCTTCCTCTGACCTAACACAGGTTTTATTCCTGGAACGATAGCACTCTTTCGTTACCGAGGCGCCCTGCTTCCAGGCCCCAGTTAGCAAGGTTGCAGGTCCTCATTAATTCCCTCTTGAAGACGAGCGGTCGTGTCCTTGGCTCCACGCCACTTCCCCATTTCCTGCCTTCCGACCCCTTGCGCTTCCTGCATGCAAAAGGGTCATGTCATCAGAGCAACCAAAAAATCCCACGTTGGCACCTCTTTCTCTCTAACAAGCGTCGGAGCCTTTTGGCTGTGATGGGCTTGAGGATGAAAGCCTCGAGTTGGAAACACAATCAGGAAAAAGATCCAACAGCAAATTCCACTGTCTGCCTTCTGTTTTAAGCAGCGTTCTTGCTTCTTTCTATGAACCCTTCACTTCTGGCTATTTTTCAAAGCATTTCAAAACCTTGCCTGGTTGGCAACTTACACTTGAGATGCATTCAAAGTCCCTTACCCATTGCAGTGTTTCGTTACACACTCTCACAGCCTGTTTCCTTGCATCAAAATCTCTCCCAGGAACTTGTTCATTTTGACAACAGTTTTGCTGGGGGAAAACGTCGAAACGAATCACTCCGACTTTCGTATTTGGCTGCAGCCAGAAGATTGAAACGTTCATTTTTGCAAGGTAAAAGCTGTCTTCTTCGACTTCAGCATTTCAGCTTCTCTATTATATTAAAATATTAAATATAGATGATTTCTAATATAATAGTGAATGTTTTAATATAATACACACTTCCAAATGAAGTTAAGCAGAATGAGAAAGGCTAAATGTAATACTTTGTCCCATTGAAATGACAGATTTATTTATTTATTTTTAGCTCAACAAAAATGATTCAGCATTGTGGAGTAAAGATGTTGAATCTTTATGAAGTTTCCATTTCTGGGGAGTTCTGAAATCTCCCCTTTTCAGTCCAGTTGGAATGAAAAAGAAATTGCTCAAAAGCTGAGAAGTTCCCTCAAAGGGGACTTGCCACTTCCTGGCCACCCCCAGCTCTAACTAACTGGTTATGCTTCTTTTTCTTGCTTAGGGGCGATGCTCATCCCGCTGGCAGGGGACCAGGCTAGATCCTCCTGGCCAGGCAAGGCCTGCATTTCACCTGTGTGTGCAGCACTTCCATGCACGCCTCATGCACCACAGCTTTGTGCGGGCTTCAGACAGGTGAAACGTAGAGGGCAGAGCTGGCGACCACCCTTTGGGGATGGAAGAGGAACGGTTGGCATGGCACCTGAAGAGGATGAGCACTGCCCTAACCCAGGGCTGAGGCTAGAAGGTCGCACTCCCAGCTCTCAGGGACTGCAGCTAAGTGTGCCCAAACCACCCTATTTCACCACTCAGGTGCCAGCGAGCAGTGCCTCGCCATCCTGCTTGCGTCCCTGAAAAACCCAGGATGAGGCAACATTTGTAAAATGTCTTTGGCTAAGTCTTAAGACCAAGTCACAGAAAGCAGCAAAGAGGAGAACCTACTAACCTTTGCATTCACCCCTCGGCCTTTTGTGCTTAGGCACCCAAGTACCTCTTAGACACCTGGGAGGCAATATAGGATTTGGCTTTAAAGTCCATTTTGGGGAAGCGGGGGAATGTTTCAAAGATGCAGTGAATTTCTAAAGGGACATCCTTAAGTAGGAAATGCTAACCTAAGTTCCTGGAGGAGGGCACGTCTACACATGCATCAATGCACTTTAGTTAATGCACGTTAAATCTAGTACTTCTGGGCATTTTTACGCATGCTTCTAGATGCAGCACCAGGAGCTGTAGTTAGTGAGCTGGACTAGTTAAAAGCGCCCGCGCTTCATGCACATCAGCATTGCTGCACATCCCCGTGCGGAAAAAATGGTGGTGGGGCGTCTTGAACTAAAGCTGGGATGTGTTTTCTTTCAAAGCGCACGGCCAGCATTTTGTCAGCGTGGAGACGCTCGGCGATACCGATGCAAGTGATGCACGAGGCTGCCAGCGCGTGTCATTTCTGTGCTCCAGCAGACTCGATTAATTGAATTCCAGGTGCAATGCTAGCCAGATTTGAATGAAAGCCAAATCTGCTCAAATTTTCTGTAATGAAGACAGCAGAGAAAATGAAAACTGTTGAAAGCTAATATCACTTTCCAGCAGGTTAGATGCTTTTTGATGAATCATTGAAAAACAGAGATCTGTGCGTGGAGTCTGTAAAGGTACAGCGAGCCGTCGTTTGGCTCGGATCTGACGTGAATGCAGCTAGGGTTTGTACATCTCTGCTGCAATGACTTAGCTCTGTCTTTTTAAAGTCTCTGAGATGTCTGCTGCATGAACACAGTCATTATGGTAATGCATAGCCTTGCAACCCCTTTTAATCTATGTTGCTTCCCAAATCCAGACCTAGTAATCTAGTAATTCTTCAAACTGATTGACTTTAAGTGGCCCAACTCCACATGTAATGATGCCTCTGGTCTGCATGGCAGGCCTATCCAACCATTTGTCAATCACTTTACATTATCTGTGTTTCCAAGGCTGGTTTGTTTAGTTTCATCTTTGTCTTCCGCCGTACCCGAGACACTGCTGCTGTTTCACGCTAGGCGGGTGTAGGAGGATGCACTCTTACTTACTGGTATCTCCCTCATCGTCAAAGTAACTTTTTCAATCCACTTTCAGGCTATCCATCCAACTCATTTTACTGTCTGCAAATTGCCATCTTCCTTTATTTTCTCTTCTGGACATTTTTAAATTCCTCCTAACCTACTGCATGCACTTCTCCTCAGCAGCTAAGCGGTCCTTTCATTGCTCTTGAACTTCAGTCTAATGCTGCTATTTGGATAAGGCGATGCGCTCCTCCATCCTTGGAGGTTTTTAAGGCTCAACTCGACAAAGCCTTGGCCGAGATGATGTAGCCGGGGCTGGTCCTGCTTGGAGCAGGGGTTGGACTAGATGTGACCTCCTGAGGTCCCCGTCCAGCCCTCGTTTTCTATGATTCTGGTTTGCTGGGTTTCTTTTGTCCATTATAGCAATATCTACCACATCTTCCTTCTCATTATCTTTCTCACTTGTTACTCGAGTCATTCAGACAGGATCAGTCAGGATATCTGACTGCCCAGAAAAGCAGTTAGATAACAAAGCACCTTCAACACTATTACATTTCCAGACAAATGCAGGCAAGGTCCCACAGGGACAATATCGCTCTCAGGTGGAATAACAATGACAGAGGATGATTCTTTCTGGTAAGATGTCTTCCACATTATTTGTGAAACTTGTGATTGCCCTAAATACTAATTATGGCCACATCTGTTTGAAAGCTAGAATACTGTTATTCACTGAATCCAAAAGGTTGGTCCTTGATTAGTGGTGCCAGGTATTATGTTTCTAGGTAGTACAGATATTTTCCCTGAATTTATGTCAACCAGAAATACGGTTGTTAGGAATGCATCCAAACATTAGCTTCCTTGCTGCTTTCACTGACATCCATTATAATTTAGAAGGAGAAAGTAATTGGTCCCATCAGACCTTTTGGTTTAATTGCTTTTATCACTCCTGTCACTTGATGGGACTTTAAATGATACATGTGCTGATCTGTGCATAAGTTTTCTTCTCCGTGCAAACTTGAAACCAGTGCAGAATAGACAAGTAACCAGAGAGTCAGGCATAGAGACAAGTAGCAGGTTTGCTATTTGGGAAAACAGATGTACAAAATGTCTCCTTTTCACATGTAAAACACCCCCCCCGCCAAAAAAACCTGTCCTCTGGCTGAGTTTGTCTTACTCCACTCTGACCTTATCTATCACTTCATTTGAGAGTATATAAATCTCTCCCTAACCCCACACTGGAGAGCTGCATTGCAACTACCACGTGTAGGAACTGGGTGTAGTGTAACTTGAAATACCCCGGGTGCCTTGTATTGCAGGAGCCGCCAGATCCTTACAGTATCACCATCTATATTTGCAGTGAGGCCTCATGTTTTCATGCAATGACTATGCCCAGGTATTTGGAACGGAGCTGCTGGTGTCTTGGAGGAGACAGGGGGCCAAAGCCAGGTGTGCCCATGGGAAAGCTCACCTTCTCTCTCTGGGTACCGCGAGTTTGATCCCCTCCCTTCTAGGGCACAGGAATTGTTCTTCCTCTAGGAGAAAGGAAGAAAAAGCCACCCTATTCCTTCCCCCCAACTTCTGGCATGACTTCTGGCTTGACCTGTTCCCCAGAGCTTGGTGCTGGCATGTCCAAAGGCATACCGAGGAGGACTTGCTTCTAGATGTGTAGATTGGAAACCATCTAGGCACCTTTTAGCTAGAAAGCTTTACCTGAGCCTTGAGATGCAATGGAGACAGCCCCTTTGTAGGCAGACAATCAGCCTAGTAGCTACCATGCTTAGTTAGGCCGTCGGAGAGGGTGCACAGCCTGCCGGAGGAGAAGAAACCCTCTGAGATCCCGTGCAGGATGAGTCCACCGGGGACCATTTTGCAATGGCTTGTCCCCTGCTCCTAGACCAGGCGATTGCCCCACTTCTAGACCAGGCAATACCATAGCACCTTGCTCCAGCTTAGGCTTTTGTGTAGGCCTAGCTATAGTGCTGTGGATCTGGGCAGGAGGCTTGGGTCTGGCATGGCCTGTTATTCTCCCTGCCCCACTGAACAGCCACAGTCAAATCTGGAGCATCATGAAAGAGGACAAAAAGCCACTTCCAACTG
>JAGPOW010003182.1:12636590-12653259 GCA_030014935.1 Caiman crocodilus | reverse complement strand
AGACTTAGACGCGTTGTGAGTGTGAACCCCAGCCCTGGCTGCCACCGTTTGCCTAAGTCACTTGAACAACTCGTATTCAATTAGGCTTGCGGCTGAGGAGTTAAGTATTTTCGTTGGAGAAAGAAACAGCAGTGTGAAAGCAACCGTGTATTTGCGGGGGTGCAGCTGCTCATTAGGTCGTCCTCCGCGGTTTCCCTGGAGTCAAATTAAAGGGCGAGCACTGAAGAATCATTATAATGCGCACAGCGATGCAAGTGGCCAGGGACTCTAATATAATGGGGCAATTTATAGCATAAAGCCTCTGGTGTGGATTTTGAAGGCCTGGAAAACGTCTCTTGAGCCTTGCCTGAAAGTACTCCCGCCCAGGCAAACAACACCTTGTATTTACATAGCACGCCGCTGTGTTGGCCAAATCCTGCTCCTGCATTTGCAAATAAACTCTCCGTCACAGTCCATAGGAGGTGTGTTTGTGGAGCCAAAGGGAGAGGGTGTGAAAAGATGCACAAAGGGCAAAATCCCATTTCACTTCATGCGTCTGACTGTCATGAGCTCCCGTTCTGGGCACATTTTGGGGGGCTGGGATTTGGCTTCACCCTGCAATGGCATAGAAACCACCCTGCACGACTGCGGGGAGTGGCGGCCTCCTACCTTCCAGCCTAGCAGCAAGGGGGTCAGGGCACGTTCATCAGGGCTGCATCCTAACCACCACGCCATAGATTAGACATGGTCCGGGGTCCTCTCCACCTTTTCCTCTTGAACCTGGCTCTCTGCACACTGCTGGGATGCATAAGGCATAGGCTCAACTCCCCTTTGGGTGAAACCTGGGTCTCCCATTTCTTGGGAGAACATCCGAATTACTGGGCTTTTGGGCTATAAGGAAGCTAGTTGGTGCTGGTCCTGCTTGGAGCAGGGGGTTGGACTAGATGTGGCCCCTGAGGTGCCCTCTCACCCTCACTTTCTATTTTTTCTTAGAAAATCAGGACTACACTCAACAGCAAGCAAATGACCACAGGTCAGCCCCGAACAAAATGCTTTGCTCCCTTTTCAGGGGGTTTAACTGTTTCAGCAGCTTCTCTTTCCTTCTGAAATCTAGTTCAAGTTTGAAATCAGAAATGCAGCTTCCTTTCTATGCATCAAGATGCAATTCCCTCATTTTTCCCAGTGGAAACTTCACTGAATTGGGACTGAATCCTCGGGCGTTCTCTGCCTCCGGTGAAATTCCATTTTTTTGGTAAATTCACCAGTCCCCAAAGGCTTGTCACCCCTCTCTAAGTGTTGGCACATCAGAGGAACACACACTGGTCCTTGTTACAGATGAGGCTTCATTAACCCAACACACCACTTCAACGTAGGACAAGGGCAAAGAGAACGGTCTCTTCTATCTCAGTGCAAAGCAACAAACATTTCTGAAATGATCAACAGCCAAGTCTTAGGTCACCTCAGAGCTTTGTGCCCCGGGAGGTTTGCTGTTGCAAAGTCACCTGTGGAGAAAGAGTAATTCTCGGGAGCATTTTGCATCCTTGCTTAAACAATTTCTGCAACTCATGGGTTGAGCGGCGCATCTCCCTCCCCGGGCTTAATGGATGAAGAAGGGTGACTGTGCCCAAAAGTTTGCAAAGAACTTTTCCCCACCAAGTCATTTGGTCTAATAAAAGATATCGCGTCTACCCGAAGAAGCTTGCCTCCCAGGATTTAATTCATTTAAGGCTGTGCTAAGACTACCAGCCTCTAAAATAGCTCCTTTTGGTCACACCATGGAGACTCACACTGTCGGTCCAAGATTCAGCCTCGGGCCATAGCCTCTTGGAAGGGGTCATTATACTCTCACTGTGGCTCATTAAGGGTAACGGCAGCATTTTCGATGCCTAATCACATTTGGCAAGAAGAAAGCAGGAGTAAAAAAAAAAAATCGTGTGATGAATCTTGGATAATACATAACTCAACTGCGAGAATTTGCTCTACCTAAGACACAGGTGAAAAAAAATAATAATTTCTTTCCGCTTTGAACTGCGGCTGTGGCTGAAAAAAAGCTTAAATTTTTAATTGTGTTTCAGTTCCAGGGTATCTTCAATTGATGGGCAGCTTTAATAATTAACACAAGTGAGCCAGCTTCACTTATCAGGAACATTCCCCAGTATTGCAGCTCCTAAGTCACTGTGCCCCAATGCATTCAGCTGCATGAAAACCATTGGCTTCATCCTGCTAACGTAACATTAAATGCAGCTCCCCCATCACGACTGAACCAGAGACACCCATTTGGTCACGGGGACTCTCCAAGCAACCTCATATTGTGAAAGATGAGGTCCTTTCTCTCTGCTGCCCACCCCAGGTACCAGATGGACCAATATCGTAACACCGCTGGCTCCTATCGCACCGGTGGCAAAGCCAGACCCACCCCGTGAGTCCCGGTCCGGGGTCACAAACAGCAGTGCGAGCCGCGTGCTGGGAGCGGGGTGGAAACAGATGGCGCCAAAATGGATCTGAAAGGCCCATTTGAAAACTTCCAGGGTGCAGGTTGCAGCCGTGTTGGACATAAGCAGACACGGCTGTTTGGATAAATCTGATCTCTTTTATTAGATCAACTCAAAGAATTGGAAAAATTCTTCTTTGCACGCTTCTGGGTGCAAATACCCTTCGTCAGGCTGAGGAAACATCTGCAGTCGGTGTGTGGCTCAAAACCTGGAAAACGTAACCCCGGTTCGATCCCAAACCCGGAGCTCAGGTGGGACTAATGCAGCACAGGCTTCTTGTTAGCGCTGGAGAACTGTCCCCCCGTGTCACGAGCCCCCCCAGGAGCCAAATCCAAGTGGATTCAAACTGCGGTCGGCAGCGATGCGTGAGCAAGGCCACCATTAAGGGTGCAGTGGATTGTATACGGCCCTGCTCCTCTCTCCTCCATGGCCATTTCCCCGAGCCTCACGGCATGCACAAGGGCAAATTGAACCCCCCAAATGCTGAATTTCTCTGCTCTACAAAACTCAGTTCCTTCAATGCAACTCCAAGCACGGCGGCATGTAGCAGGCAGGGGATCCCATCGCCCCCTGCTTGGGATTTGCAGAGCAAGGCACAAGGTCGGGCCCCCCACTCCCACCGGTGTTTAGCAAAAGCATTTGCCCAAACTGCAGCTCCCGGATGCACATCCAGTCCTCAGCTGGGGTGTTATGGGAGAGGAAAAAAGGGGCTGTCTCGATATGCTGCTCTGTTTTCTGCTCCCTGCCTGATCTGCTGCTCTGGTTTTTGCTCTCTGCCCTCTCTGCCACTGCACTGCCTGTCCTCTCCCTGATCTGCCGGGCACCCCGCACAGCGTGACTTGTCTGTGCTACTTGTGGCATGCTCGTCACAGGTTGGCCACCCTGCATGACACCAATTTGCAGTCGGAGTAAGTGGCCCTCACCCCCCACACCACACCGCAGCCTACGCATCCTCTTAGAGGTGGCGTTTCTGTCTTTCTCTCAAAGGGATCCTGCAGGTGCATCTTCACCAAGGCTTATTTTTATTTCCACAGTGTGCAAAAGGGGGACCTGACTTGGAGACCAAGAGCTGCTGCGCTGCAAGCCACCGTTAGCAGGTGTTTCCTCTAAGGATGCCTGGCATTGCCATGACCCCTCGATCCACTAAGTGCAATGGAAAAGCATTCATTTAACTCACTGGGCCGCAGGGACTTCTTCAGATCAGTTATGCACGTAGGATCTGGACTGCTTAGGTGTTCAGAAGGAGCCTTTTGATGGAGCCCAAAGAGGGCACTGACCCCTGCTCGGACACACCCAGGACAGTTCTCCTTGTTCACAACCTGCAGGGAGGTAGGACTTCAAAAGGGGACACTTGATGGTCCTATTTCACCGCCCAAAGCAGGCTGCAGTCATCTTCGCTGGGGGAGTGGCGAATGCTCGCCAACACAGCCTGCGCGCCCAGCCTCCAGCAGAAACCCAAAGCAAGCCGCCGGAGAGACTGTCTTGTCCTCCCTGCTTCAGGTGTGTGGTCTGTGCAAAGCAGCCCGGCAAGGCATCTGGGTCGATCGGCACGGCCTCTTGCATTTGAGACTAGGAAGAAGTGAATTATTTCGGAGCGTTTTCTAACAGGGTTATTTCCTTGGCGCTCCCAAAGCAAAATCCGCATGCAAATAAAAGTAGAGAGGCCAATTCCAAGAAGCGACGCAGAGTTTTATCTCAATATAGCTCTGCAGCGTGAAAGAACTGAAAAAAATCAATGCGTACTCTAATAGATTACCGGATGGGAACAAGCTGCATTTTAAAGCATGAGCAGGGGCTTGTACCATCCAATAAGGTAAATTAAACCACTGAACCGTGTTGATGGAGGTGCTTATTATGGATTATGAAACTACAGAATATATAATTGTCAGAGCCGCCGGGTCTTTCACAACAGACCGTGCGAGACGCCAAGCTCTGAAGGGTCCTGCAGGAAGCTTTTGGACCCTTTGAAGGGACAGGCTCAGCATTTGCATTTCAGTTGGAGCTAGCTGTTGCTTTCTGCTCAGGGGAGTGATAATATCACATAGTCCAATGGCATCCAGAAATGCGGTCAACATTTATTCAGTCGCCTGGGCTCGGGAGCGCCAGTGCAGCATTTGAACCGGGCAGGACTTCCCTGTCTCCGCTGTGGCTTGTCACCCGAATAGCTGGTGTCCAGGGACTTACCTGGGGATGATGCTGCCAGATGGCAAAGGAATGAAACCCATGCAGGGTTACTTGTATGGCCAAGCCCTTTGCCACCCCCCCAGAGAAAATCACCCTGTTTTTCCAAATCATTCATTCATTTCTGATGCTCTCTCTCTTTCCCAGGGGTGCACACGCGATGCAGAGAAAAAATCATGATTACACATGGAGTACGTTTAAATGGGGGACGTGCTAGTAGAGCTGTGTGGATACAATCGTGGGCTCTCGAACAAGCATTAGGATCCTTTCCCCCAGCGAAAAACAAGCAAAGGAGTGAATTTCGGCTCCGGTAGACGATACTCACACCGAGTGGGAAGTAGAGCTGCCGCTACCCCTGGCTCCAGCTTCGCGGACAACTTGGTCCATGTGTCTTTACTCATGAGCATTGATTCCCAGGGCTCCGGAGCTGCTCAGGCAAAGGCTGAAGTGCTTTGCTGGAGCCAAGTCAGAGCAAAGAGCTGGCATTTGTTTGCCTTATACTCAAAAGGCAACTGTTTGGTTAGTCCTTCTGCAATGAACCCGCTCATCTCTTTGTATCTGCGACTTGAGCTCGTTTCCATAGTTAAATCATATATGCTGTCTAAACTACGTCTTTTGATCTTGGAGCAGCCTTCTAATGTTAATACTTCACAAACTAAAGACAGCTAAAGGGATATTTAATTGATAAACCTTATTGCATTTTAGGCAGGGCCATTACACTAATTAAAATCTGGTGTGTCCAATGCTTTTTAATTACTTTTACTGACTCTGGGTCCAGTGAGGCTATTTTTATTGCCCACTTTTGTGATAGTGTTGTAGCAATCAATCTCGGTTGGTTTAATAGATTCCCCCTCAACGCACGCTTTTCAAACGGGAGCAGAGGCCATGTCATCTGTTCTCCTCCTTAATGGTGCATAAACAGATCCATTTTCATTCATCTTTCTTGAAAAAGAAAATAAAAATATACGAGGTCAGATCTAAATTAGCATCGTTCCACTGAAACCACTCCAGTGGAGGGTCTGGTCTGTCAAAGGGACGCGAGGCTGGTTTGAATATCCGGCACGTCTTCTGCGTGTACCTTGACGTCTGTTAACAAATTGTCCAGGGCTCTTCGGCTGGCGGAAAGCCGTAAGAAAGAAGTGCGAATGGCTGAAAACTACGAACACGAAAGCCGATGTGAGATGCTGGGAAAGGACTACCCCAGTTCCTGCAGGGCTGCCATGTTGGTCTCAATGCAGTTCTTCTGCACGACCGGCAGCCTAGCACTTCTAGCGTCATCGTTTTAATTATCTGTGTTTCAACATGCTAATCAGAATGGTAGGAAATGGGGGTTGGAAGGTTTGCCTCGTTTTTAAAGAAGAATCCATTTTTAAAAGTTTGCTCCCAGCTCTTTCATATCTTCTTGTGAGCCACTTTTGGGTTGCAACCCACGGGTTGAGATCAGTCCAACCCCCTGCTCAAACCAGGACCAGCCCCAACTAGATCATCCCAGCCAAAGGTTTTTCAAGCTGGGCCTTAAAATCCTCCAAGGATGGAGATCACACCGCCTCTGTAGGTAACCTGTTCCAGTGCCTCACCACCCTCCTAGTGCGAAGGTTTTTCCTAATATCCAATCTCAACTTCCCTTGCTGCAAGTTGAACCCATTGCTCCTTCTGTCGTCTGCCCCCACTGAGACCAGCCCAGCTCCATCCTCTTTGCAGTCCCCCAGCAGGTAGTTAAAGGCTGCTATCAAATCCCCACCTCGGTCTTCTCTTCTGCAGACTCAATCAACCCATTTCTCCTCAGCCTCTCCTCACCAGTCCTGTCCCCCAGCTCCCAACCATTTTCATTGCCCTCCACTGGAATCCCTCCAATGTATCCACATCCCTTCTGTTGTGGGGGCCCACAGCTGGACACAGGACTCCAGATGTGGCCTCCCCAGTGCTGAATAAAGGGGAAGAATCCCTTCCCTCCATCCGAAGGCAACACTCCTACCGATGCAGCCCAGGATGCTGTTCGCTTTCTTGGCAACAAGGGCACACTGCTGGCTTGTATTATTGTCCCCTGTTCCCCCGGTCCTTCCTGCAGGGCTGCTGCCCAGCCCGTCACCCCCAGCCTGCCCGGTGCAGGGGACTGCTCTGTCCTCAGTGCAGGACTTTGCACTTGTCCTTGCTGAAGCTCGTGACATTTCTTTTGGCCCAGTCCTCCACTGTGTCCAGGCCTCTCTGAATCCTAGTCCTGTCCTCCAGTGTATCTACTACTCCCCCCAGCAAACTCACTTAGGGAGCAATCCATCCCATCTGCCAGATCGTTAATGAAGTTATTGAATCATTGATCATTAATAAAGATATTTTTCCAACAACTAATTTGCCGTTGCAGTCATTCATTCATTATTACTTAAGGCCTTACAAAGCAAGGGACTCTATAAACTCATCGGTACCGGGATTAATTTTTGCCCAACCCGAACAAGGTACAGATTTTTACTCAACCCAGCATCGCTTCCTTTCACGATACAGCGGAGAGATGCTTACAAACAACCACTAATGGCTCTCCCTCCATTTTACGAATATACGAAATAGAAAAGATTATTCATAAAAGCCAGACGCAGCCAATTAGGATGCGATGTGTGACAAAGGAAGTGGTTTGACATCTGAGGGAATGAGTCAGCAGGGAACAAAATCGGCTGCTAATGGAAAACTCCTTTATTTCATTTGCAGTTAGAATGGCTCAAGGTGAAGCACGAGTGTTTCTTTCTTGCATGCTTTCCCCCACCCCCGGTTCACAAGAGGACTGCTCATAAAGCCAATGCAACAACGTCCAGCTCCTGCCCTTATTCCAGAGGCAAGAATCGCTTTCTGCTTTCAGCCTTTTTGGAGCAAAGCCGGTAGCAGCAATCCTCTTGTCCTACAGCCTCCTGATGCAGCAAGGGATGGACATTATCTTCTCGGTTGCCATTCCCACTCTCATTTAAAAGCCTGTAGCAATCATTCCCTTAAGCATTAGCTCCTCAGTCAAATCAACTCCGGTCCCAGCAAGGGGAGCCTTCTCCCTCGTGCGTCAGACTCCTTCCTCCCTCTCCGCGACTATTCATACGTCTGCCGGCAACCACTTCCCCCTCGCTTACCCTTCAGCTGATCCAGGGCTCAACACAAAGATGCACTTATCGATTTCTCAGGGGTTTTAACCACGGCCTAAACCCACTTGCCCTTTAAAACATCTCATCGCAAGCCCAAGCGGGGTCCTATGCGGCACAGAAATTGTCCAGAGTTTATAGAAGTTAAATGAAAGCAAATGGGAAGGAGAGAAGACAGATAATAAAATCATGAGAGAAATCCAGCTCTTCTCATCGGCATTTGTGAGCTGGCAGGGCGAAGCCTTGATCTCGTCCCTATAAACGCGTGGGTTAAATAGCAAGACCGGGGGCTGCAAAGACTGCCTGAGGATGTAGTCTGGGCACTAGGACTCTTCAAGACCCCGATGTGCTGCGGTTCCTGCACATCTCCAGGCAGGGTGAATCCCAAAATTACTCAGGGGAGGAATACTTAAAGTGAACATCAGCCCAGGGTTAGAAAGCCAGAGGTAGGAGGAAGCAAATGGTCTCCTTTCTCTCTACAATCTCTGCTTCATGTGGGCCTGAGTGTGTGCTCTCGCAGCCTGGGAAGAAGCTCCATGAGCAGGCCAATATGCGCCTGGCATGCATCAGTCACAGCAAAACACCTCACCACAATCCCATGGTACTGTGGTAGGTGGCTGCTGCGGTCCTGTATGACAATCACGAGAGGCCAGCTTCTGCTCCCAGGCATACCGGTGCAGCCCCGTGGGCTGAACAGCACAGTTTGCACACCCAGCCATTTCAGCTCGGGTCCCACGAGGCTGAACTAGCACCTCGGCACGTGCAAAACAAAGGATTTGTACCGAGTGACTGCTGAAGAGGAGTTGCTGTCCTCGGGGTTGTATCCCACGATTCTGGGCCGGGAAGGAAACTGAACTGGCCTCAGACTTTGCCAAGCCCTCGCATGGGGTCAAAACCGTCGGACATTGCACCTGGAGGGGAGGGCACGCAGGCGCACAAGTCTGCGTGTCGGGGTTTCTTTTCTGCTGAAAAATGCACGTGGAAAACTCAGCAATCAAACCGACAACTTTTTTAGTACTTCGGTGACTTTCCTCATGTAAAGTATTCGTCTCCCAGAGATGCCACCCCCAGTAATAGTTTTCCTTTCAACTCTTTTTCTCAGACAAGGCTGGTAGCGAACTAGAGACGCCAGCATCCACAATGGGAGAAGCAGCCGGTATGAACTTTGTGCTCAGACTAGAGTTTCTTTCACACGGCCCCCCACCCCGACATCTTCTTCTTTCCCATCGTCCGGCAGATCTATCACAAATCACCTCTGTCCAGGAGACACACGTGGTAAATTTTCTGTGGCTCATTACAAAAATGGTAGTTGTGGAATACACCTTTCCTCGGGTTTGCTTATTTGTTCATGTCTTTTTGGCACTGCCCTCCCCACCAAGGGCCTTTAAGCTGCTTCCAATGATTATAAAGCGATTTCTGGGGTTAAAGGCAGACACGGTTCTTCGGGTAAATCTAGTATCTTTTATTAAACCAACTCTAAAAGTTGGAAAAACTCCTCTTTGCAAGCTTTTGGGTATAAATACCCTTTGTCAGGCTGAGGAAGCATCTGCAGTTGGTGTGTGCTCCTCCTCTGTGCCACACAAATAGACCAGCCATAGAAACTGCAAGCAAAACCTTGCTCCCAGGATGTAACAGGAACAAGCCAGGGTAGGTGCAGGTGTATTTTTGAGCAGAGACCAAAGAGACGATGGTTATTTCATCGTCATCAGTCCAGGATGGTTATCTTATCCGTACGTCCAAAGGTGGCTGATGAGGCCTAGCCAGGATTGACTGACTCTGTTACAACTCGGGCACGTATTTCCATGCAAAGTGGATGGCTCTGGGTTCTTGATTTGGTCCACAACACACGGCTTCTGCCACTCCTGCTTTCCCATCTCCTATTGTCGTGGGCAGCTTTCAGGGTACTGGGATCCTTGCAGCTGGCAAGTTAGATCTTCTTGCTTTAATTGCCTTTTTTAAGCCACCCACTTTCACAAGCTACTGGATGGCTATGGCAAGCCAAGGCAGAGAGCAGGGGAGTGCAGGAGCAGCAACCAGGCAGGTGAGAAAAGGGGGTCCTACGGTCTAATCACTCCATTAGATGCTCTTCGTTCAAGTCAGGCTGTGGGAGTCTCCGTTCCTCATCCCTCCCGGTGTCTCGGGAGTCTCGTGGCAGACAGGTAACGGATGCATGAGGTGCCCAGATGCTAGGATAAAGGGGCATCGTAGGAACCACGGCAGGCAGCAGCAGCGATGTTTGCAGCTGTTGGCATCCCAATACTCTGCAAGCCAACAGAAGCAGGCCTGGCTGCAAGAAGAGATGTTGCAGAGAGATCTGGCTTTCGTGTGAAGCAGCACTAAGAGTGCGAGCTTCAAGCAAGGTTGCTATGGGGGAGCGGTAGCGTGAGGAATCCCAGTGTCTCTCTCAACTTGGAATTTCTCTGCCTCCGTCAATCTTCTTGCCTCTCTCAACCCACGCAGCCCACCCCCAGCAACTCCCTCCCTTGGCTGTGGCTGAGTAATCCTGTCACCTCTAGCCCTGACGGCCTGCCCACCTGCCTCTCCCGCTGTTGTTTCGGGCACAAACACGGCCTCCGTGCAGCACTTCTGCCGCCTTCTCCTCTGCCCCCTTCATCTATCACTTTGCGCTGGTGACAAACTCCCCCGCTGCATGGAGGCGCCCGGGAATGAGATGCACCGAGGACTCGGCTTCCCTTTGCTCGCTGCGCACTGCTTAAGCAACGCTCGAAGTGGGTCACTTGGTTTTCTTCCAGCCAGAACTGTCACAGAGCTGCTGGGGAACCTCCAGCAGGTGAATAACCAGAAATAGTCAGCTCCTATTCCTCACCCCTTGAAGCTGAGGGACGTGTGAGGGGCAGAGTGGGAGGGTGGCATGGGGGGGAGCGTTTGCAGAGCAGGGCTCCAGGAACTGCCAGCTAGACGGGACGACGGGCTGCTGGTGAGGGCGAGAGCGACCCCCAGGCTGCTCCAGCATGTATCCGGGGCTGGCTGCAGGGCGTAGGAGCTGGAAAGAGACTCCCTGCTGTGCCACAGCCAGCAAAGCTTGGCCGATTCTCTGCTCTGGGGCTTTTAACTCTGGGTACCAGTCCAGTCCAGGCTGGGAGATGCTCCTATCTGCTGGCTGCCCAGTGACATCCATGCACATGAAGCCTGGTTCTCACTCCCCGGCGCTCATCCCAAATGGGACCATGCCACAGACCTGCCCCGTAGCCGAAGGGAGCCCTTCCGCTGAGTGCAATGGGCAGTGTGGATCAGCAAACCCCTGCTATCCGTCTGGGAAGAAAGGCTGAAACATCTGGCTCCGAGCTCTAGTCTCGGGACTAGAGCTAGCCCTCGGCTCAAAGCTGAAGCATCTGGCTCCTGCTGCAATGCCAACAAAGAGGAAACAGTCAGCCCCTTTCCCAGCATTAAATTCTCACACGCCCGGAGGTTAATATTTTAATCCAGCTCCAAAACGACACCTGTGTGGATACTAACCTCAAGCAAATGCAGCAAAGGCAGCCGCTAACTCCTGCATTTCCACTAGGAACAACAGCACGTTAAATATAACCCCTGCCAACCGAAGCTGAGTTTTGCTGCCAGCTCTAGAAGGGCTTTTTAATCAAGCAGAGCCATACTGATGTCCTCCACTCCAGCTCTTTGTTTAATTGCCTTCCAATGCAAAGACAGCGAGGAGCATGACAAACCCACGTATCCACAGAGCGAAGGGTTTGGATGGAGATAGATTTGGTCTGCGCCTGGGTGGGGAAAAGCAAACAGGCTCTCTCAACAATTAACTCTCCCCTTTGGAGGTGCTGTTAACGGGCTCCTCCACACTCCGAAATGCATAATTTAACATCTTTTCTCTTGCCTGGGCTCCAAAGAAGCTGCCTGCCCACGTCGTGAAGCAGCCTTTAACACTTTGAGAGGAGCGGTATTAGGCATCCAACACCCTCTGCTCATTTCCATCGTGTTTACTAAGCAGCGAGGACTGGTAGGCTGCCATCGGTTTTCATAGTACAGCCTGCGCCACGTGAGCGCTCAGACCTTCAAGAACCAGCTCTGATCGTACCTAATGGATTTCCATCTAGGGACCTTTGTTTTTAATTACGTATGCAAATGCTGCGGGGAGTAAACGGGAATATGCTCGTTTGCATTGATGAAATGTGCTCCGACGTCGGAGGAGGCTCGGAAACGACCAACTGGTGTTTTTTTCCCCCTCCTCTTGCGCTCCTGTTCCTATTAGGGAAAGTGTTTTAATCATTGATAAAAGGCGAGAGATTTCAACTGGGATTTTAACTGAGCGGCTTTGCCGTCACTGCCATATTCTGGGGGAGGTTAGGATGACCTTGTGACTCACTCCTTCGTTACCAAAGGGTTCCTGAGAGTCCCTAATACCATCCCTGGAGTATTTACATCTTGGGATCAGCAGCTAACGAGACTCTGCAAAACATCTGAGCTCTCAGTATAGATTTCATAGATTTTAGGGTCAGAAGGGACCTGTTAGACCCCCTGCTCTGGGCAGGAAAGAGCGCGGGGGTCAAATAACCCCAGCATGATCAACCTTGCTCAGGAAGGAAGCAGGAACGACTCGGGAACCTCCAGAGGTTGCATTAAAAATTGCCCCCGGCTGAATAGCAAACCTTGAGTTGTTCGGGGGCTGTCCAAGGGCTACGGAGTCGGTCCTGATTGAGCCACACGTTGCTACGTGTTGGAATCACTATTCTGTCCGAAGGACATATTCTCCTTGGACTTGGGGCCGAATCTGGTAGTCTTCCCCACCCAAGAAGAAGGAAAGAAAAAAGAAGGGGTGCCTACAACTGTCCTTGCAAGAAATGAGGTGTGGCAGCCGCACTAGGTGAGAGAAGGGGTGATTTGGGGGCTAGTAGGCCATGGGCAGTGGAGGGTAGGGAGACATGAGCACTGCAAGACAGCCAGGAAGGCTATGCAGCATCCTGTGGCGGTCTGGGGAGACCAGGCCAGATCCAAGCCCATACCAAGATCTCCCTTGGGCTTCAGGAAGTAACCCAGTCAGAGTCTGGCCAGCATACAGGCAGCCCCTCTTCCCCACCAAAGTGCAGGTTCCAGTTTAGCACTTTGTCTTGAGGAGGCCCAGGATTTCTGCAGGGTTTGTTGTTGGCCGAAACCAGCACGATGAACTCTTTCCAACCAGCTAATGATGCAAATGAGGTAGAAGGAAGAGGCCGACGTCTCCCAGACACCTGTTGCCTCCAGTCTTGTTGCATCGATTCACTCTCCCCAGCGGTGCCTTCCCCTGGTGCCCCCCATACTGGGTGGCCAGTTTCTACTGGGCCAGCCCACTAATAAGCTCCCTGGTGCGGTGGGTAATCTGGATAACAGCCTTGCAGCCCATCTGCTTGGCTTCATTGAGGGACATTCATTTCCCGGCGACCCCCTTAGTGGCTTTAGGTCAGTCTGCCTAACAACCTATTTTCAGGCTTTCGAGTTTTCTGTGCAATGGGCTGTGTACCCATACACTTGTCTGAGCAAGGCCTTTCCCCTCCTACCGCTTGTGCTTTTTTGCTAGAGCTGGCTGATGGCAGTCAAGGTTTTTTTAAGTGTTGCTTTGACCTCTCGCTCCTTTGGCATGGCTGCTAGAAAGCAAAATGAAGCATCTCTCACCACTGCCAGCTTTCATCTCCTAAAAACGGGACCTCCTGACCTTGACCCTAGGTCACACCATGGCTCAACTGACTGGAGGAAAAGCAGATTGCATGCCTCAGAGGCCAGGTGCTGATAGCTCCACGCTCCTTTGCAACACGTGTCGTGTATTTGCAAATCAGCATCACCTGCTTTCTGACTGAGCCTCAATTCCACTTCGGCCGCTCAGGCCTGCTGTCTGGCCCAGGCGGGTCCTACCTATGCCAGGCTGTAGACACTCTAAGTCTCTCTCTTTTAAGTTGGGAAGTTTGTCTTGTCTTCTCAAGTGAGGCTGCATTCTTGCAAACATCTACAGAAAAACCTCAATGCATTAGGTGCGTCGGTCTCATGCACAGCCGATGGGATTTAGACTCCAATGCGCTTCTGAAAACGGGACGGAGATGCCTCCGCAGTTCAGCGTGCGCGTGCTTCACCCTGCTTGCAAGCGCCCGGTCCTCTCTTTCCGCAGGGAGAAGAAAGAGCCGCTTCGTCAGCGCAGGTGTTACTCTCCTCCAGTCCCCGACGGCTGACAGCTTAGACTTTTTGTGCTGCATTTCCCATAAGCGTAGACACGCAGAACTGCAGACAGCTTCTGTAAAGAGCTTTGAAGTGTGTGAATAAAACAAAAGACCCAACATTCAACCCTGTTGTGGAGTTTTGGTGCTTTTAATATATAAACCCCCCACCTGAGCTACCGCCTGCTTGAGAGCCTTGTGCTAGCGGGGAGTCTTTAAAGAAGAGCAAATTAGTATATGAATATTACTGAAAGCCCTGATCAGGGATCAGGTTTCCCTTGTACGTGGAACAAATATAGTCCTCACCAAAAATACTTCAATCTAGACTACTCACCGGACAAAGGAGGGCAATGCCAGCATGTGGTGCAGGGGGAGGAGGACGAGGGAGCAATGAAATGTAGGGGAGCTGTGCACACAAGGCAGCTTGACAGCTGTTTCAGACACGTCTTTAAGTCGTTCCCTTGGGTTTCAAGACTTACAGGCCTGTGGGGAATGAGCAGACAGGGCAAATGCTGCTTCTGAAGTGCACGGATATAAACCCAGAGTCACTCTTTTAAGTTATCGACTCACAGGTGTATGGGGTCATAGAAAATTAGGGTTGGAAAGGGGAGTGGGGATGCTGGTATTGTGGCTTTGCGTACACTGCCGGAAGCCGGTGGATGGTCCCCGGGAGTCAGAAGAGCTACGCTGATCATGCAGGGTTGCAACGATCCACGTGCAAATCCCATGGTAGTAGGCTGTCTCCAGAGAAGCAGAGTAGCCTCAGGTCTAGTTTAACAAAAATGCAAGATTTTGCAGTGAAACAAGTAAGGATGAAATCACACCTGGGACGAGCCGCTTCCACAAGGCTTTGCAATAACCCTGAAATGGTCCCCCATCCCCTCCATTTTTCTTAGTGTACCACTGAGGTCTAATGAGAGCTAGATCTTGCAGTGATTTATTTGATAAAATAGTTTTGTCAAAAAAAACACAACCCCCCCCAACCCCCCCCCAAAACCATAAAAAACCCCAAACAAAACCATCATTGTCCGAGAAGCTGGAACCGCTCATGGGAGAGGATCGATCTCAATGGGTTCACGACACCTAAACCTGAGGGAAAAGATCCAAATGGTTGCGGTGTCTCATTTCAAGCACACCCAGTGAAACCTTTCACTTGTTATTTTTTGCATTTAATTTTTTACTAAAAAAGGATAAGAACAAGAGACTGGACAGGCAGGGATCACGTGACCCCAGGGCTGGTGACTCTTCCCTCGCCTGCCGGGGCAGGGGGTCGGACTAGATGGCCCGCCGAGGTCCCTTTTGACTCTAGGAACAAGGAGGAAAAGGTCAACACTTTAAACTAATCTTTTTGGACATGGACCCCGACTGAGATTGCTTGCAGTTTGTTGGCTTGTGAAAGGTCCCAAGTTTTCCTGATTCAGAACTAGATCCTTATTTATTTTTAAAATCTCAAGATTTGTCCCAGGAGAGGGAAAGACTTTCCTAAACCTAAACCTAACCACTTCAGTAGCCAGTTTTCTTCCCTACCCCCTTGCGCGGGCATGTCCTCAAGGCAGATGGCCAGGGCTGGAGATCCCAGCTTTCCCGTCTCGCCGGGGAGCGGCACGGTGCCCCGGTTCTCCCTCGGAAATCTCTGCCTTTTTACCTGCTTCCCCAGGACTCCTTCTCCAGCAGCAGAAAGTGGATATAATCACTTCCTTAACAAATGCCCCAGCCTCCCACAAACACATTTAAAGGCATAGTAAGCATTTCCATTTTTATTTTACGAAGAGGTCATTACAGACGCTGTGCAGAGGCGAATGGAAGAGATCAGTCTGTTCTTTCAGCCGCAACTAATTCAGGTGGAGGAGGCGCTCCTGGGGGAAGCGCGCTACTTACTGCCTGTTGGAGTGGCTATATTGTGCTGCATAGTGCATTTCTCAAAGTCATTTCCCTCTCAACAGGCCGGGAGTCACAAGAAGCCAGGAAGCGCACCGTTTCCAGCCTCACTTTTGCCTCCAGGAAATTCAAGTGGGATGGAGGCCCTTCCTTTCCCCGGCGAGCATGGAGAGGGAAGGACAGCTCGTTTCTGGCAGACCGTGCCAAAACTGCAGCCAAGGTGCTATTGAAGAGCCAAAGCTGGAAGTGTGGCTCTGCTCCGACGTGCAGAAACCTGGAGGGCGCGTGGGCAGGAAGCAGGCGACTGGTGCCTAGTCCTTGCAGGGGTGGCTCTGCAGACCCGCATGGGACGATCTGAGCAAGGGAAGTGTTGCGTGCTCGTGCAGTGTGTGATTCTAGCTCGTTTCCTGAAAACGGATGCTGCTGGCACCTCTTGCACCGTCTGCTGAAACTGTTTGGCATCCCTGGAGCTATTACTGCTCAGGGTCTATGGTGATATTACATTGGCCACTTGGTTTCACGCTTATCTGCACCATGCAATGAAAGGCAGCATATTGCACCAACAGACTTCCAAGCTCCTGACACTTGACTGGGAGGTTTTTTTTTGCCAGGAGACAGAAATCCTTCTAGGAAATGCCTCTTTTCTTGCTGAAAGGACTGCGCTCTTGGGCATTGCACTGTTATGCAATCACAGAATGCAATTGGCTTTAACATGCTAATCGTAGATAATGAGGGTGGGAAACCTTCATTCATGCTCAAAGCATGACCAGCCCCAAATACATCAGCCCAGACAAAGCTTTGGGGTTCCAACCTCCAAGGACGGAGGGTCCACAACCTCGCTAGATAGCCCATTTCAGTGCTTCTCCACCCT
>JAGPOW010003182.1:12619994-12636490 GCA_030014935.1 Caiman crocodilus | reverse complement strand
TATATCCAACCTCAACTTCCCTTGCTTCCCTTGGAGCAGCCCAGCTCCATCCTCTTTGCAGCCCCCGGCAGGGAGGTGAAGGCTGCTATTCAATCCCCCTCGGTCTTCTCTTCTGCAGACTAAATAAGCCCAGCCTCTCCTGATAAGTCGTGTGCCCCAGCCTCCTTCATGGGAGCTTCCCCATGAAGCCAGCCCAACGGTAGGGTCCACCATTTGGCAATGCCTTTGTAAGGGGGGGATAGGAACAAGAGTTGTTTTCACAGGTGTGTACATGGAATAACTTGCAATGATAGACAACAAGACCCAGTTCTCTCCCATACATTGGGTCCCTAGTGACTAACCTTTTTTTGCAAAGAATTAGTGGCCAAGTTCTCTCTTTTTTGTGCAAGGCTCAGCCCAGGTTTTCTAATATTCCTGAGTCCATTGTGCAAATGTTCTCACTTGCTTTGGGAATTCCTTGATTGCAAACATCGATCAATACCAGGAACGGCTCGTAATGCGTCCGGGAAGGGTCTGGGCGCCGGTAGGACAGGGAAGGAGCTGTTGAGCTTGGCTGTCGCTGCTGAAGTCAGCAAGCTCTCACGGCGTGACAAGCAGTTTCTGGAGGGAGGTGTAGTCTGAGCACCAAGACACTTACATCTCTCTGTCCTTGCGTCCCCAAACCTTGGCTGGAAAAACAAGGGGAAGACCCACAAACATTTTTGTTACAACCCATCCTTTCTTTCAGCAACACGGTCCAACCCCACTGTATTAATTACCTGCCTCTCAGGGCCATTGTGAAAATTAGTTAACGCTTAACGGGTGCCTCGAAGACAAATCAGGCCGTAGAAAGGTAAGTATCATTATTATATTGGTAACAGGGGTATTTTAAATCCAAAGTAGGTCACTACAGAAACTAGGGAGATGTAGGGGAGAAAAAAATACAGCATACGTGGAAGCACCTGCTGCAGCACTGGAGTCCGTTGTTGATGATAAAGGATCAATAACCCTGAACAAACAGAGGAAGCTGCATTTCCTGTTGGGTATGTCTAGCTCGAGGTGCTGCTGTTGCTTATGTGGCTGCGTTGGCTGACTCTTTACAGTACTCGTCTTTCCCATCACCATCACATCTACCGCTGCAATAGTCCTACGGATTTCATGGAGACTGGGCTTTCTCCCTTTTATGTGGGAAGAAAATATGTCTCGTCTCGGAGGGACATTCTGGGTCTTTTGCTGGTTGGTTTGAAGGTGCCTGCAGGGGAGGACATTGGGTAGAAAGCCAAAGCAGCGGCACTGGTACCACTCCTGGAGTGGCATTAGAGCTTCTTCCTGGAAGGTTTGCAGTGTTTTCAAAGACAGCTTTCTTTGGCAACTCGTTCCATAGCTGAGTGTCCTCACCCGGGCATATTTTTGTGCTCCCCACTGATTCACTTTGTCCAGGACTTTGCATTTCTCCAAAGGAGCACAGCTGTCTTGGCAGTTCATAGACTGAAATTCTTAGGGGAATCATCCAAGTTGTCCCCCAAGCACCAAACCCCAATTCTCTCACTATTAAACCTTTGAGAAACACGTTGAGGCATTGGGTAACAATGCAAATGCAAAGCAGTGTGCTGCTTAATCAAACACATGCACACTCCCTGCTATGGGGTGGGAAGAGAGAGAAAGGTTGCATGTGCACATGTGTATTACACACGTGCACACACACGCGGCAGAATGGTCTGTAGGCACAGCAGTGGATGGACTCAGTTCCCATTGATGGCCCACAATTGCTTCAAATGGAAACAACAGCCCTGGAATAAAGTGCCGTGATGAATTTAGGGAAAGGGGTGGAAAGGTGGGAGCACCGTCGATCTGTGCCTCCAAATCTCATCTCTGTATTGGACTCGTAAGCAGGCACGTTAGGCAGAGGGAAGCAGGTGGCTTCTACAGCATCCTCCATGAGATCACCAAGAAATCGCTCGATTCCTCCATGAACAACTGAATAAGCCAAGTATTGGATACAGGGCAGGCCTCGGCCTTTCCAAGCCTGGACCCTGAACAGGATGAAGGAGACATCTGCACACGAGCAGAAAACCTGGCTTCCCTGAGGATGGCAGGTGAGAGGAGGGGAGGGGGAGAGACGGCGTCCAGGAAACAAACTGAGACCAGATTAGCACACAAGAGCCCGTCCTCAGCTTTTACGAGCTCGTTAATTAGCTCTATGCTGCTGCTGTCTTTGAAGAAGAAAGTCTGTATAAGGCAGCTTTGAGTAACGTGTATGCTCAGATTTACATCAAACTGGCCGTGTCTACATGAGATGTTTTTCTGAGCAGCGGACTAATCTACTGCACAGTAAGGTGTCACTGTCTAGACGTGCAGGCACTTACTGTGCAGTAAAGTAGTCTATTTACTGTGCAGTAAATGTATTACCTTCTTATGCAGGTAGTAAATTTATCATGCAGTAAAGCCAAATAGCGTTAATTGGTTGTGTAGACGTGCCCACTGTGACCAGAAGTGAGTGCCCATCTAGACTCTTTGAAGGGTTTCTTTTGTTTGTTTTTTAAATCCTTTTGTTCGAACGCACCGTTACAACTGCTAGATCTGAGCACTGTTGGGAAGCCCGGGGTCGGAGGCTCCCAAAGGGAGCGCATGCAGATACCCGAACCCCGTCAGACCTATAGAAGGACAAGGGCTCCTGTGGATCCCAGGGGGGCAAGGCCTGACTTGGTGTCCGAGAGCAGAGGACCTGTGGGAGTCCACCCTGCAATAGGGATAGGAAGCCAGTAGGCTTGAGATAACCATTGTCTGTCCCTTTGCCCTCACCTTGGGCTACTGGTGCATGAAGACGTGCTCTCTCACTGGCACTGGCTTTGCAGATCCGGCTGCTCTAGGAGTCTAAAACCTGCACGTGAAAAGCCAGCTACTTTTTTTCTCTCCAACTGTTGTCCCTCCCCCCCCATAACAGAGCATTAGTGATGCACAACCCTACACTCCGCTGTTTTCCCAGTAAGTTTATTAAATGTAAATCGGATGCAGATTAGGGACCTACAGAGAAACACAGCTATTACCTCAGGAGAAGCTGTAGTATTACTAACAGATGCCATTATACCTTGCAATGCTACCTGCCCGTAGACAAGCATGTGGTGCTGATGAATGGGGAAGGAGTGCAAGCAAGCGTACTTGTGTCTCCGCTCTAGCGTGATAAATGCACTAGGAACACTGTCAATTTGAACAAGGTTGTCCTTTCTGTTTGCACACATTTTGGCCCAGAGGGTGCTTGTTCCTGGTGGAAGGAAAACAGCACCTAGGCTGCAAGGTGAACAAGGAGTACGACTGGGTGTTGTTAAGGGAGAGCAATGGCACAGATGCCCTAGCGATGGTGGGTATCTCCAGCTACTGCGTGTAGCAGGGTAGACAGGCAGCGCTGCACCGTGCGTTCGTACAAAAGCCATCACAAGAGCTACAGAGGCTTAGTAGTGACCTGGCTTTGGCCAGCAAACCTCCCCAGAGCAGGTGTATCTATACTCCACCAAATACCTCACCTGTCAGCATAGCTAATGTCACTTAGAGACGGCTGCAGCACTGCCATAAACTCCCAACCGCCCTCCCACCGCACAGACAAGCACACAAGAACAATTACGCCTCATTGCCAAAGCTGGGAACCGGTCCTGGAGTACAATAGCAACTCCCACCCCCTCCTTCCCTTGAACACGCTGTGCCTTTCCTCTGCTGCAGTCTCTTAGCTATGCACAGTGCAGATAAGCCCCGGCTCCTACAGGCCCGCATCTTCCCGCTGTCGCAAGGAAGCACAGAGCAAAGCAGCAGCTCGGCAGAAAACGTGCTGGAGCTCTTCCCCCCACACCTATTGATGGCCAAGCCTCTCCTCCTTTGCTGGTCGCTGAATGTGAAATTATGGCTTGGGTTTTAATTGGAGGCAGGTTTGCAACACGCGCGCAAAATCTACGTGAACCAGCTGTGAGGGCGAAGTAAATTACTACCCTAATGGAAATGAATGGGGGCTCTCGCTGGCTTGAGCTGCACACAAGGCTGGTGCGATATGTTTTTAAGCAAGGTACCGGGCGGGATGCCCTCCACCCAGGAGTCTTCGTGGGGTGCTAAAGCAAGGCCGTGAAGGGGCAGCGTCCCTTCACAGCAGATGGATGCAACACCAACGCACGCCACCGATTTGGGATTGGAGAGGTGTCTGAATGAGATGCCGACGGTGCGTTGGGCATTGCACAGGGCTGAATTTCATCATGTAGATGAAGCAGTTTGCAGGCTCGCACTCAAGCCGTTCTGCCTCGGGGGAGCCCCCGGCCGGCGCGGTGCGTACGTTCACAGACACGCCAGTCCCACGTAGTCAAAGCACTGGGGTGCTAGCAGCTGTCGGCTGCCTTCTTGTGTTAACTTGCGAAACACATTTCTCCGCACCAGCCTTCAGAGACATCGGGATCCAACTCGGTGGACTGTTAACAGCTCCTGGATCAGATTCGCCACTGATGTGCCCAATGAAGCACATATGCTCTGCGCAGTTTCTGCCGGCTAACCTGCCTGTCTGGGAGCCTACCTGTGTGTAGATAAATTAGGCTGGGAAGCAGTATGCTGCCTTTGTTCCAGCTGCGTTCTCTCCCAACAGCTAGATAATCCATTCCTGCAGGCCAGAGCTGCCCGGCCAGCCAAAAGCCGCGGCAATCATCACCACTGGCACCCCAGGGAGATGAAGTCATTTCTGGGAGCGTTCAAGACTCATTCTCCTTCCACCAGTGCCATTTGCATAGGGTAATGTTCCTTTGACTTCAAAGTTGCTCCCGATTTACATCAAACTGGCCATGTGCACATGAGACTAATCTACTGCACAGTAAAGCGTCACCATCTACACGTGCAGGCGCTTACTGTGTAGTGAATTAATTTACTGCTCAGCAAATGTACTACCTGCGTATGCAAGAGGTAAATTTACTGTGCAGTAAAGCCACGTAGCATTAATTGCATTTGTAGACATGCCCACTGTGAACAGAACAAGCCCCTACGTGTCCTCTTTAGCTTCTAATCTAGAAACACTCTGACAGTCATGCGTGATGATGTTAACCTATACGGCCCCAGATCAATGAAAAGGATGCTGGAAATAATAATAATAATAGCAACAATCCTCCTCCTCCTTCTGCTCATACTCTGAAGTATTGTTTGCAAGCCAGAGACACTGCAGCAAGCTATAAGCTCCTTGTAAGCTCTTGTTAGATACTCAGAAAGCAAGCCAACACCTCACAGAAATAGCAAAGAGCGAGACATGGCTTCAATTCATCCATTGCTAATCAGCTAAGAAGTGCTGATAGAAGCAAGGCAAATAAAGAAATTTGTTTTTACCACATATAAATTTTGTAACCTCATTATCATGTTAACACGCTGTTATTAAGGATAGGGGGGGGAAAATCACCGCTGATTGGCTAGCCGTCAGCACGGGTTAGCTACCACAAAGGTGAAGCTAACGCTAGGGAATGTCATAACAAATTGGCCTGAAATTACTTGAAGCTGCTAAAAATATAAGCCTTTAATTATGAGTTCATAACACCGAGCGAGAAAGGAAAACGCTGCAGTCAAGAGAAGGTGCAACACGGGCACATCTGTGCTTCTTAATGGTATCAGGTAATTAAGAAGGCATCTGTTGATGAGACGGAAGAGCCATTCGGGGGCCATTGCGTTCATGCCGGCAGCCCAGGAGCTCGGGGGGGTGTAAGTGCAGCACGGTAGGTGCAAAGTCAGCGGACACACACGGCATGCAGACCCTGGCAACAACCGCGGGGGGGATTTCCACCGTGCATATGCCGGTGACCAGAGTGGCTAAAAACTGGGTGCTGGCCCCATCGCGTAGGTTAGAAGGAAGGAAGCTTGTTGGAGAGGAGCTACAGCCGTTCACCAAGCCCGTTTAGAAGACGAGCTGGCGTTACCATTGCCAGGGCCATCGCCAGTCCCCAGAGCGGTGCTAGCAGACCTGTCTCTCCAGCAAGTTCCCTGGCAGGGCTTAGGCCGAGCTTCCAGAGACGCTTCAAAAACACGGGACTTGTTTCCGAGAGACATTGGGAGATGTCAGCTGCTTAGGGGTGGAGCAGGGAGGAAACAAGTTACATTTCCCATGGGAACATGGAGCCGAGACCGAGCCGCCCCACGGCCCCCGGCGGAGAGACCTCAGCAAGCAGGATCTGCCTTAACGAGCTCTGCACTTCCCCAGGGCTCAGCCGGCCCGGCGGAGAAGGCAAGCAGCCAATCTTCCTAACGATCGAAAGCCAATTCAGGAGATTAGTCAATAGGAAAAGCCAAGAGAGGAGGGGAGCTGCTCAAGAGAAGGGCTCACCCACCCCCCTGCGGGACCCGGGGGGCTCCGCTGCAGCCCCCTCTCTACGTGGCCTTAGGAAGTCACTCTGGCTTCAGCATGAGGTGGTTGCCTCCATTTCCCACCTGTAAAATGGGGATAAAAGCCCACGCCCAAGAGGCTGTGACGACGAATCTCTCTCACAAGCTAGGAGTTCACGGCACCGTGTTTGTCCCTAAAGTCGCTTCCTGCTCGATTCGTTATTTAGCACTGAACTCTTTGCGCACCCGGGAGTCAGCAGCAAAGGCCCGACGTCCACACAATACTCCTCGCTCCTGAGACCCCGCTGCACTTACAGGAGCACTGCCCGCAGGAAACACTGCCCACGACGTCAGGACTTATTGTGGAAGCCAGGAGCGTCTGTCCTTACATTTGTCTTCAGGGTTCAGCACCGCAAGGAAACTTTTGCCTCCCCTGCTGCAACAGAGGGAAATAACCATGGGATCCACGTTGCAAGTCCTGCCGAAACTTTGAAAATCTTTGTCGCCAGAACGAACGTGCGCCGCTCTTTGCCGTGCAGATTCAGCTATTGGTTAACGTACAATTAGCATTCCAATTTTGATTATACTGGCAATTAATCAAGTGTTTGGATTGACTGTGTTTCGACTCCCGGGTTTTCTGCCAAGCCTCTTCTTTTTGCTTCAGACAGGGTTAAGTGAGTTAAAGGAATTAAGGGAAAACTTTAAACGAGATTTGCAAGAAAACCCAGTGTTTTCACATAGAAATCCATAGCGTTTAAAACGCTCCGGCCTGCTGTGGTCTCGCTCAGCTCTTCCGAATTGCTCCAGTATTTCTCTATAGTCCCAAATCAAGTGAAAGCGAATTACTGGCGTTTTCCATAAGGACAGCCTATTCAAAATGGCACCGAATCCAACAAGGCTGAGTATCACTGATCCACACCAAGCACGTGACAAATGCAGATTGCCGTGACTTCGGTTGGGGAAGCCAAAGTCCTGCCCAGAGTCATTTCAGCCGCACGCCGCTGATTAAAACGGAGGCTGGAAACCCTGGCCAGTGCTTGCAGTCGTGTTAGCCGTCTGCAGCGCCGAATGCTCCCAGGAAATATTTTGCACTCTTCAAAATGTCACATAAAATTGCCTGAAACTCAGACTCGAGTCCTTGCAGCAATTGGGAAGATTGTGCCGGTCTCATACTTCAGTGCAATAACAGTTTTAATTACGGGCGGTGAAGCCAGTTGGCAAAGCAACCTAGGACGATTTTCCCTGAATGTTCATTATTCTCGGGGCTCCCCCTGCTGCTCCGACCATTTAATGCTGTCTCCAGCCGCCTCCTCAATTTCCTGCTTAGTACGGTCACAGCCATGCTCGTCTCTCCTTGACAATTGTTTTTGGGGTTTTTCAATTCAATGTGTAGCTTCACCAAGAGAGCATTTTATATGATGGCAGTGAAGGGTAGACCTTATTTCTCTAGAGCCCCTTCCTTTGCAATATATGCTGTGTAATCTCACCGGGCCGTGGGGAAAATTGCAGAACTTGGAAGTGGAACATTTAGGAAAGTTTCGTCCACGGGGCTCTGGGGCCGTCTGCTTTGCTGTTAAGGGATTTGCAGAAGTACAAATGGAGCGGCTCTGTTAGAGAACATGTTGGTTTTCTTTTTTTAGTGAAAGCATTCCCAAAATAGGAGGCACACGAGAGATACGGGAGACAAAGTGTACAAGTGGATAATGCCGATGTCCCCGGGTCCACTTGCATCTAGCTGATCTCACCTAGATCCAATAAACAACCCATAGCGTGTCGACTAGGGTTTTGCCCTGCAACGGCAAGCACGCTGCATCGTTCAAGGATGCAACTCTGCCCTTGATGTAAAGTAGCTGGGATAGAGGGAACTGAGGCCCAGAACAAAGAGGAAACCTTAGGAATAGGGAGGAAGCATGTAATTACCTGCAGAAATGGTAAAAGCCAGCTTTCAGAAAGGGACCTATTGCATCTGCATGTGGGGCACTGGGTTCAGCTCAGTTCTGCCCACTGGGATCATACAGCAAATAAGCACGGGGCAGGCACAGACACCTGCAGTGGACGCAGCCCTGATAGATGTGACGGGGGGTCCCTAGCAAGCTGGTGCTTTTATCAACAGTATGTCAGATAAAGTTATATGCTTATCTTCAGCGCTGCCAAGAAACCCTGTCAGGACATCAAGCTCAATTACCACAAGAGTTCATCAGATAATTAGCTCTGAAGATAAAACCAATGAACAAATGGATCCAAGCTGAAGCCGGGCCCCTCGCAAGGAGAAGCATCCCGTTCTGCATTAGGACATTATTCGGTTATCAAAGATCTGCAAGAAGCCAACTGCAGCTTTACGGCAACACGAGATGAGAAAGTGAATCATTAAAAGCAACATTGAAGATGATGACCATGGCAGCATGAATGCCTCCCTCAAATATTGCTTTCTCCTCTGGACCAACACAGCTACAGCCTGGATACCTACCTCAAATCGGGAGCTTAAAAAGAGATATCTGCAAGAGAAAAGGGCCCCACGGGATTCTTCAATCAAAATGGGGCGAAAAAATTGAAAAAAGAGGTTGTTTTGAAAGACTCCCTTCTGATGACAAGTTACTTCAGGCAAAAAGAAAACAGAAAAAGCCCATTGAGGGAATGGAAAACAAGTACACAACCCCCACACTCCCACAGTAGTTCTTCATTATGGAGACACACAACTTAGCTGTCACAAAAATCAGCCCACCAAAGAAACGGTATACAAGTACGCACATTACTCACAGGTCACATTTTCAGAGACCTCAAGCAGCCTCTGAGCAGAAATCTGCAGTTTTCCACGTGCAAAAATTTGTATTAGCATTAGGCAAATTTTGGCTGCTGATCAAACTCCATGAGCATATATTTCAAAATATACACGGTCCTTAGATAGAGAAATTAAGCATTCTGCCGGCTGCGTAGGTACGTGACCGGCAACTTGGGACCAAATCCGCAGCTTTCTGTTTTCTCCCTCTTTTTCTCGAGGGGTGTAAAAACGTATATAAATACAGCAGCGACATGAACCTACAGGAGAGGATTGATGTAGTACATTGCCCGAGCGGTCTTTGTACACGCAGACTATCTGCATAGGATTGAAAAGGATGCCGCAGCTGACATTCATGCAGTGTTTACTGCCGTCGTGCATAGACGATGATTTATTTTCTCTGGAGCTCAGATTGTGGGGGATGATTGATGGAAAACTCTCCCTCTGCTCAGCTTGGCCATGGCTGCAGGACTTTTTTTTTTGGCTGGTTAAACAGTGATGCCATCCCTGGAGACACCGCTTGGTCATCACAGAGGGAGGGGAGGGCCCTATCCTGACGGCGCCCAGGTCTCTCACATCTTTGGCCGTGTGCTATGAATCCCAATTTATAGAGAGAGACAGTCTGCCTCTCGCCATCTCCCTTGCTGAAACAGGTCTAACTTTGTGTAATAATTAAACCGGTTTTCCTTTGTTTGCAGGAGAGAGAGGTCTGCATGATGAAGCCTTGCAGCAAAACTGAATTCCCTGAACCTTGAGGGAGGAACCGAACGACTTTATGCCCTTCCCGAGGGTCCCGTCCCAAAGTTGTTCACAGCCAAGGAAGACATTTCAGAGGGTTCTGGGCCAACACATCTGAGACATAAAAACTGCATGCACATTTGCATTTGGCCATAAAAACGAAAGCTGCTCGAGCAGGAACCGCGCAGTTGGAGGTGGCGAGTTGGAGAAGGTCCGGACTCGCGAGCTGAACAGTTGTTTGCAGGGTATTTGGAGAGGCCTGTAGCAGCTGGAATCAAGGTCTTCAAAGCAGCAGCAGCTAATGAGAAGCTGTCAACCCAGAATTCAGGTCGTGCTACCTGAAGCCCTGCAAATGCATCTGAGTCTTGAGTTATAAGCTGCGCTCCTGCTTGTAATCATCAGTTGCCTTGGCCCCCTCCGCCTATAACCACGAATAAATTAGATGAGACTGCTGCATCCCATGTGCGTGTGCTTATTTCCTTCCCAGCAAGGAAATAACACACCCCAGAGCACACATCTGCAATTAGAAAGACAACGCAGAGCGGCATAGGGGCGGCTCTGTGCCATGCTGTAACTTAGAGCAGCCCGCAGGTCTCAGCACCAATGACTAATTGACCTTTTGGAGGAAGGAATCCCTCGTTAAACATTTCAGGGCAGTTCAATTACTGGAAGCAGGTGGGGCGGAAATGGAGCCGATGGGAAACAAAGCTGCGAATACCGAGAGGTAACCGTGTTTCGGATGCTGCATGCCAGGGCCAGAGAGGCATTGTCTGTTGTGCTGGAAGAATTTGCTCTATAATTGTATGAGCTGAGGGAAGAGCAGGGAGCAAAGCAGTGGCTGTCCCTGTAAAAGGGCCTGGAAATCTTTTCTAACAGCTCTGGAGCCTGCGGTTTGATGCGCAGCTACAGCCAGAGCAGTTAGGATGCCTGCAGGGTTGGGCTGATGAATAAACCAGGGAACGGAGTCTACCGTCACACAAGCCAGTCATTCATCCCAATCCAATATACTCTGCGCTGTGATTATTACCTCCTCCCAGAAATGGCACGACTGAACCAGAGAGCACAGTACAGAGATGAGAATGACTAGGAGCTTGGAAAAACATTGAGCAAGGACAGATTGAAGAGACCGGGGATTTTCACTGCAGGATGCCGATGAGACAACTTAATAAAACAACATGGAGCAATGAACGGCCTCGAGAGAGGAGCTGAGGAGCTGCTGTGTTCCCTGTCTCATAAAAAGAGAAACTGGAAAGCTGGCCTATTATAGGGAACACAAGAGCATCCCGAGGGGTACCAGGTAACATGCGGCAAGGAACCAAACTTCTCCAGGGGTAGAATGAAGCCATTAGCGAAGGTGGGAAAGATGGTCCCACGTCTGGTTAGTGGTGATCATTTTAAAGCTGCCTCTGAAAAAGTGCGCGCTGCCTACCCTCAGAGACAGGAGCTTCGGCTCCGGGTGTGACGGTCCAGATACCTCCTCGGCAGCATAGTCAGGGTGCAGACCGAACGTCTAAGAAGCTTCCTGAGGTCCTGGAGCAAACCCCCAGACAACTTGGCTTCGTCTTTCTAATGAAACAAATGAGATGCAAAGATAAAACCAAAATCTAAAATCTGTTCAGGCATTTTTTTTTTTAAACAATTAAGCTGTCTGGCAGGTCACCTTTAAAGATTTGCTCTTTTATGAGCGCTAAATGAGCTTCAGAGGCCGCCAGGGAACCCTTTCCAAACCATAAAAAGTTTGTCCAACTTCGTGCTTATTGCATAATTTTGTCAGGAAAATTCTGCTGGAGCCAATTCATCCTTCTCCGGCCATTATAATGAAGGGCACTTGCAGCCGGGATTCAGAGGCAGCTGAGATGCTCTGTTATCTGCAGCACTGCTAATATTGGGCTTCCCATTTCATGCCTGAGTGTAAGACGTTCATTAGCCCATGCATTGCCGTCAAGGCTGCGGCTGCTGCTTTCAGAAGCACCTTGCTCGTTCTCACCTGCTAAATCCCAAAGGGGATAGATAGTGCTGCTCTCCTTTTTCCTTTGAACACACACTGGAGTGTCCAAAGGAAAAAGGGAAACATTATTTTGCTGGAAGCGGGCATAACACTGCATTAAACCCAGACTTCCTGACATAAATTCTTCCCTAGAAACATATTTAAAAACCCCAGTAGCGGGCTGTGTTCACACACACGTGGAGCCATGCATAAGCGTGTCCAGGCACAAGAGGAAGTTTGAAGCCCACAAGAATTTCTAAGAGATTCACTATTTTTTTTTCTCCCCACCCAAATGGAAGAAACGCTTCATCAGGAGACTTAGAAATACAGTTAAAAAGTTAATCTAATATTTTAAGTGCTCTTCATAACACATTGTAGCTCAGTCCACACTTATTCCCACCATCAGCCAGCCTCTGCAGAGTGACATTCATCCACCTCCGACAAACACTTGAAGAGATATAACTACCATTATCGTCGCACCTTCGTTTGTGTGTTCAGCCCCTGGATGATAAAGAACCGCGTATCATCGTGCCGGCTTTCTTTATACGAAGCGCTGATTGCCGGTATCATCTTGAATCTATTGACTCAGCTGTGGAATCACATCATTTGCACTGCTGTCACCTCCCTCTCTGCTTATACAATCCTGACACCCAGAACTTGATGGTGTCTAATAAAAAGGGAGATGAGAGCTCCTGACTAATGTATGGTATGAATCACCAGAGTGCTTGACATCCCAGCTTCTTTGGGTACGTGACAAGTCCAGGGCCTACTGGAACAAGCAGCACCATGGAGATTTGACTGTATAGAGGACCCAGTTTTGTCAGCTCCACCCCTCCCTCAATGCACACCCCAAGGCTTTTGTCACTCGATGCAGCAAGGCAACATTAACACTTGCAATTCAGTGAAAGCACTAGCAAAACTCCAACCTGCACCACTCAGAAGGACTTCAAAATGAGGCCCACTTGGCGTGCCTCTACCAAAGCAAATGCAGTTTACATCGTATTGCCTTTGCATGAGACTCTAATGCAGCTTTTAAAATATTTAGCACCTCACTTTCTTGCTTGCTGCCTTCCTTTCACTAGTAATAACTTTCCATTGGGAAAAACTTCTGTTGCAAGCTAATAATAATCCTGCTGAGTGCACAAGCTCAATGCTAAGTCTTCAACCTTTGCCCATGGACCTTGCACACGTGGAATTGAGAATCATAGACCATGAAGCTTGGAAGGGACCTCAGGTCATCTAGTCCAAGCCCCTGCTCAAGGCAGGACCAGCTCCAACTAGAACATCAATGAGAATCGGTCCAAGTCCTAACGGCGCAAGGACTTTCTCTACAATGGCCTAGGTTGTCATTGGGATGGGATCTATCAGGAGCATAATAAATATTCTACCTGTTGCCAGCGCACTCCGCTTGCATTCATGTTGGAGACGTGCGTAATTTGCTCAACTGCATAACACAAAGGCAGTCCCAATTTTTGGCCTATTGCTTACTAGGAGACTTTTAAAGCAGCCCTGGTCTGACAAGGCCCGGCCAATGCTATTAGAGGTGGAGGCGGCTTTGAGAGAGGAGGTAAGGAGTCATAGAGAGGTTTGAAACACTTAATGCAGGATGTTCCTGCGATTAATTAGCATCGGCTACCTTGAGTCTGGATAAGCCATATGGGGGTAGGTGCATTGCTTTGGTCCAGGGGCTATGCACAACAGTGGAGACCGTGATTATGGATCATAGGCAAAAGACACCCATTGCCAAGGTGATGTTTCAAAAAATACCCCTCATTTATAGCAACTCAAACAGTCTCCAGAACTGCAGTCATTAACCGTTCCAAATGCCTTCTCCTAACTTGACCATAAACATAACTAATATTGCACAGGTCTCATCCGAGTATATTTACAGATCTCTGCTTATGATTGAGCCATGTGGGAGCCATCTTATGGAGATGCCAGAAGAGACTTACCCAGAAAGGGAGGCGAGTGCTGAGAGCAGAGGGCTCCGCGACCGAGCAACTGGCTATTGCAAGGGGTGGACGGCGCAGCTGGCAAAGGGGAGAGTGGAAGCGCGCTGTTCAAATGCTCTTGGAACAGCTCAACCCGGGCTGTGATGGACTCTCCATTACTAGAAATCTTTAAGTCAAGATTAGACATCCTTCTGAAAGTCAACTTCTGGTTGAGCTAAAGAGTATCAGATACTGGGTTAAATTCTAATGGTCTCATCTAGGCTTTTAATCCATTCGGGCACTTAGTGAGCACATAACAGTTATGTTTCTACAGCAAAAGGCAGGGAGCAGTCCCACTGAGCAGAAAGTGACTGCTGTTCGGCCTGTGGACCTTGCATTACTCATGAAGAAGGTTAAAACTCATCTTGACTCTGAATCACGGCCAAGTCTGCAGGGGTAGCAGTTAGACTTGGGATAAAAGTATGAAAACTACACAAAACAAAACTTCCAAAAGTCCTTCTCACCGTGCGTGGCAGACAAATGCGTGTGGGAAATGAGACGCCAGGAAGCCGTGCAATGCCACTGGCAGAGGTCCTTGTTCCTAGCAGATCTTTGCACTGAAGAGTCTTGCTCTGGCTATACCGATAAATTGTTTTGCAATCACCGTATTCTGCCGCACTGTATCTGATGAATTGTCAGTGCTACTTTATCTCTTCATGCTCATTTGCTTTTTTTTGGTTTGTGTAATTGATCTAATTCCGCGCGGCAGGAGGAGGTATCGGCATACCAATACAGACGCCGCTAAGAGGACCGTACTATACTTGGCTTTCATCCTTCCTCTTGTCCTCTACACCTGACGTGCCCACACTCTTTTTTATTGCATACCCCCTTCCAGATTTGCCAGCTGCCCCTGTACCCCCACCAGCATGCATTTTATATTTTAACCCCTTAAATGCCAATTGTTATAATGAAAATTAAATCCGTCATTACACAATCTCTCCTGCGTGCCCCCCAGAGACGTCTTGCGTACGCCCAGGGGACACGTACCAGTTTGGGAACCCCTGCTCTATGGCTTTGCTGAATGGCAGTGACTTCATCTGTTCTGATGGGCTCTTCAGGTACTCTCTGTCTCCAAAGCAGGCCGCCCTCCCAATGCAACACAGATTCATATTATTCACATTAGTACAAAGATGATTAACCTCCTCTGTGGCCAGTGCCCTTTTATCAGAATTCTTCCTCTGCTGAAAACATTTCCTGCCTGTTCTTCCTGAAAGGGAGCAAGATAACAACTTCCCCGAGCATGTCATACCAGCTCCTTAAATCAAATCGAGCTCGGTTCAGCTCCGCTCAGATCGTATCTACTGGACCATAGTTCTTGGTGTGTAAGGCACATTTCAATAGCCACTCGAGAAACTTCTTCCTCCATATGATCTAGCTTCCAATGTATGTGTGTATCCTATTTCTCTAAGGGCCCTCATTACATTACCATCCATGTCTTCCACTCTTCGTTATGCGCTGAGTAACATCTGTCACGTACTTTGTTGTTTCATCCTCTTCCCAGGAGCATGACTGTGTGCACCTTCTCTCTGGGCTTGCTCAGGAACAGGTGCCTCCCCGCTGGGCATCCCAAGTGGAGCTCTTCAGTGTCTAGGACACACCAGTGTGTGTTCAAAGGAAAAAGGAGAGACTCCTTCTCTAATACACTAGCTATTTTAGTCCAGAATGGGAGTACAGCTGTTTGCTGCCCTCATGGACAAGCCAACCAGGCTTGGGTTGGGTTTACATGTCTCGGGCCGAGCTCCTTTGGAGGTATGCAGACCTCCTGGAGCAGATCACGTCCTGAGTGAAGTCTGGGAATAGGGGTGGGATGCTGGTCGGTGGGTACAGGTGTGGCAGGCCCACTGTGCTCATGGGCTCCCTGAAGGTGCACAGTCTTTCCCATGACATAGGCAAGCAGCTTCTTAAAGAACTTTGTGCTCGTGGATGCAGGCCGGGACCATTCAGGATCGATAAAACACTGTGCCACCTTGGAGAGCTCCTGGTGTCAGGACGCCACGGCTTCACTGGAGGCTGACTGCCAGCTCTTCTTGATGCATACCGCCAGCTCGGGATGGGCTTGGAGATAGTCATTAGGTTTCATCCTTTTTTTCTGCCGTCAGGCTTTGAGTTATGACGCCCTATTGTATTCATCCGGTCAAAATGCCAAGCAACATGTAAGGAAATACAGAGTGGGGGTGGAGGGGAAGGACCTATTTGGGACACGCATTCATTCAATTGCTGTCTTTATCCTCTTGACACACACCCAAGCTTCGCCGTGCATTCATCTCCCTCCACCATCATTCATCGCCCCCCCACCTCCTACGTCCCATAAGCCAGCGACTTCCACATCCCCTCCATCCTTAAAACATGCCGCCTTCTCTGGGACTTCCTGCCCTGTTCTTCTCATGAGAAATAACTCTCCACCTATTTTGTGTCTGAACTGTCCTCCCCTGGATGGCTTCTGTCAGAGGTAGATGATGAGCTATTGAAGGCAGGAACTTTTCAAAATGTTCAGTGCCAGGAGAGGTTCAGAGGCGGATGAATAAGTGACAGAGATGCTCTCACTTTCTGCTCTGCCCCCTTTCTCCTACACTGTTGAAGTGCCATTTACCTGCAGCATTTCATTAGCCAGCCCTGCTCCTCCTTCACACAAGATCCCGTCTCGCTCCGCGCTGTCAAACCCAGTCACGCCGGAGGAGGGGGAATTTTCCCAGGGCACACA
>JAGPOW010003182.1:12584921-12619530 GCA_030014935.1 Caiman crocodilus | reverse complement strand
CCGCGCTGACTTGCACCCTAGATAATAAACTTGTAAGTACGCGCAGCGTCTTTGTCATTTAGCTTGGCAGTCTGGGAGACGCATCTCTCAATTGTCTAGCCCGCTGAAGAGCTGCCAACTGCTACAGACAATCTGGCTCTGTCTTTGTCCTCGCTTTTCCCCTTTTCAGAATAAAATGTGTTTTCCACTTTCTTGGACACTCGCTGTATAGCTCCGGCCTTGCTCTTCCCATCACAAGAGACTCTTACTGCTTTTAGAGGCTCCTCCTCATTTTTAATCAGCATTTTTTCTTTTCAATACGCCTTCCTCCAGCCTGCTCATCTTAAGTGGTCTTTTGAGCCCCGGGTCACGTTCCCACCTGTCAGCCTCTCTTCTCATCTTCCAAAATCCCTGCGTTCCTCTGGGGGCGTCACTCAGTACTCCTTGCACTCGTTAACCTTGATCTGTCGAGTACACGTGAAATTGTCATCACGTGGCATTCGTATAGCTAGAAATGACACTGCTTTATCAGGGCAATGGCTTTTCAATAGGCCCAGCATTCACAGCCCTCTTAGCTCTCTTCCCAAAGGCAAGGGGAAAGCTCAATAGAGAGAAGAGGCAGGGGACAGCCTCCTTTGGCCACGGCTCCAGATGAACAGACCCTGTCACAGGCAGCTCGTTTCCACCTAATGCAATAGGAGCCTGCTTCCTTCAGCCACAAGCCCAGCTGGACATAATAGCTGCTGGAGATAACTAGATAAGCAACTTTTCTGAGCACCAGTACAGGCCTCCTTGGTGCAAAATGGGATGATTCTCCTTTTCCTCCTTTTCCCTAGCTACTCAAAGGGTGCGTCTATGTGAGATGCTAATTGCACTGCAGCTAATAATACTGTGCAGTGGCGTGCTAGGCAAAACCTGTGCTATTACACTACTGTGCAGTAGTATTAGGCTACTGTGCAAGAAGCATCACTAAAAACCCATGTGCAGTAATGCAAGTTACTGCACATTGATTGTACTTGGTTAACCAAGTATGACACTTAATGCACAGTAACTATGGGGCATTAATGAATGTGTAGACGTGCCCAAAGCACTTTCTGGATTGTAAAGGATGGAGGTTTGCACACCTCTCATACTCATCTGCTATCGACCCCTGTCTCGCCTCCTCTTTGCAGCGTGTGACATGGATGCCCACCCAGTGCTGGGGACTGCCGGCACACGGCTCGCTGCAGAATCACGGTCTTCATCAGCAAGGAGCTAACTTCTTTGTACAGCACCCGGCACAGCGAGCTTGGGATCCTGATTCTGTTTCCTCTGCTGTGTGTGCTGTTTGCACAATAAACATCGAGCAATCGTTTAGCCAGAGGAAAAGGCAGTCAGCAAATAAAAATAAATGGAAAGGCATCTTAAAAGCCCATGTGAGGTTTGAGCAGAGGAGTTTATGATTCAGTTTGAACATCTGGTTGTTCTGGTCTCTCCCCTCCTCCCTCTCTCTGTTGAAAGGACCTGAGAAGCTGCTCTTTTTTCCTTCCAGGATAACATACAGATACAGCCTGGATCAAGGGAGCCACGAGATCTTTTTTTTTTTTGCAAAATCCATCGAAACAGTGTGCCACTGCCTTTCCTATCAGAGCAGTAGATGTTGCACTACAAGTGCCTGAATGTGAGTGGTCTGGAAAGGTCAGTGTAAGCATGAAGTTTCTGCCTGCTCTACAAAGGGTTATTATTACCTCGATCCTTTCCAATCAAGGCCAAAAGCCTCACCCTCCTTATATTTCTCCTCCATACTTCTCACTCTGTTTACTGCAGAGCTTTATTAGTCTTCCAAAAAAAAAAGAAAGAAAAGAAAAGAAAGCAGGAGGGAAGAGGGGAGGTTTTCATTGTGATATTGCTTGGCTGTCTTACAGGACTACTAGTATGACAAAGGCTCGTAAAGAAATGTACTAACGAGCTTTGAAACCCATTAAGACAAGATGCCTAATTATGTGAATTTTATGCACTCTGGGCCATGACTGCCCCACAAAAAGAAAGGAGCTGATGCTCAGACTACATTTAAGATGTGACTTAAATAATGAAGACAAATAATTTCCCAGTGTCCTTAACTCACCCACTCCAGAAACTCACCCACTTCATGTGATGTGCTGGTTTTGGAGGGACGAATATTGATACTGGGGTAGGATCTACAGGCTCCAGGAATGGCCCGTGGGTGTGAGGAGACAGTCAGTGGCCAAAGAAATCCAGACTCACTGGAAAACGTTACATTAAAAAAAAAGACACAACTTTTTTTGCACCTTAGTCGATGATTGGCCAACAATTGACCAACAATTGACCAAAGTTACCAGCTTGTGGCTGGTAATTTTGGAGGGTGACATGCTGATTGGTGCTTCGTGCTCCCATTCTTTATGGTTTGGCATCCCCGCTAGACTTCCTGTCCCATAATGCACTGCGGAGTAAATGAGATGGCAATGCAGGACTACGGTGAACCTTTGATGAAGAAGCTTGGCGTGCCAACGAGAATGGGAGCATGGAGTTTGGGGCGAGTATCTCATTTAATTAGCCACCTCGGGGTACACCTCCAGCAAATGCGTGTGATGGGGGGAGAAGGGGCACACATCTTGCTATCAGCCATAATCAGGTAGGAACCAGCTATAACTATTTAATTCTACCAATGGACCTGTAAGGGCTGAGGGGTTATTTCCATGCAGTGATAGAACAGGAGCAGCACTAATGCGTTACCACCAGCTCAGAGAAATACATGGGCATGTGTTGCGACCACAGCAGGAATCGTGTCCAAGCATGACTAGACTAGACTAGACGCGACCTCCTGAGGTCCCTTCAACCTGAATTTTCTATGACTCTATAGGTTGTGGGCCTGACCCATAGCTCTCGCCTCTTCTGAAATTGTGTAGCCCATTACTAAAGACCGAGTTTCCTGTTTCCTTTGGTCTTTCTGCTGTCCCTTCCTCAAAGAAGGTACGGGGCTGCCAAGTTTTACTGCAGAGCCCATCAAGCGGCAACACATCTGGTGCTGGGTGCAACAGAGCTGCTTAGACAACATCTGTCTGGGATGTCGCATACCCTTGGGGCCAAATCTTTGCAAAGATCCTAGTCTCCCCCCCAGTCCCCAGCTGGAGGTAACGGAGAAGCAGAGGGTGGGAGGGTGAGAGCGCTGTTTGCCACGTGTATCAACCAAAGGCACCAACTTCCCCGCACGTGCCGTCTCACCATCCAACCCATGCTAAATCTTTATTTCAGTGCGTCCAATTTCTTGCCTGCTTTGCTGCTTAAATCCACCCCTCAGTAAGCAGCCAATGATTTATAGTGTCCTCCTTTTGGTCCTTGCTTTCCTGAGATGCTCCATACAATTAATGCTTCGTTTTCAAGCAAAAGCTGCTCTGGAAATTACCTCGATACCTGTATCCTCGCCTTTGATTTTCTCCTAGCTTGCGTGTGTGTCTGAGGCGAGGAGACCCAGGGCTTGGCTGCACTTGCTAGATGAGACAGCTAATTCTTCCCCGGAGAGAAGCGTTTAATTGGGATTCATCTTTGTGGCTTCAGAGGCCAAGGTCACGGAGGTCGCCAAACCCTTTGCTGCTCCGAATGAGAAATTAATTCCTTTCATTTCTGAATTTAGAAGTCTTACTCAAGCTGCTTTGAGGGCTTGGAGGAAGGGAGGCAACTCCAGACCAGAAAAAGAAAGAGCGCTAAAGTGTGATCGAAAATATTTTGTTTCAGTCCAAGCCCTAGAAAAAAAACCCGTGAGATAAGTGACCCGCTCAGCAGTCTGAGTTTCTCAGGTTGCCTTCCGAGGTCTTTGCTGCTCGAGTATTAGAGATGCTGGGTGTTTGTGCCTTTAGGAAAGGATGCTAACAAAACTCTCGGGCTCGCCTATCCATCCCCATACGGATCAAATCGGTCACTCGGAGACAGAGGCCAGATTTCCGCAGGCTTCTATACAAAGGCACCCACGACTTCGGCTGATGCATCTGCTGGAGTCCATGTAGATCTCTATTTGTGCCCCAAAATGCAGACGGACACAGCGAGGCGTGCTTCTTTTACAATGGGCTGCTTATTCACACGGCATGGCTCTGAAAGGGCTCTCTGCCGCAGGGATCGCTCCAGCTTCCTCGGGGAGCCGAACGATGCGTCTGGATAACATCAGTCTAATGAGAGATTGTTATTTATTAAACATTTTTTTCCCGGCCTTTTCCCCCCTCCTCTCCCCTCCCATGTAAGGAAGGGGGATTTTAATTAGCTCGCCAAGCTTCTTAGCCCAAGGAGAACTGCAAGATCACATGCCACATGCTGCTATGCTAAATTAGGCCTGGACCTTGCTTCAGCATTGTAGCAGCAGAGGGCATAATTGACCAAGTCTACAATCCCTGTTGCGTTCCCATCACCATTTCTCTTGCAGCAGGGGAAGCAAATCAATGCACCGCTGCCCAGATTGCCACCTGGATTTAAAATAAAGTCATTCTTTCTCTGCCTTACTGCAGCTCTCTCTTTAATAAATCAGGGTGTCATTTCATAGCAGTCCTTGCACCTCTTGAGCCTACCCCACTTGGCAGACACGTTAGAGCTATTTGTCAGTATTTCCAGTTTCTCTTATCAGCTAATCAAGGAGCGTTTGATTTCAGCCAGGGCAATGGGCGTGTGGACCCCACCGGAAGGGTCTCCCCGTGGGCTGTCTAGCTGCAGAGAGACCTGCACAAAGCAGCAAGACCACACCAAACACTCAGGACCGTGGAGGGCCTGAGCACGAAGCCCTGGCAAACTTCGCACTGTTATAGTTCAGCTTCCTATGGCTTGGAGAGGCAATCAGGACTCGTGGTAGAGGTGATATCTTTTATTAGACCAACAAGATTTTTGCAAAAAAAATTTTAAAATCTTTAATGACAAGCTTTTGGGCACAAACACCCTTCATCAGGCGTCCGAGAAAAGATTGTAAAAGTTCTCCCGGGTAGAAATGGAAGTTCACAGAGGAGGGTTTGTGCTACAGCACACTCGCTGACGCGCTGATGGCCTGACTTAATGTGTGTATTGAAAATAATGGCAGACAAGGTTCTTTGGGTCAACCTGATATCTCTCGTGAGGCCAACTCAAATAGTTGGAAAAATTCGTCTTTCGGGTATAAATGCCCTTGATCAGACTGAGGAGGCATCTCACGAAGCGTGATGAAAGGTATTTATACCTGCAAGCTTGCAAAGAAGAATTTCGCCAACTATTTGAATTGGTTTCATAAAAGATATCAGATTGACCCAAAGAACCTTGTCTGCCCGTGTCCTTAGACCAGCACGGCTACAACCCGCACCCTTGAAAATAGTGGGTGTCTTTGCAGTGACTTGAGTGGCGGGAAGGGAACAGGAAAGGCAACCTCGCCAGGAGACTTTGAAGAGCTTTGCTTTCAGCCACTGGGCTTTTCAAAAGTGCTTGGTGTTGGTACAACTCACTAGCCATAGATGAGCATCAGAGCTTTCCTATAGATTTCAATAGCCAGCAGTGAACTTAACTGAAAATCCTACCCATTTCCTTTCACGTGTAAGGCTGATCCTTCAGGCTGTAGGCTGCAATGCTTTGCCTTTGTGAAGAGCAGCATGCTGTGCCATAGGAGACCAGACAAGGTGTGAATATGTTTGTGCCCTTATGCGATGTCTTCAGCTCTGTGCAGCTAGCATAATGTACTTAACAATGGTAAAAAAAAACCCTTCGAAATAGGACTTTTGCAGTGAGACTCTGAGATCACTTTCCTTTGCACGGAAACAAAGAGGAGTCAAGGCTTGGACTTTGCGTGTCAAACACACGAGTGTGTCAAACTACCGCATTGCTGGTACTCCAGCCCTGCAAGCAGCTTGTCAATTTGCAGACAGTTTAAAGGAATTAAGAGACGCAAGAGTCTTAATAAACAAGCATTAAATATATTTCAGTATACAAATAATTAGCACAGGCACATCAAAAGAAGGTCTCGGTACCAAGCTGCAGTGATTCAGTAATTGGCACCAGCCATACGCTGCAGCTCTGTGATGGTTTGGCACCCTGCCCTTCCCATCTTTTGCCATGGACAAGTATGCATTTTGGTGCCACTGATCATAATTAGTGTCTCCTTGGCGTTGGTGCCGAGTCTTCACAAGCCGAGCCGCGTAGCCTGCCGGTCAGTGGTGCTCTCGTGCCACCTTCCCCTTCTCTTGGAGGGAGCGGAAGGAAACGGTGCAGGACAGCAGCTTCCTTTGGCTGAATCAGGATGCAAGAGGAAGGTCCCGGGGCCTCATGCTGGACAATCAGCAAAAAGCAAGCACCGGGCTCCTTTTTCAGGGCTGCATGGCGGCACCGTGGTTCTCGCTGACATTTTGCTTCTCCATAAACATGTCTTCATTTATTCAGTCTCTACCACGGGAAGCAGGGGGGTTTATACCTTGTTGTGCAATGAAACTAGATGAGCATTAGAAAAGGATGGATCAGGATTAGATCATTTCATACCTATGGCAAATCAGATGCTAGTGGGAAAGTCTGTATCTGTGGTATCGCCAAACCTAAAATGAGAGGCGTTCCAGGGCTAAGATAGTTGTGATTATATCCTTGCAAATGTGGCCATTCGCTTTGTTTCTGAACTAGCAGTTTTCTTCCTCTCTCATCCCCTTCTCGGAGCAGAAGGACAGGACAAGGAGCAATGGGCTCCAGTTGCAGCAAGGGAAGGTGAGGTTGGATATGAGGAAAAACTCTCTCACCAGGAGGGTGGGGAAGCACCGGTCTCCTGCACCTAAAGGTCACCCAGAGCGGTGGTGGACTTCCCATCCATGGAGGTCTTTAAGACCTGGGTAGACCAAGCCTTGGCTGGGATGATGTAGTTGGGGCTGGTCCTGCTTGGAGCAGGGGGTTGGATGAGATGTGACCGCCTGAGCTCCCTTCAACCCTCATCGTGTACAAGTCTATGAGCAGCAAGGAGTGTCGTGCAAGTGTCACCAGCACCTGCGGTCCGCACTAGAAAGGCACCAGTGGAGCCCCACAGGACGGCTAGCCTGGGTACAGGTGAGGGTCACTGCTCGAGTAGCTGCACATGCGGTGGCTGGCAAAGCCAACTTTCCTAGCACGAGCCAAGCAGTGATTTTGCTGCCGCTCCCTGTGACGCAGGCCGCTCTCGCCCCCCTCGACACCGGCGAACTTACCGCTCCGCCTGGAGCTTGTACTGCAGCAACCTCCCCCCCGCCCCAGAAAGTTAATCAACCCAACCCAGCTCCTTTGTGCTAAAATCTGCAACCGCTTCGGGTTTTTTTGCCAATTATCTTAATTTTTCTCCTTAGCCTTGGCAAACTGCCAGGAAAGTTCTCGTTCGACTTTGAAGCCCCTCCGGCTATTCTCCGAACGTCATCTGAAGATCTCCGCTCCTAGCCTTGCGTGCCGGAGCGCTTTGATGCACTCCAGGAACCCACAAGAGGCTCTTCCTCAGCACCCCAGACACAGCCCTGTTTATTTAATCTTCCGTCTTGCTCGCTTTGGCCTCTGGCAAGCCAGCTCCAAGCACACTGATCCTTTGATGCCAGCCACGTGATGGCCCCCCATAGCTCTGCAAGTCTGTTTAACCCGCCGGCAGAAGGGTAAGAATTGCATAAAACCCTGCTGCCACCTTTCTGGCTCTCTTCTAGCACCGCTCTCAGAAGTAATCCTCGGACCGCTTCCCTCTCCGGCGCAGAGACCTCACGCAAACATGCAGATAGAAGGACGTAGCACTGGAGGAGTCCTCCTGGGGCAAGATGTCCAGTTTGCTGGTATCCCAGCCCACCACATCACTAAATCCCTTTCCTTCCTTTATCCAGCTCCATCTTCAGTCTCATCAGGTGCCTGGTACCCACCAGTACTAATAGGAGGCTGTTGGAGTAGCATTTCTCTGATGGTGAGACATTATCTTCCCACCGCCAGCCCCATCTATTCCCAGCCAGTGTATGTCCCTTTGTTTTTGCACTGCTCTTGTCCCCTAGCTTAAATAGCTCTTCTCCCTCGGGGCGCTTCGGGCCTGGGGAGGTGTAGATAGAGAGCAATCATGGCTTCATTTATCATAGAAACAGCAGCCAAGTGCCTTGAGTTTTCCCCTAAGGCTCCTCTGCGTGTCCTTGCTCCGGCTCACCTCCCTTGAACCTGGGTGACCGGAGCTGCGGGCAGAGTCGCAGTTGGGACCCCTTCTACCTTTCCTGCAAACCAGCAATACCTTTCCAGAGACGGTTCGGCCCGTTGCCTTTTTCATGACTGTATCCTGAGGGTGGTTCCAAGTCATCCTGCAATCAATTAACACCCCCTGCTCTTTCTCGGTCCTCTGCTACATCCCGCTGACGAGCCCTCAGAAATTCTTGTTATTGGGCCCTACGTGCTCTTTGCATAATTAAATATCAACTCCTGTCTACTGCTCTAGTCTGCAAAGTCATCCGATTCTTCCAGAGGATCCTTCTCTGTGTGGGCAATGCCTCCCAGCTTTCTGTCATCAGCAACTTTAATCAGCACATCTTTTCTGCGCCAAGGCCATTAAGGAAAATACCAGATCAGACTGCTGATATAAAGACCAGGCCCTAAGGAGCTCCATAAGTAAACTCCCTCCAGCTTGGCAGTACCCACCCCCTTTCAGCACGATCTGGGGTCCTCCTCCCTGTACCAATCCCCATTTTGTGCATCTTAAATAACGATGCCTTATGTAACGCTACCTAATGCTCTGTTTGGTTCAGACAGATTAGATCTACCTCATTTCCCTTGCCCAGAAATATCAGTGATCTTAATTGGCAGCTTTTGTCGCTCGAATGCCTTTTTTTCCCCCCCACTGCTCAGGGGCCGCAGTGAAAACTCACTACTGACCAGTGCCAAGTAATAAACGCTGGGAGATGCAATGAAAATGGGCTGGTTGTGGGAGCACTCCTATCCCAAAAGACTTAGGTGGATCCGTTTGCAAAGCTGGTGCCAGACAGCGCTGGCAGGGCAAAAGCACGTCCGCGTATACATGCAAGAACAACGCTCCCGCATGAGGCGTACCATGGCACAGCAGCTAAGGGGTTGTGCCGTGACCCCAAAGACTTGACTTCAAGCCCTTTTCTGAATCCCTCATAGTCGTCCCAGCTGCAAATGGGTGCCCAGTCATTCAGACTGGGGAAGGGGACTGGTGTGATGCTGGCCCCGCAGCATTCCCGTATGTCCCACTGCCTACAGAGACCAGTGTGCCTTAGCTAGATTGGCTTTGCGAGCCATTGTACACACAACTCGTGTGTAATTGTGGATCTTGTCTGTTCACAGCTTTCTTACAGTCACCTCTCAGGTACCCAGAGGCCTGTGGTAGCACGGGCCATGGTCCCGCTCCTTCTCTATTGAGACTGTAGATGCTGTAGAGCAGACCTGTCTATCACCATGCATTTGTATTGAACCAAGCACGTAGGGCAATGACTTCGGTCGGCATAACAGGCATCACTTTAAGGTAAATAACTCCACCTAATAGCCACGGCTACTTAAAACATCCAGAAATGCCCATTCTGTGCACGGGTGTGATGAGAAAAGCCTGTCTGGTACATGTAGCAACTTCCCACTGCTTCGCTAAGGCCCAAGCTTGCCGTCAACAAGGCCGCCCTTAAAAGTCACCATCCAGGACCATGCTGAACTCCCAAAGGAGGCCTGTCGAATCCTAACCCCATACCCAGTGACCCCGGCCTTTCCGAATGCTTCTTCTGTTGACACAGGAACTGCTCTTTTATTAATGTATCCGGTAACTTCCACACTCGCTATTCAAACAAAGAGACGGTGGATGAGAGCGCCGGCTAATGAAATATTAGCTTTTCATTGAGTACCTTTGGGCCGCAGAGACCTTTTGCAAGATCAAACAACAAAATCATCCCCAAATGCTGGTGTACCCTTTCTTGAGTCTGGCTCTTTCCTTCACAGGTAAAACAAAGGACTGGAAGAATTCAAGCTGCTTTTGAATGGGGAAAATAACCCCCCCGAGCCCTCCTGATACCAGCACTTCAGAGTCCATAATGGAAAGCCCCGCTGAGACCGGCAGCTTCGTAAACACTCTAACGAGCGAACATCTGAACGACCGAGTCTTACTAGCACGGATGTTCACGGGAAGCAAATTTCCAAGTCAAATGAACAAGTTTCCACCTAAAGCCTCCCCGTAACGAGGGAAGGGAAATGGTACGGCGTGACGGAGCTCATCACCAGTTCTCAGCGAGAGCGTTGCTTGTGGCCAGCCAAGAGGGGCAGAGAAAAGGAAGACAATGGAAGAATGTGAAGTGATGAGCACGTCTGGGGAAATCACAGCATCCTCGTGATTAATTTGTGAGACAATGGGGGGGAACATTCACTGAATAAATGCATCTTCAATGATTGAGTCATCTCGACTATTTATACACCCTTGCCTACCCTAGCTGCTAAGAGAGGCTAAATTGAGGCCTCCCTAATGAAATCACATACCTTCCTTAGGGGTTTTCTGCAAAGTGACACGCTCTTAGTCAGCCAAAGGGTGTTTCAGATTAGCTCGGACAAGGTCTGAGATCAAGAGAGCCCATTAGGTCAAGACAGCCCATGGCCAACGGCCGGCAGAGTGGACAGAGCTCTCCAGCCCGTGAACAGGGAAGAAGAGGATGCAGAATTGGTTTCCAGGAGTGGTATCACGAGGCTGGTCTCTGATCAGGTCATACTGGGCCAGGGCTGTATAAACAGAGGGGGAAAAGTGATGATCCCCGCCTTGAAGAACTTCCTGCCTACAGAAACCATGTCCTCAGCCGGGGCCCTATTGATTTGTGCCAGCTGAGGTCTGAGCTGCTCTTGTGCTGAGACTACATTTTACCACGTTGAGCCACAGCCTGTTTTTATGAGAGGCTCAGATCGATCGGGCACGCAGACAGGGTCACATCGCACAGCCACAAATCCTGCCCCGTGGGGGGCCAGGCCCCCCTGCACCTGCTGGGCACCGAGTGTCTAAATGCTGCTCAAAGTCCCGAAAACCTGTCTGTGCAAAAGCTGGGCAGCTCCTCCTTTTTCTCACCGCTGCTTGCGACTGTCCAAGTGCCCCCCTTTAACCTAGCTCGTATGGTCGTCTTGCTTTTGACTCTGCTTGGTATAAATTAGAGCATTCATATTGTTTTAACTCTGTCTCCCTTTCCATAAATGTAGAATGAGCGTGTTGTGCAGGGCCTGGGGTGTGAATGGTGGTTTACCGAGACAGAGCCATTTCTCTTGCACAGTTTGCTTATTAACCCTCATAAATACAGTCCTGTAAGTGCGGAGGCTAGTCTGGCTTTGCAATGCAGCACATTAAATGGTGGCACATTGCACCTCCCACCCACAGGACATCATCATGTCTCTCCTTTGCAGAAGGAGAAGAGAGCATTCAGCCCCATCCAGTGGCAGCTGGATAAATTGCAAGGGGACACCCAACCAGATTAGCCCTGATAGACAGCACATTGGAAGAGACAAGAGCCATCATTAAGTAATTGGGTATTAATTTTCCTTTATACATGGCACTTAAACAACTGGAAGACTGCCTTTGGCTTTTAAAAGACGTGCCATTGAACGTTACACTGGGCATGTTACCAAGAGGAGCTTTGCAATATTTACATAGGAAAGGTAGTAAATGTGCTTTTTTCTTAACTCCAAGTGAACTTGAATTAGAAGAAACCATGCCCAGGTTTTTGCTGCTCTGTGTGCCATCGTTTCTGGGAGGTAAGAAGCACTGTTTGGCAGTGAGACGTTACCGGCGGATGCCGGGGGCCTACATATCACAGCGAATGGCTTCGTATCAGACGCACACGATCACTTATCTGAGAGCAATGCCCAGACCCCAGCCCATAGCTCGTCCCGCTGGCCAAGGCAATGCACGAGCACAAAGCAAGGGACTTGGTACCCAGAAGAGCTGCCGAGATAAGGAGATGTCTATACACAGGGCTCTTCTCTGGGTTTTAATCCACACCCCCCCAGCCATTTGCACAAAAAAGTCTAACATCTGGACCTATACGTGCTTCAAACCCATGAGCTGAAAGTAGTCACTTGGAGTCTGCATTATTATGGATATCCATTTATTTCCCATGCCACCAAAATCCATCTGTTGGAGCCCAAGATTTGCTAGCACCCCCGTGCTATCCCCAAGCCCCCCACGGGCTGTATTTCCAAACCTTTCTGCCCAGTTGCTCCCCACTCGCCTCCGACCCACCAGAAACTACCAGTACTTCACACGGTCCGGTCCCTCTGGCCTGCTCCCTGTCTGCAGTGCTCAGCTCCCCTCAACTTAAATGCCCTAAAACGTGCCATTGTGGCATGCTGCTGGCTGGGCAGACGGGCACGCTGGGTTCAGGCCGACCTTTGCTGTGACTGCAGCATGACACAGGAGACATGCCGGTGATGTGCCCCAGGATGAAACCCCTTGCAGAAAGAGACACCAGAGCAGGGGGGCCGGGGCCGGCCCCTGAATTAGCCACACATCCAGGTGGGCTCGGAGTTGTTCTGGGGCCACATTTCCAGCATCTGGTCAGCAATCAGGGGCTGCAGCCGGAGCTAGGCTGTCTTTGGACAACCGCAGCCACAGGCAGCCCCACGGCGCTCATTGCAGAGGAAACCGCAGCCAGAAAGGGAGCAAATTCTGCGGCAATTATCACGGTTCCTAAGTGGAGACGGGCAAAATGCATCCTTGGAGGGGCAGTCGGATGCAGTCCCCTCTTAGCGGCTGTCTTGACCCTGAAGGAAGGGAAGCGTGGGTCCAAAGTGACAGAGCCTAGCATCCCACGGGAAAAGCAACCCTGCGGGAAGCAGCTGGACCAAGCCAGCATGCATCGACTGGTGCACAAGCCAGACCTTGCTGTCAGTCAGGTGTTTTCCCCGACAAATACCTGCAAAAAGCCTTTGAGGCAACTCTGCGTCTAGTTGATTGAATCCACTAATTATTCTCTCTCCTCTGCACCTTCTGTTACATTCACTTAAGGAATTGGCAGGCTAAAAATTACCTCTCTTGTGCAAATAGGAGCAGTGGCCCCCAAAGAGCGGAAGATCAGCTGACATGCAGCTGACTTGCTTCTACTTTGGCATAGGACACCCGGGGAGAAAATACACCCCTGCTGCCAAAATAGACAGAGCCAGTCTAGCCTTGAGCTTATCGAACCCTGACTACAAGGCTCTCTTGTGCCCCTTTCACATCTGGAGCATCACTTGCGTCATGTGCCCACATCCAGCACACCAGGGCAATGCACTGAATAAGTGGACGCTGTAAATGATCCGCCTGCAAGTGCGTGGTAGGAAGTGCTCAGAGGGCAGCTCTGAAATGCATGGAGGTCTCTGTGTGAATCCAGTCCGCCTCCCATGACCTGTTACAAGCTCACTGAGCAGTGACTAACTCTAGGCACAGCACACAGCGAGATGACAATAGCTTTGCTGGCAAACAGCCTTCGTGCTCCAGCGATTCATTTACTAAGTCAGGCCATTCTCCCCAAAAGCTAGAAACTCCAGCACTGCCGCTGGGACTCTATGCTGTTGGTTTCATATTGTTATACAGAAGCTTTTTGTCCCCCTAAGGCCACCCCAACTGGATCTTGAAAAGAGACAATAAATGGCCACATCTGTCTGAACGTGGAAAGAGTCATTCCAATAACCTGGAGAGCTTCTTCTTCACCGTTGTGTCTCCAATCCAATCTTTCTATGTGGTCTGCTCCCAAAACGTTGCACAGGCCTCTGCTTCTGGTGTGGGTGATGCCGGACCTTGTGGGGTGCATCTCCTGAGATGCCCTGGAGCACCCATGATTTCATGAGACAGTTGCAAAGCTCCTGAGATGGCAGGTGAAGCAAGAAAAGTCCAAGGCATGTGAGCCCCTATTTCTAGATAAAAGCACCGAGACCGCTCAGAGACAGCCAGGCCATGCAACTGCCTTTTGCCCTTCTCCCATCTCCTCTTTTGCCCCTCTCTGTCTTCATGGACACCTTCTCCTGCTCCACCAGGCAAGGTTGGGTATTGGCTGCCAAGAACCATTGGGGAGGTATTCAGGAACATTTCTCAGTCTCTTTCTCCATGAAAAGAAACAATCAATCAAACATCCATCACTGATCTTCACATTCATTCATTGGCTTCGGGGTACAATGCCAATTGTACCCCAATTCAGTGCCAATTGTACCCTCATTTCCAGTTCAGGGGATGCTCCCCAACTTTTGCAGTGGGGGGTCTGTCAGTCCTCGGGTATGGTGCAGCAGAAGGCACTTGAATCTCCTTTTGAGGGACGGAAAGGCGATCTCAAGCTACGGGAAGACCCCTCAAGCCCAGTGGAGATTTCACCCTCTGGGATCTGTTCAGCAGGAAATTGCTTCTTCCCGTGGTCAGCTCATGGGGTCTCTTCACCCATAGACTCTCCCTGTCCTACAGCTGGATCCACAACCACCTTCTGCTGCTTGCTCTTCAGAGGCAGAACAGCAGAGGCCAAAGCTGCCAGGGAAGCACTGACCTTTCTGGTCTCGTCTGCATGCAAGAACTAGCCATGCAGTTACCCTGGAATAACAGGCTTATTGCAGTAGAGCTAATGCTTGTCCAGCAAACGGACACGTCTCAGCAGCATTGCAAACCTGCTAGGCTTGTGCTGGTATAAACTCTGGCAGCAAAAGGCTAATCCCCACACCTGCCCTGAAACGATGCAGCAAGCTGTGTGCAGCCCGGCTTCGGTCTGCTCTGGGTCTTCTGGCAGGGGGAATAAGCCACGGAGGCACCAGGTTTTAATAAAAACTATAAAACAGGGGAGCTTCCTAAAGGGCTTGCAGAGGTTTCGCTCCTCCCAGCATCTCCAGGCGCAGACACCAGCACCAAGGCCGTGCAAAGCAGTCCCGGACCCGTCAGCTGATGCGCTGCGCTGCGGGGTGGGAGAACAAGCGGTGTAGTCTTCCTGCCCTCCCCCCGGCTCCCCCAGCACAGCTGCAGCCGATTACAGAGCCTGCACAAAGCCTCCGGGGTCAGATGCGTGCCTGGCGTCCAGCAGCTTATCTCCATGGAGGAGGATGGAGTTGTGCAGGGGATCTGGCCCTGACACGTGCCAGTAATGAGCTCTGCCAGCTGCCTTCGGCTTGGGTCTGCTGCTGACCAGGAGGCCTCCGGCCCTACAAAGCAAAGCCAATGTGTCTTGCGTGATCGGTGGGCGAGCACCTCCGCCAGGACGAGCAGGTGTGCATTGCAGCGAGGCCCGGAAAAAACCAATCATGCTCCCTGCTTGCCTCCGCGCTCCCGCAGAGCTGGGGCCAGCCCTCTCCGCCGCCACAAGAAATAGAGCATGAAAATTCGGCTTGAACTTTATCCGTGACGCTCATCCCTCTCTTCTTTTGCAGGGTGAAATCCTAGCGGGAAGGGGAGAAATCCCTGCTAATCATTTGGAGGAGGGCTCTGTGGTGCACATTCATGTGTGTGTGTGTGTGCACACGCGTCTGTGCCGCTACGGGGTTCTCTCTCCTGGCAAATCTGAGCAAGGCACGCATTAGATACAGGAGGGATTTCTAATGCTGCGTTCTGCGGCAGGTCCATCTAACCCTTTTAGTATCTTACTAAATGCTGGGCAGGGCACTCTGGGACACAGCCTTGCTATGCGCTGACCCTGGTCTCTGCCTGTCTCCCGAGGGGGAGAGGGAAGGCAGGGGGTTATCTGCTACTGGTCCAGAAAGCAGCAGTTATCTCTTCCCGCTGCTCAAGCGCTTGTAAGATGAGTAGCTGAGGCAGAGAAACACGACTTCTTTCAGTGCTTCCACTGTAAGCACGCATACAAAACCAGAACAGGTCAGCGCTAAATGCCTTTCCAGGATGTATCGCTGCGTCTGCTAGGTTAGCTTTCTACTGTCTCCTAATCCAGGAACCGGGCTGTAAAAAGGCGAGTTAACAGTGGATTTAAAAAAGCCGGTCAGGAGAAGAGTATCATCTATTATAGGGAGGCAAATTAATGGTGCATGGGCAGCAAAATGCTTCCTGGCTTATCAGAGAGAGAAAGGCGTTTCTGTTTGGGGGGGATTTACTTTCCAGCAGCGTGCACACAGCAGCCGTGTGTGCTCTCATGGCGAGGAAGTCCCTCGTGCCTGCAATCAAACTGGCCTAAGAATAATTTGCGCCGAGCACAAATTCGGCCTTACTGGAGAGCAGACGATGGCACTTTAACATCATAAATCCTTAAACATGAACATCTAAACCACGCCGGGCTCAGGAATACAATCTGATTTTCTGTCTCAGTGCGCTGTCTACCATGTTCCCCCATATATTTTTTAGCAGACATCTGGCCCATTTGCATCACTTTGACTGATGCAGGGGCTGAATCTGGCAACACATACACTATGCATATAACTACGATTAATAGTATTATAACTATGCTGGCATCAGTGGAGGTAATCTGATACAGAACTGGAGAACCAGGCCTGTATCTGGAGAAGTCTCTCTTTATATAGTCAAGATGCTCAGTCAAGTGCACACTGCAACTCGGAAAAGAGCTACACAGATCAGCTTGGTAAATCTTCATGCTCCCCTTGGTCTTGGCCAGGCTGCGTGCTAATCGAGTCCCGCAGTGTAACTCAGAGAAGCTGCAAGGTTGCGCTAACTTACAGCAACAGCCAACAGCCCCAAGAAGCCAAGACGGTGCCAGAGACCACCAGGACAAACAGCAGCTCTGCAAACGCCCACTTTCCCCTGATGGTGCCCACGTCTGCTAACTGCTGAGCGCAAATCGCAACCAGCTGAAGCTGGGCTTCCTCTGTCCTTGCTTTTCTTAGTGCATGACTGTCACCAAGCGATGGTGGGCAGAGAGGTGCAATTCCCCTAAGCCCCTGGGAAACTCCTCCAGACGTCCACAGTCGCCGCAGCCCGTTCCAAAGTGCTTTGCAAAAGGAAGCAGGCTAGCAGAAGGCCAAAGTCACGGACCGGTGTCTTAGCAGATGGGGTTTTGTTCGGTTTCGAGCAGTGATGGGAAGATGTCAGAACAGACGGCGGAGAACTCGCCACTCCAAGTTGGGCAAGGAAATGTTGGCGTAACCATTAAACCTTCAAAACATTTTTAACTTGCCTGCCGTTCAACAATTTCGCTGGGTCACAATACTATTACTGGTATTATTATTACCATATTGCCTGCTCTGAGCGTTCAAAAGGCACGCGTCAGCGTCTCCCCTCCAATCCTGAGTCCGGCTTAAAAACCGATAGATTTTCAAAAGCGGCATCCATACAGGCAGGCAAGTTTCTTTGGGTAGATGCGATATCTTTTATTAGCCCAACCAGTTGGAAAAATTGTTCTTTGCCAGCTTTTGGGTGCAAACGCCCTTCTTCAGGCACAGGGAGCATCCTGAATCAACACGGGGTTATTTTTATCAGTCTCCAGAGGCCTGAGCCACCAGCAGCCATGGATTTAAGGTGTTTCTCTGGGACTACGAGGAACAGAAACTTATTTTCTTGAAAAGAAAAAGAAGAAAGCAAGCTGAGCTTCAGTCATGCCCTGTTTCCAAGAGCTGTACCAGAAGATCACACCAGATCTTGCAAGAACTCGGGATAAAACTGCGATAGCTGGCAGCAGGGTATTGTGCCGGGTGAAAAGTGCTTTTCCAGCCTGCCCTCTCTGAGGTCTGAATGCGTGTGAATCTTCTTTTCCTTCCCTGTATTTCTCAGCTTTGCGTTACCAAACCTACATGGGCTCCAAAAGGCAGTCATGAATGCGTCACGTATGCCACTCGCAGCAACCCCCTGGTTAAACACTAGATTAACACACAGAGGAGAAGGCTGTGGCTCTGCTGCTGGACAAAGCCCAGCCAAATATGATACAGCAAGAAAGTTGCTCAGGGGATTTTCTGGAGGTCTCCTCCAGGATGGGACCGGGCTCAGAGCACGCTGCTTGGCCGCAGCAAGAGGATTTATTTCCCTCTCCTCACCACGCTCCTCTCCCTGCTTTCTCCACCGCGTGCACACCTTGGGAGCTTCTTCATCAGGATTGACCCGAACGGTAGACGTACAGCTTCACTGTGAGCGAACATCCCAATTCATCGTTCGTGCTACGTATCCTTTCGCTGTGATTAAACAGCTCTTCTGTAGGACATGAACTTCACTTAAGACTACACGGCTTATTTGGGTTTGCAAATACAGATGCAGCCCTGCTCAAACCGCTATGCCTGGGAGCCAGTGACAGGATATAAAAATAGCTTTTGCTGTCAGCATGGCTTCTTCTTATTTGTATTCTGAGTATCATCACTTTGGCAGGCACAGGAAGCTCTTCTTGTTTGCATTTTATTTTGCCTGCAGAAAATTTACAGTTCAAGTGACTTCTCTTTGCTTCATCAGGCTAATCGGATGACAAATTGCTTGAGCTACAGAGAAGAGACCTCAGACAACAGAAAATGGTAACAGAAGAAAAAAACTAAATGCGTGCTAGTGGTCAGAGCGAGTGGTTTTGTTCTGTCGCTGTCTCTAATTTTGCCCCCGACAATTTGCCCTAACCTGATGACGGGGATCTACAGACTCAAAAACGCTGTTTCCTTTCGACGAGACTATGAGCCTTATAAGATCATTGGTTCTCAACCCGCTGAAAAGAGCTGCGTTTTCTGCTCTAAGCTCCCTACTTCCACCAAAGCTTCACGAAGCACGGAAGGAAGAAGAGGTTTCTCTTGTGCTCATCTTGTTTTGAGTGCCTGGTGGTTTGCTGCTGCTCGGGGTTAGCTGGCTAACGCACACCCAAAGGTTTGCCTGTGTTTTTGACAGAAAGTGGCAGGGGGTTATTTTTTTCCCTTCCTTACCATGCTGGCTGCCCTTGCCTGGAGTGACATGGAGCAAAGGCAACAATAATACATCGCCCCCTTTTTCTCAGCGCAGCCTAAATGTCAGCGTTGGGACTTTGAGCTGCCTTCGCCGAGAAGTTGAAGTCCTCTTTCATGTTGTTCCCTGATATTTTCCGTAACAGGCTCCAGCCCTCGGTCTATTATTTCTTCTACAGACAGAACTGTGGCACCATCTTCTGGATGACTCTTTAGACTATAATAAAAGCCATCTCAACGAGAGATCTTTCTCTGCCGCTGCTTACAATGAGGGCAACTTGAATATTCATCGAATGCACGCTCCTGATTACAGTAGACTTTAAATAATTTGATTATACAGTCCCTTTTGGAAACAGTAATAAGAGCTACAGTCGAAACACTTGATTGCTAAATATTATCTCAAGAGAACAAAAATAAATAGTGTTTTTCTTCTGGGAAAAGAAAGAGAGACCCATAGCATGGCGTTCTCTAAGAGGAAACACTGGGCAATATTTTTTCCCCACCCCAGGACTAACATGACGTCTGCAAAAAGTTACTTTTTTAATCTGATGCCAGAATTAATTCCTCTGTGGCTGGTTGTTATTTGCTCCTACAAGTTTTTATTTTAATGTACAAAGCATTAGAGAGCAATGAAGGCAATATACGGACGGGTCTGCACGGCATACGCCGAAGGCCGTGGAGCTGGGGGATAACAGAGAGTAAGGCAGACTCTCCTGCATACACTGAAGTCAATATTGCTCTGGCAGCTAACATCACCTAAGGCTGCTATTCTGTGATCTTTGATGCATAAGACAAGGCCCTGTTTGGCTCTTTAGCTTTTAAGGCCTGTGGTAGGAAGGGGGTAAATAGCTCAGTTACTAGATAAAAGCTGCGTGCGTTGCTTGACATTTGCACATATGACTAACGAAGCTGGTAAAAAAAAAAAGCTTAAAAAGATTTTTTGTTGCTATTTTTTACTGTGTTTAAAATAAGAACAAGTTCAAAATGGGACCTATTCTTTTTATTGAGAATCAAGAAATTGGCAGCTGCCTGGTACACCTTTACAAAAGTTAACCCCCAGCTGAATACTTTGGGGGAAATTGGAGCTATATATTTATTTATCTTCGTGTATATTTAATTTAAAGCATCTTAAAGGCCCTCAGCCTCCAGGGGAGGTTTTTACATTTCTCATCATAAGCACAAAGATTGCAGGATTATCAACCTGTTCATGCTGTTTAAAATAGTAACACTGGCTGTCCCTTCAATACACGCAAACTTTCATCCTTCTCCACGTACGGAGGAGTTTTAACAGGCAGCGTGCCTCGCGCTGGCTCCTCAAAACTTTATGCTTCATACTGAAGCTCACCAATAAAGTCAAAGAGCTCGTCCATGAATTCAAAGGACGTTGTGCCAGTCACCTGTCTTCAGACCAGCACGATCGATCGGATCGTGGAAAGCGAGGGTGGAAGGGTGCTTAGGCGGTCGCATCGAGTCCAGCCCCCTGCTCCAAGCACGACCGGCCCCGACAACCCCATCCGCTTAACTGGCACCCGTTAGAGGACTGCCTGAGCACCCCACAGTGGTCTTTATCCCCATTGTCCAGATGCACAGCTGGGTGCTGGGAGGGAGCAGGGGTTTCAGTCTTTGGGGATAATGGTTGCTTTTCCCTGCCTGGAGGGTCTCGGGGAGGTCTCTGCCCTTCGGTGCTTCCACCTTTCGTGTTTAATGCTGCTATAATAAAGGTTTATTATAAAACCAGGCGCTGAGCCAGCATTTCTCCTTGCCACCAGACTCTGCTGAGCTCCGGAGCGGGCAATCGCACTTGCAGCCTCTCTGCTGCTCTTTGATGAGCGCTCAGCGGGGAAGAAGAAGAAATCATTCTTGATTGCACTCCATGCGAGCTCTGCGTGAGGAGGGAGGCAGCCCCCTATCCACAGCTGTAATGTGTGGCGTGGAGCCCCAACCCTGACCACGCCTGCCCCATCACCGCTGCTTTTGATAGCCCCCGTGCGTTACGTAGGGCCACCGCCGTTGTGTTGGATCATTGCTCCTCGGTGCTGTTCGGGCATCCGAAGCGCAGCACGTGGAACGACTCTCGGGGAAGCAACGACTGCCGCAGGCTGGCATTCGCACCACGTGGCTGGGTCGCTTCTTCATGGAGAGGGACCACCGCTTCCCAAACCCCGGTACCATCCTACCCTGGGAAATGCATGCGGGCTGCGCTGTTGCAGCCGTAAGCCCAGAAGACAGCTCCTATGGAGGATGGTTTCCCCGTGCCAGAGAAGCGTGACGTTCAGGCTGCATCCAAGAAACCTCTCGCTCGAAACGCTGCGCAAGGCCTGCTTGGATTCCAGGTAGGGGAATGCAGCCACGAACTCTGTTAGAAGAGGGGCCAGGCTAATGAGCTGGCGTGCCGTCGAGGTAAAGGATGGCTGAGACACGCTTGAAGCTGCCGAGCTATTTAAGCAAGTGCTTGCAAGGTCTGTGGTTCACTAAGCCCTACAGTCTGCCAGGGCCAGGGCTGGATTTGTGGGGAGGGGGTGCACTGTTGCATTTGCATCCCCCTTTGATCCCTGCCGCACCTGCCTGGCAGTGGCACCTGCATTTCAAGTCAGGCAAGGCTGCGGGAGTCACTTGACTTCAGCTCAGATCTACCTGATCCCTTCCAACCTCTTCATCCCATAGGTGTTAACGAGTACAACCCTCTTCTTTTTAATGGTCTTGATGTGGCACCAGTCCCGCTAGCCTTTGCTCTGCCGTTCTGCTGTCTGTTCGCTGCCCCCGGTAATGCAGTTCCTATTTCACAGCTCTGCAGATTGTTTTCAACTTATTCCAATCAAGTTATGTTTGTTTTCGCTTCCCGATTAAACTGAATAATACAGCCCTAGGCCACTAGTGTGTTAGTGAAGCTTCTAGTTTTATTTTTAACCGGGGAAAAATCAGTGTTGTTTTATATGCAATGATGCACCTTCCAGTCTGCACCCCTGCCTTCAAGAGTCAAGATCCACCCATGGCCGGGACGCCCCCGAGAGACGAGCCCGGTTGCTGGGAACCTGCTTCTGCAGGCGGGGAAAAACCAGGCCTTTAAACTTTGCACGAGGTCCCCCAGGTGCTGATAGTAGCCAAGTCCTCCTGGCCAGCTGCATGGGACAGCAGGCAAACTTCAACCCACCCACCCTTCCTGCAGCGAGGCTTAGGTCCTGTGCTGGGAGAGCATCCCACCCTCCCTCCCCCGGGGACTTTCATGGTGAAGTTCAAAGACACCAGGGCCTGGGGCTGGATTGTCACCCAACTCTCCAGCACTTTTTTGCTTATATAGGACACGATGCAGCGAAAGGGCAGGGGCCTCCAGCCCTGACCCGCACACACCTCCGCTTTCCCGCAGCTGAGCTGCAATCAGGAATCTGCCCCCAGCTTCCTAATTCCCCAGGTCAAGACATTAGCTCCTCTGGAGCCTTGCAGATCCAAGGCACAGGGTTGGGATGTAACACGAGGGACCCTCCAAATCAAATCTCTTAAACAGGCAAAGAGAGGGATGGATGAAGGGCCGGCATATGTTCTTATTCTCAGCGGGAAAGCAAAGGTGCTCTGGCGGGGTGCAACGGGGGGTTCTTCGGCTCGCAGCTTCTGCTCCTTCAGGGACTTCAAGCCAGAAAAAGAGAAGACTAATTCCATTTTTATTCCCTATTTCCTCCACCTCAGATGCCACAGAGTCATTATTGCACAGGACAGAAGCCACGAACTCTGCTCTTTGACAAAAGAGCCTGGACCGTTTCTCATTTCCACGCCCGAAATGGAATGAGTAGCAATCTCTGTCTTCTGATGAGGGCTGGGAAGTACATTGGCCCATGTTGAATTAAATCCAGACAATCAAAACCATTCCTCACCCATCTGTAGGCCTTGATCTTTGCGGTCTGGGAAAGGGACATGATGGAAATCTCCAAACTCGGAGGTCTGCAGAAATGCCCGGTAGTGAAAGCAAACCACACGAGACCCGCACGGTGAATGAACTTTGGAGGGGAGGGAAGTCACTTGCAGATCATGCAAAACCAGTGGCAGCTAAATCTTTCGTGCTCAAGTCCCAACGAGTGCTTGCTGCTTCCGGAGAGTTTCAGACACTGCTCGCGCTGCTTTGTCTGCCATTTATTATTCGTGGAGCTTAGCGGCCGATATCGGGGCCTAGTTATGCTATGTACCGTGCATGCACCCAGGCAGAGCTTCACCCGGTGTATTTTGCAGCTTTAATGCAATCAAGCAGGGGAGCTGATGGCGCATAGGGCATCAGTGGGAGCCGGCGGTGCCCTCGGTGATGACTGCAAAGTGCCCCCCAGAAAGATGAGTTTCCTGACCTCTCATCCAGCATAAAGAAGCAATGCCTTTTTATTTCCTCCCTGCGACACACGTGCTCACTCCCAGCACATACACCCCCCCAAGACAGAGGTGAACAATGCTCCTCTTTGACCCCGCGGGTTTTTGCTGAGCCACAAAGGGAAACGAGAACAAAAATTATGCATTGCCAGGCGCGGTGAGCCTGTTTGATGTTAATTTAGAGCAAGTTCAACTAAAAATACCCACCGTTACAAATTATACCATTTCTAGAAAAACAAATGAATATTTATAAATGTTTAGGCTTCCCTGATTTTCACTGCGAGTACTGGATCGTTTTCTGCAAGCCCAGATTAACATGTAAATATGCACATAATCAGGCAATTAAATGCAAAAATTACTGCCGTCATCATGAGATGCACGTGTTTTCTCTTCCTGCCACACTTCGATATGAGGACCTGATTTTCACGTGCTCTCCCTTTGCCCTGTCCCAGCAAATTGCTCCCAGCATAGAGCCCTGTGTACACTGCCAATGTGGTTGAAAAGGACTTGAATGTACGCAGTGAATTGGGATTAGCAGTTCATTTTGATTTTGAATGAGCGTTAAAGCAAGAACGGGGTCAATATTTGAAGCATGGGCGGAGAACAGGAAGCAGCTCGTAATGACCAAGGCATTTCTTCTTTGCAACCGTAATACTTTAAAATATTCTATTTTGCTTTCTTATGGAAATAGGCCAATCCATGTTTTGGCAAAGCTAAAAAACTAAAGGCATGCAGAATAACATCTTAAATATGGCTCTGATGGCCTCTAATGACTTTGTCTACTGCTAAAATACATCACATTTTTGTAAGAATTTCTCACGTTTTTGTGTTTCTTTTTCTTTTTCCTTTGTCATAGCGCAGTGCTTCTCTTTTATGGTCAGGGAATAAAACCGGTGGGTTCCTACAGCCCTGGTGGAGCTGAGCTAACAGAATTACATCAACAAGATATCTAAATGAGGGGGGAAATTTCCTAATGTGTTCCTAATCTACACTGAGATGACAGGGATTTTCATTTTAGGATGATGAATCGTATGTTCGGAAAAAGCTGGTTCACGTCTTGACTGTCCTCTTGCTGCATGCGTGTAATTTTCATTACTAGTAATGGATGTACCAAAGTAAGGTTACATCCTTCAGAAACATTGCAAAAGAGGTTTTATTTTTTTCACTTAACGACTTAGCTGTATTAAAATGCACAGCAATTCTTAGCAGCAGAGTTTATTACAACAAAGCAAGTTGTCGTATGTTCTTTCAGATGAAAGGAAATTAACATTTTGAAATCATCTTTTTCAAAGTGCTTTTTCCTCAACAATATCTTCCCAAATGAATCCGATTATTTAAGTCAATAAAACATTTAATAGAGATATTGTACGCGAATATGCTCTGTTCTTGGCTAAGAAGCATGTATTGCCATGCTTTTAAATCAATAATTCCCGGTAAGAAGGCGCTTACTGCTAACCTTTTCATGTCAGTGGCCAGGATGGCTTAGTATCTACAGCTAAGAGATGTGTTTGTGTGTCGGGCTGTATGAAGGGAAGATTACAGGGCCTGAGAATTAAAGTGCGACAGGAGGTGGAAGATGGGAACTCATCTAGATATTTCTTTTCTTGTGCAATTTTGGTTGTGCTATTGCAATACAGTTGAGCATTATAGCTCTTAGTTATGTATGGACAAACATGCACATTTATGTACAGCCTGGACTATGTTACAGGTAAGGTTTTTGTTTGGTTTCTTGGGGTTTTTTAACTCTGTGGCTTAAAAAAAAATCATCCTTGGTTTTTAGGCGTCACCTGTCTTGTGCCACTCGTTTAGAAGATACAATAGCTGGATCTAAACAAGGCTGTTATGATGTTATAATAGTACAAGCTACCACCGAGTATTTTGGGATAGCCAGAATTTGGAGCACGCTCCCCCACCCTTCCCCTGCTGTGTCGAGTGAGTTTCTCTCAAGGAAAACACCACGCGGTTAAGGTACGGCAAGACCACTTTCGCATCGCTGAAGCCCAAGCAAAAGTCCAAGTTCTGTTTGGTTTTTTGTAATTAACCTGACTACACGCTGCCTCCATGCTTCTTGGAGTTTATGGCCATGGCCGTGAGCAAACTCAGGCTGCAAGCTAGGTGGTTTTGAAACAGCAGAGAATGGAGGTTCTCCAGGAAGCATAGACCCATTGCTATTTATATGCACTACACTCCTTGAACACCCATGACCTGAATGCAACACAATACTCCAGGTGTGGAAGGATCAGCGCCTCATACAAGGGCATGAGGAATCTGTTGCTCCCAGGAAGACCTCACCAGATACAGCTTGGGTTTGCATTTACCTCTTTCGAGGCCACTTGGTAGCACGTAGCCATCCCGTGATCAGAGAAATAACACGCCCATTCTTTCTCCCTCTGTCATTCCTAATTCATAAGGCCCCTGCTTAGAGCTGCAATTCTTCTTTGCAAATCAGTCCCTAAATGCATGGCAGTGCAGCACGTACTGTCCTGGGAGCAGATGTCACTGATGCTTGTTCAATGTAGGACTCCCTTTGTGAAAACCTGAGCTCAGCAGGCCCCTCTGGGACTGCCCTGGAGAGTCCTAGCTGTGCTGCACGGTGCGGTGATGCCCCAACTGCCAGGCTAGCATCAGGGATGTGTACAAGTCGCAAAATATATGGCTTTCATAAATTGCAGACTGCTCAGTATGTTTCTCTCTCCTGCATGGATTTCTAGTAGCAGATCTGTGCTGCCTTTGGCTGACATCCCTGTCATCTCCTCTTGCATCTAAATCAGACCTTGCTCTCACCTTCTCCCCCAGACTACTTCTTCAAGGCCCTCCAGCACTTCTTCTCTCCCACCTCCTAGCCAACAGCTGTCTCCACTACCTGCTTATGGGCCTGTGAGCCAAGGGGGGGGCTTTCAGGTGCTGCTGCAGCTCCAATCCCCCCCTTGTTTCCATCACAGGAGGCAGGGACCTCAGCAAACCAGAACCCAAACAGGGGGGCAAAAGGTGCATGACTGCAAAGGAAAGATGCATGTGCTAGAAGGGCTGGGGAGCAACTTTCTACCCAGCAATGACCCCATGTAGGCCCTCCATTTCAGGCTCCTTTATGTCTGAAGTAAACCCCTTTCAGCGTGAGAAACAAGGAGAAACCCAGCTTGTAGGAAAGAGATGCAATGGCAGCAGCAAGTCTGCAAGGTCCAGGTAGATTTAGATTTGGGGCATTTAGCCTTAACCCCTTCACCACCTGCCCAGTCCATGCCTCCAGCCCCTGCCGCTTCCCCAGATAGACATGCTAGAGCGCATACACTGCCACCCACCTTTTCCCACCCCAGCATCAAACCAGGTGCTGCAGCCCATCCAGACCTATATAGAGAGCTGCTGCCCCTGCCATTGGCTGCATCTTGCCTGGGGAGGAGCTTGCTTTATAAAACCCCACCCTCCACTTTGCAGCCTTTTAGCACCTGCTAATTGGTTTCAGGCTGGTTCATCTGTCTTCAAGCTGCATCTTCTGCCTTCTCCATCTTCATCCAACAGCCTACTCCTTCTCCTCCTCTGTGCTTGCTGTCTGCCTGTTCCCTTCCTGTTCTTTACCCTTTATACCTGCCATGGATTTCCTATCCCACCCAAAAGCAAAGTGGGATCCTGGGTGAGTTTTCTTTTTTCCTGCAATCCAGGTTATTCAGGTGGTTGAGATCACTCACCAAAAAAAAAAAGTCATTTCCAAATGTCCTAAACCCATAGTGGGCCCATTTTTGAACTCCCACCAACAGCTACCAAGTTTTGAAAGCTGAATTTAATCATTTAGCTAAGTATGCTGGCATTCCTGACGGGGTGTTTTGTATGATGGTCCCCTGCAGTGTAATGCTAGATAATGAATCATCTGTTCAAAAAAAAAAGGATCTGGTTATAACTGAGCAAGTAAAACTGAGAAATGGGGTTGTTCCCTTTATCTTCTGGTCCCTAAAAATAAATACTTAGGCTCATTCCTTCGCTTTGCAATGCCAAGGCCTGGTTTGTGTAGTGGAAGCAGGGGACTCCTTCCTGGCCTAGCCCTTCCCATGCAATGTTGTTCATGGGATTAAGGCGGGTTGGGCTGGAACGGGAGACCTGCTGGTTCTGGTCTTGCCTCTGCACAGATTCCGTGTGTGACCCCAGGCATTTTATCTTTTTACTGCCTCTGTTTTCCTCTCTGCAAAATGAAGGGTTTTTAAGCACTGTTGATACACAGTGAAACTGTGGGAAGGAAGCTATTCCCACTCCCTCCAGAAGCATGGCTTTAGGACCAAGGGTCTCCAAGCAAGCAGAGGCATGGTAAACCTTCAGATCCCCTCCTTGTGATGAAATGTAGGCCAGCAAGACCGGACTAGACCACCTCCTGTTTTTCTTCTGCGAGCAGAGATCAATGTGCCTCATCCTTTTTTTTTTAAGGATGATTAGGCAGGGCAGCCTTCAGCTCCACTCCTGGAGTAGTTCAGCCATACTTCACAGTGGGCCATGTTCCCAACTTAAATCCTGTTCCTCCTTCCTTGCTTGTGACAATGGGCTCATGTGAATGCAAGGCATTAATCCTGCAAGTGCCCAAATGCAAACAGTGGTTCAATGTGATGTTGGCTCCCCATACCCCAAGCATCCCCTGTCTACGACATGCACAAAAGCATCCATCACAATGCAATCCCAAGGATGCGAGGGGAGGTCTGACCACCCTCCATCGACAGGCGCTGCTGGAGCTCTCCTCTGGTGACCCGAGTCTCTTGAGAGCTGGACTGTTGCTAAAACTGCTAGCACAAAATGGGCTTCCCTCCCTTCCCCTTGCTGTGGTTTTGTGATAACTTGGAAGAATGTTTTGTCCTAAATGTTCCCCTTCTTGGGTGCTTCACAAAACTTCACCAACATCGCTTAAAGGAAAAGAGCAGGTGACCGTTCTTTCTTGCTGCCGTATAATCGGCCGCCACGATTTGCAGCTTCTTGTGTCTTGCTACGTGCTGCTTGACAGGAGGGGTGCAGGCGGACCTGCATCTTTTTTTTCCATTCAGTATTACTTTCCACTACAGATGCCAAAAGCCTGAGTGTGACTTCCAGAGAAATGCATTTATTTGAAGTGCAGGAGCTCTTTGGGGCCCTGGCAGAGACGAGGCCTCGCTCACTGCAAACACGTGAGGGAGAATCTCTGCTCCGTAAAAAAGGGACAGCAACATGGGAGAAAGAGAGAGTAGGATGATCGGTACTGAGTGTGGGGAAATGCATCGTGAGGCTAAGCAGCTTGCTAAAGGTGAGACCAGGAGTCTGTACTGGAGCAAGACTTTCTGAGTCCTGTGTCTTAACTTGAGTGGTGGAAAGATGCTGGTATAGGTTTGTTGCAAAACCTCAGATAAAAGAAAAAGAAAGAACAGGAGGTAAATAAATGAGTGACTGATTTTTATTTTATTTTATTTAGAGTTTTTTTTATTGTTTTTACAGGAATGGATTTCCATGTTCTGGCCAGCTCTATGTATATGTATATGTATATGTATATGTACATATGAGAGAGAGAGAGAGAGAGAGAGAGAGAGAGAGAATCAGCCTTCTACAGCTGGCTGGTGGGCGTAGCTTTGACTGTACCGAGGGTCCATGGGAAACTCAGCTGAGAAGTTCAAAGAGAACAAGATGCCACATTAATTAATATGGGGAGGCTTGAGTTGTTTTGCAGTCATCTGTCACTTGCATAATTCTTGCCATGACAGGTAATAAGTCTCCAGTCCTGAGGTACTGCTTGATGATGTGAACTCAAACAAATTATTCATGTCGTTCGCTAGAGCTAAAGTTAATCCAAACAGCACGTCTTACCGAGCGCTGAAAACCAGAGCGCCAGGGCATGGGGAGCACGAGCATCATCTCCTAGCAAACTAACTGCCTGGAGTTAAAGCACCTGTGGTGGGATCCCTATCCTGCCTGTCACTTCTTCTTGTAATCTGGTTCCTGTGCTCCAGCCCCTGGTGCTTGAAGAACAGGGGCTAATTTTTGTATGCAAAGGTTTCTGGATTTGGGGGATAAGAGAACTGGTGGCAGTAGCCAGATGGTTTCTAGCTACAAATCTCCAGCAAATTATTGAGACCTCATTGCTGTAGTATCTCGAGTCCAGCATGGACGCGATGCGGTATTATGGGTGCAACAAGGAAGTCCTGTTCCTTCCATCCCTCAGACTGGGAGCTGAGACCCAGACAGACGGCCACATTCAGAAGGGATTTGCAAGCCAAAATTGGGACTTGGATATGATTTGATCCCAGACATGCTGGGGAAGTAGCACGGCCTTTACCTCCGTGCACCTCTGCAAAGGGCTACCAACACGTGCACAGCAAGTGGAGCTACATTTTGGGAGCTCCTTCAAAGCGCTAGTCTGCTGATGTTACCTTTCTCCCTTAAGGACAACAGAGCATTTCAAGACTTTAAGGGGGTTTTTTTTGCTAAGAGATGAAACCAAAAATAGGTCACGTTTGAGGCGACCAACCTTGACAGGACACGGGCACGTATTCTGGGAGGATGGAGATTTCACCCTCACGTGGTCCTTGCCCAAAAACCCAGCGCTTGCGATTTTGTGTTCTGATGCACAAAACTGGATGCAATTTAAATATAGCTGTGGGTCAGCCACAATCCAGCATATTTAATGAACGGATTTGACTGGCAGCTATATATTGCATTATTTACGAAGTGATCGCTATATAGTGGTATTGTGATAGCTTAATTAGAAGCTTAGCCTAGTTTTGCTAAAAATAAACAGTGGTGTTAATGCTCTGCTTTTTTGAATAGTCGAGGGATATCTCGGGAGCTGCATTGCTGAAACGTACTAATTGCAGAATACGTTTACACGATATGAAAAAGAAGGACCTAAAATGGTATGATTTTGATCTAGATGAAGGATTGGACTTCTATCAGCTATGGGGAAATACAGACTGCATTTAGAAAAACCCAACATAATGGATACAAGGCAATAGAGGATGCAAATGTGAAGGACATTCAAGGAAATAATGAGATGTTGGCAGTAGTCATTGCATGTGTACAGTCTAGTTAAGTTTTCTGTCGGCATCTTAGCAAAGGACAGGTCTTCAGGAGAGATCTGAAGGAAGGCAATAAGGGAGCTTCACAATCAGCAGCAAGACGAGCAAGGGAGCTAAAAGGCCAATGCAGTTCACATTTATCTGCTGTGGCTGAGGGAAGACTAGGATGCTCCTAGTGCTGATGCAAAATACATCCTCTGAGAGGGATTTCAATCTAATCCTTGAGAGTGCTATGAGATGCATAGCTTTAAATAAAATAAAACACAATAAAAACCAGCCCCAAAACAGATTAAAACCCTTGTGTCTCTCTCTAGAGATAATTATATTGTGGATAAGGTCTCAATCAAACTTGAAGGACAAAGTGACCCTCATCTGCCTGTATCTTGGGAAGTGACAAATAGAACATGAGACTTTTAGGCCCAGGCTACACCGGAGAAATTTGGCATGCAAAGCACTGTGCGGTGCCCACCATGTATGTGTGAGGCCTCGTATCCACATGCAACTGCTTGAGACAAAGCAGTGGTGCTGCAATCACCAGCTGACTTGCGCTTGCTTCGAGCCATGCTAGCCACCATCTGCATCTCCAGTGCTTTCATCCCCGCTGCTGCAGTGCCAGCTTTGGAGGGTGATTATGAACGTAATGGTCCTGCCGCACGGCAACCTGATGTACGTGGGACATGCACTCGGGTAGAGAGGAGAGGAAAGCCTCAGGTCTATTAAAAAGATAGGGGCATTGTATCTATACAATCTATCTGTAAAAGTTCAATATATAGAGAAACAGTCTATATATGTGTCCATACTATATACATGGTGTATGCATACAGATCTACTGTCTGTGATGCATTGCATCTGGGAACTGCCAGAAGGACTTCCAGGCTTTTATGGCAGAGCCTAGACTTGGCCTTTGCAATAATATGTGCTGAAGCAATCCGTCTGGAGCTATGCTAGAGCTACTGTTATTAGTGAAAAGCTTGAAGAAAATATTTAAGCAACTCTTTCCTCCTTCATAGACCTCTAGATCAAGGCTGGAAGGGATTGGTTATAATCCAATTTGATCAGTGAAACACAGGCAAGAGCTCACCTGCTAGATGCAGCACACACATATTACCTTAGATTTACTTTATTGTTCGTTTTGGGTCCTATGGGACTTGGAATAACTTGTACAAAAATTCCCATATGGGTCCCAGCTAAAATGAAATCCCCAACAGCTGGGGGGGGGAAATAAAACAAAAGAGAAACCCTTTGTCCAGGCTAAGTAAAGGGAGGTCAGATGATGATGGCCTAATTGTGTACCTAATTGAGGACTGTCAGATTTTTTTTTTTTTTACTGCCCCATTTTGTAAATGAATGGGAAAACCCATTGGCTGAGAGATGGAGTAGGCTACTAACTGTTTTTGGCCCCTGATAAGCGTGCTCCACAGGACGATGACCTAGTGCCAAAGGTTTTGTCCTTGTGAAACATCCTTCCTAGCCCATTTGCTAGGCATTGCAAAGACTCACAGTTGCACTTCCTCAGCCCAAAACAGATGTAGTGCTTGCCACACACAGTCATCCAGGTGTGAAAACACAGTCACATATAATTTGGAACAAACCTAATTTTAATTCCTACATCTTTGCCATCTCTTCAGCACTTGCAATTGCAGACCTGCTACTTCCACTAATTTGAATGTGTATTTGGAGGATGGGTTGGGGTGGGGGGTTGTGTGGCATCAAGAGAGTTGGGCCCCTGACAGTGCCTGAGTTCACAGTGTCATTTGGGGGCAAAAAATGAGATCGGGTGCTTCAAGAAGTAAAAGGCAAGATATTTCTACTGCTAAGCTCCTGTGGGTTTTCTGTGTTAAGGGAGCAGATGTGAGAGCCAAAAAAGGCATATTCTACCATATTGATGCACAAGTGGTAACAGCCATCTGGAAGACTTAAAGGATAGAGCAGGCAATAAGCTTCAGCTTGAAAGTCAGGCTAGTGTTATATAGTCACCCAAGGGTTTTCTTTCGAAGGGGCCAAGTACTGAAGTAGCATCAAATGATTAAGAACCAAATACCAATAGGGCACTGGGGAAGCAGATGCAAGATAGAAAATGATAGGAAAGATAATGATAATAAAGGAACTTGCATCTGTCATTCGCAGGACAGGCACAATCATTTAAAAAGCAGCAAGTGTTTCTTGTAGCTTCTCCAAGACAGCCCAATTTGCAAGTGCCCAGCGCTTGAAAACATGAGCGTTTCCCGCATGTGCCCTGGATGGGCTCTGAAAACAGAAACCAAGGGCCATGTGAATAAATCGCAGGCGTACACTAAGAATGAGGCTTTCGGGAGATTTGGGGAATAAGTTTGTAAATCCAATTGATAACAACTGTCTGTGAAGCACTGAACTCCCTCTTTCAAAAGCCTCAGGTTAATTTAACAGGTAAAATTGTGATTGGGAGAAAAAAGTGGCTGGGGTCATGGGTATTCTGCCTGCTTTTCAGTTGTACAGCAAATATTTCAGTGGGCTTTTTGAAATTACATGAACCTTCCTGAGCTGATTTAACACATCTCCACTTGAAAGTCTGTCTAATAAAAAACCTAATCTATCAAGGGAAAGGTACCATGAAAGCTGCTATAAATCACAAGCAATGATAAAAGAAACCCACGGGCTGCTAGTTGCTCACCAGTAGTTTAATGTTTTTCAGCAGAGAATTTGGGCTCTCATTTGAGTCGGGACAACAGCTCGGCTCTCACCGGTGCTTCATTTATCTGGGCTGTGGTTTCGGGCTAGAATTAAAAACCTGTGAAAGAAGCAGCATAATACGCCAGCCTCCTTTCGTCTCCTTCGTCTGGTCTCGCAGGAGCTCTTGCACGATGATGGCGTGACTCTTCAGACTGGTCTGCCAACACACCTCTGCAATAACCTGCAGGAATAATGCATGGGAATAAGCAGGTAACTTGCGTCTCTCAGCTCCTTCCAGGCCAGCCTGAGATGACTAACAGGTGTACGCTGTTTATCACCGCTAACCTGTTTCACTTGTGCCACCAAATGCCCATTATGTGATGGCTAGAGTTGGTCATAATGCTGTTGGCACATTTTCAAATGAAGACAAAAACCTGGCTTCCTCTCTCTTCTTTTTTATGATGTTTCCAGTATACGGAAAGCCAGGTTCCTGCACTTTCTGTTTTTAACCCTTCCCTCCCCTTTCTCTTGGGGAAAGAGAGCAGTGTAAACGCTGAGACGTCGAGGCACAAAGAGCAGACGGCTCTAGACAAGTGGTTTGCTCAGGGGTTAATGGTGGCTTCACATAGTCTTTCACCTCAAGGTCGTGGATGTACGTGGGATTGACTGAATCTTTTCCCCTGGGTTAGTTCTTGGACTAAAAGCTTTGGGTATTTCACAGGTGAAAATATTTGACCTACTGAAGACCTGGAGAGTGTAAATGCCTATGCATGTGCTTTGCTTGAGTATTGGGGTGACTACCCCCAAAAGGACTAGAGCCCAGACCTTGGCAGGCCTGTGGCTGTGTGTTAGCTGCTGTTATTGTGTACCCAATGCCTCCCTCCCCCCTTGTCTCGCCTTGGACCTTGCGGTGGCAGGACACGGCTCCAGCACAAAGTTCCTATTGTGTTTCCACGTGGAAAGGAAATGAAACTCTATCAGTGCAAGAGCATGATGCAAATGAGGAAAGACAAAAGGGATATGTCCTCCACGCGAGGCTGGAGCAAGGATGCTATTCCATTAAGAATGTGTCACGAAACGGTGCCAAAATCATGTCAACGCCAGTCGGAAACCGTCGTCCTGCTGTCACGGGAATGGTACGAAGCCCCTGCCGGATCCTCCGAAAGCGGTACGATGACATTAGGTCAGTGGCCATGTGCGCTTTGTAGTGTACCATGTAATTGGGGCTGGGAAATTACTTTCAAATGTCAGGCGGTGTGTGGAGGAACAGGCAGGTTTCAGCAGCGGTGGGGTAGACAGTGTGGCAAAGACTTGGAAACGCTTCACTGCCGGGGGGGTGGGGGGTCCTTCACGAGAAGTGCACACAGGATAAGGGCCCCCTGCCAGGTGGAAGGACACCGGGATAAGGACCCCAGACAGGTGAAAGCCCCCCTGAGAAGGGCACAAGGTAAAGAGCCCCTGAGGGGTAGGAAGACCCCTTGACAAGGGCGCAGGGGATAAAGACCCATTGGCAGGTGAGACGGGCACGTGGAAGAAGGCCCCCCCAACAGGTGAAAAGACATCTTCGCAGGGGCACGGGGCATGAAGACCCCCCAGCAGGTGAAAAGCCCCCAGAAAAGGGCACGGGGGAGAAGGGCCCCAACAAGTGAGTGACCCCCTGAGAAGGTCTTTATCCCCTATGCCACCCTGGCAGGGGAGAGGATCCCATGAGAAGGGCGCAGGTAAGATGACCCCCTACAGGTGAGAAGCCCCCCCCAGAAAAGCACAGGGGATAAAGCCCCCCTGACAGGTAAAAAGCTCCCCCTCTGGGACAGCACCGGTAAGATAACCCCCCCCCAGAGAAGGGCACCTGTAAGACGGCCCCGCAGAGGTGAGGA
>JAGPOW010003182.1:12574127-12584821 GCA_030014935.1 Caiman crocodilus | reverse complement strand
CCCCCCCCCGGAGAAGGGCACAGGTAAGATGACCCCCCCCCGGAGAAGGGCACAGGTAAGATGACCCCCCCCCGGAGAAGGGCACAGGTAAGACGGCCCCGCAGAGGTGAGGAGCGCCCTGTGAGGACGGGCACCGGGCACAGGGGCCCCGCCAGGTGAGCAGCCCCCCGGAGGGCGCAGGTGCGGCGGCGGTGGCGGCGGGCAGGGCCGAGGGCTAGTCCCGCCCCGGTCCCGCGCCGCCCCCCGCACATGCGGCGCGGCTCCGCCCCGTGTCGCGGGCTGGCTCGGCTCGGCTCGGCTCGGCTCGGCGCGGCTGCAGGCCGGCTCGGCTCGGCTGGGGCGATGGAGGCGGTGAACCAGGTAGGGTGGGTCCGGGGGCGCGGGGTGGCGGGCGGCGTGTGCCCGCGGCTAACCCGCCTGTGTCCGCCCGCAGCTCGCCTCGACCGGCTCCTTCCGCGCCGTCAAGGAGCCGCTGGCTTTCCTGCGCCTGCTGGAGTGGGTGAGTGCGGGGCTGGGGGGCTGCTGCGGACACCCCTTGCCCTGCTCGTCCTGGCCCCCGCCCGCATCCCCCCTCCCGGGCCCGCTTTCCCCTCCCCTCCCCACCCCTTCCCCCCCGCCCGCTCCAAAGCGCGAGGAAGAGCCCCGCGCCGCAGCCAGCCAAGTTGCCCGGTGATGCTTATTGGGAGAGAAGGCTGCAGGTCCGATGACACGCATCGCCGGTGGGTCCCCGAGAGGAGGAGGAGGAGGAGGAGGAGAGCCGGGGCCAGTGGAAAGTTCAGCACGCGTCACACGGGATTAATCACCTGCTCCCGGCGGCTGGGGAAGGATGTCTCCCGAGGGCCCACGCCTGGCCGTGTGGGTCTGAGCGCCCCCGTGCCCGCTCGCATGCCTGGGGGGCGAGGCCGCTGGACCGCGCTGGCGCTGAGGATGCTCCAGGCGCGTCCTGCCGTGCACGACTGGCTCCGGGCCTTCGCGCCGCTGGGATTCGGTGGCACTTGGACAGCGGGGTTGTGTCCGGCGGGGGTGGAGGAGCGCTGTCTGTCTCTGTCTGTAAGCCAGGGCCGAGGCACTGCTAAGGGAAGGGGCTGCTGCTCCTCCTGCCAGGCGGGGGTGAGATGCAATGGAAGGTTTTGGGGGGCCCGCTGAGCCTGCCTCAGCTTTGGAGGGTGGTCCGTCCCCACCCAGCCCCGTCAGGGGAGCAAGTGCTGCTCCTCGGCTTCATCATCACTCCACGCCGGAGCGAGGGCCTTCATCCTCCGTGCAGCAAAAGCGGAAAGGGCTTTGCGGCCGGGGGGTCGTGAGAAAAACACGGGTGCGGTGGATTTCTCCTGTCCTGCTTCCCTCCAGGCCGTGAGCGCAGGAGGTAAGTCTTGACTCATTGCGAGCAGAGCCCAATGCCAGGAAAGCGCAGTATGTATTTCACTAAAATACAAGCGACTGTCCCTTCTTTCCAAAGAGGTGAGTGTGTGACCAAAGTGCTTTGCACAATGTCTGATTTGTGACCAGGTGGAGGGCTGACTTGGGGGGGGGGGGGAAATCCCCTTTAAATAACCCAGTTTTTCTTCTCTTCTCAGTGTCTTTTTCCCCCTCTGTCTGGCTGTGCTCTGCTCCTTTTCCCCCTCCACCCCTTCTTCGTGCCCATTTGTTCAGCACAGCTACCATTTTCAGCCGAAAACAGTTCTGTGGCAGCGCTCAGATTTCCCAGCAGCTTCACATCCTCTGGTGCACTTGATCAGAACAGTCAAATTACACCCCTAATTGCTGGATCTACAGCTGTTTCATTTCGGGTGTGAGAACGCGTGTCAGGGATTTTTCCACCCCCCTCTCCCTTTCTAGATGGAAAAAGCGCTGATCACAGTGGAATTTACCCAAGCTGCTCTTGTTGGTATGGATGAGTTTTTCATAACTTCGTAGTGAGAGCTGATAACAAGGCATATCCACTGTTGTGTAAGAGAGCTGGCAAAGGAATTAGAGCATCATTATATGCATTTAAAGTGTTATTTTAAGAACTGAAAAGAGAATGGAAAGAATTTAAATCTTTGCTTGTCTATTGAAACATGAACAAAAGCCTAATGACCGCAATTTGCAGTGACCACAAAACTTTTTCTGCCTTTTTTTTAACCTTGGAAATATGAGGAATAACAAGTCTTTTTTTAATCTTTCTTTCTTTTCCTGCATTTGAGTTGGAGAACTCATAAAAATCTCAAATGTGTGCTGTGAGCTTTCTCACCTTTGTGCTGCACAGACAGGAGGTGGGATCTTAGATCTCAAAACACCCCTTTCTCTTCGATGTTGCTGAAATGAGCTAAGTGGGTGTTTGCAGTAATAGATGTAAATGACCTAAAAAAAAAAATTTCTTCTTGCCATTTGTCCCCATTTGGGGATGTCACGGTTTCGCTCCTCCAGTCACCAGGACAGTCAGGTGACCTTTGGATTTCTCCTATGGAAAGCAAGCAGGAAAAGTATTGGAGGGGAATGGGCAACCTGATTTTCTTCCCGTGTTAATTGTATATCCAAGCGTGTAAGATCTCCTAAGCACTGTTGCTTTTAAACGTTGTACTTGAATCAGAAATGGCATCTGGGGGGAAATGGTGTTCACCGCGGTTCATTTGGAGTGACTGTATCTTGGTTCTGCGAGTTGTCTAGCATCTCGGAAGCACCTAGGAGCTGGGGAGCGCGTGTCCCCCCCCATTGCAAAGTGGTGAGGAAACGCAACGTATTGGATTTGGAGAATGGCCTGCTGTACCGTTTTACAGAGCGCTTGACCATGCCGGGAGAAGCACAATGCTGGGAGGATTTGGGGGCTGAATGTGAGCACAGATTTTGAATGCCAGAAATATTTAGGGTAATGGAAGCTGAAAAGCAGCCCCATCTTGAAGTTGCAGCTGCACCATCCATCTCGGGTGGTTAGGCCCAGAGAGAATAGCTTGTAGGTAATTCATGTTAGTTAATTAAATACCCTTTAAGCACTAACTGCAGCGGAGCTCCCAGAAGAGCTACTAACCACAAACCTATCACCACTGTAGAGCTAAGCACAAATATTCTTTTTTACAGCGAGGTTATGGATAAGATGCTTTAAGTCTCAAGCGTGGAAACTGGGTTTGCATCCTAAAACCACCGCACAGCTGCACAGGATTCAGCTGGTGTGCAGATCCTTGCTCAAGAGAGGACACGGGTCTTGAATAGCAGGAGCTTTACTAGGTCACTGCAGAGAAGCTTACCCAAAGTGTAATTATGGTGGGCTTTTATCTCTTGTGTTGATTCCCACCCACCACTTAGAGAACAGTGCAAAACCGAGGTTTTGGTCACAGGGCTGATTTCCTGAGTATGCATGCAGCTACGTGCATGTCAAGTGATTTGGCACACATTTCTCAGGTGCCTTAGTGCTGTTTTGTATTTTTATTTCCTGAAAAGTCATGGTGGAGAGGGCTGTTTTGAGACGAAATCGATTCTGACTTTTGCCTGACTGAAGTTGAAGAGAGATTTGTAAAGCCCCTTTTGAGCTGTTAGGCCCCGGTTATTCCGGGCACTAACAACATGACACGGAGTATTTACAGGTGTGCAATTCCTCGTTCAGGCGGTCGGATGACTAGAGGTGCGCTCGCTAGACTTTTGCAGCCTCCTGGAAAATGTTGGGAAAACCAACATAAAAGCAGTTCTGTTGCCGTTCGTTCTTCCCCCACTTGTTATTTCTAGAGGCATTTGCAGGAGAGGGGGCTGTTTTGTTTCTTAAGGGCTCATCTGTTTCTGCTGCTGCTTTCTCGCATTTAATCATAATCCACGGAGACGTTGCAACCCGTCGTGATGTCACAAACAGGGTATCGCACCTACAGCTGAGAAATGACTGTTGTGAACATTTCCCTGCCAATAGCAAACACTCCCTCTAAATATGTGTGCGTGTGTATGTAGACACATAGGGTATCTGCCTCTGTGTCTACACACACAACCCAACGGATGCATGTATATACATATGCAACATATATTATTGGCAGAGTTATCTGTAGGTTTAAAATTTTCCAAAGTGCTCCTTGATGCGTTAGGAAAGGCTTGGGTTACCGGTTACATTTTTTTTTTTTTTCCTCTCAATTATTTGCTGCCAGGAGGTACAAAGTGTTACCTTCCAACATCAAGTCTTGATCTATTTACAGTGCTGGCTATGAACAAGCAGGAGTCAAGGTATCCTCTCTAATATCTCTACCAATTCCCATGGGCGCGTAGAGATGGAACTGCTCGAGGGAGCAGCAGTTGCCTGCGTAATTGTGTTTCTGTGCATGGGCTCGGAGCGGCGGTGGTGGTAGGTTGGTGGGGTTTGTTCTTATATTGACATGCATGCTCATAATGTTGCTGCTATTAAAATATATGCAGTGAACGCCCCGGTATGGTGAGCTTTCCCACCAGGTCAGCTCTGGCAGGGGAGACTCTAGAGTAGACGAGGTGCCAATTGCTTCTGGGATTTTACCGTCCAGCTCTGAACGCGAGTTGGCAGCCACCTGCCCACCTGGAAGACTGTCTGTGGTGGCACGGTAGTCACAGCGGGGAATTTGGGCACAAAAGCCTTGTGCGGTTATCCCTTCACGTAGGCAGGAGCTCTCTCTTTTTTTATCAGGCAGGATTAAAATTCATTTGGGCTACAAGGCTGATCTTCCTGACCAGTTTTCAGAAGTGCTCAGTCCCCAAAACCACCTTCTATTGTCACTTACAAGTTTACATGGAGAGCGATTTAATTAGTGTTGTTGGAGCCTGTTAATTAGTGACAGGCAATAGACTTGAATGTGCTTGTGATTTAAAGCTGTCAGCACTTTGAGGTTCTTAAGCCCGTGACTCTTTGGCTAAGACGATTTGTATGTGAACGTTGGATGAACCCTGGATAAGTGCAAGTTCCTCTTGATTCTTGCTTTTGTGCGGAAAATGGAACCGCAGGATTTGCAAGGGCACAGGTGGTTGTTGTTCTGTACAGAAGGCAGGGGTAGATTTGCACCTTCATAGACTAAAATTCCCAAAGCTGGTTGGGGTATAGGTTGTGGCCGTGTTGGGCTAAGGACATAGGCAGACAAGGTTCTCCAGGTAAATCCAATATCTTGTATTAGGCTATCTGGAATAGGTTGAGTTATTCTAATACAAGATATCAGATTTACCCAAAGAACCTTGTCTGCCAAAGCTGTTTGGGGCATTTGGACAGCAAAGCCCTATGGACTTCCAATAGGGACTGGGCATCTGAAAACCCAGGGCAGCTTCAGAAATGCCAGCCCATGCACGCTGAACCCAGGGGTTGGCCCTCGGTGATGGTAATGAGCACTCGGTGATGGTCCTCGTCCGGTTGAGAAACAAGTTGGCTTTAATTTTAGTGCTGTGGGAGATGAGCCTGCCTTGCCTTGCCTTGTGCATGTAGGACGAAGCAAATTTAACACTTCAAAGTCTGATGCCTTACCATGGTCAGAGTCCTGCCCACTTTGCACTGCTTTCATCCGGTTATAGCAGCGTAAGAGCTGAGCGGGTCTCAGCAGCTGACTGCTGCCGGTTGCGCCTTGAAGAGCCATCACAAGTTTGCCCCAACACAGGCCATGCAGGATACTTGGGGAGTACTAGAGTGAAGCAGGCTTGTTAGGAGTTTGCACGTGCCTTTTCCCTTATGTGAGAAGGCCCTATAAGCAGCACTCTCTCGAGAAAATATGATGTCAGATAAAAAATTTGAATCGTACAGCCTTTTCTTGCAATCTACTGTGTCTCATAGCTGATGGTGAGCGTGTCTTTCCACAAGGTCTGTTTTAAACGAGCCATCTATTTGATGACAAATTCAGCTGGCATGAGTTGTGTGTGCGTGTGGGGGGTAGGGAAGAGAGATGTTTTTCAGTATTCACAATAGGGTTGACAAGAGAGACTCATTAATGCTAAAATTTATTATATATGCAAGACAAGACTGTATGACGGGAAGAGCAAATATGATCTGACTTTCAAACTAGCAGGTACGGGCATGGTGACCGAGGATTTTGTGTCATTAGACATACACTAAAAGATGAAGCATTCGTGCCGTTTTATTTCGAGGAGATGCATCTGTCATCTTTGATGTAAATTGGCATCTGCCTAATTTTAGCCACTGGGTAAAAGCCTCCCCAGTTGACATCTATAGGTGCAGACTTTGCAAGAGGGGCTGGGAAATAAGAGAAAATTAGCTCGACGAGCTAGATACTGTTAGCATTGGAAACCCCAGGGCTTAGTCCCTGTCTTTTATGTCAGTGGTAATTTTAGGTTTTGGTAACAAGTCTTATCTCTTTTGCAGTAGACTAAATAATCTGGCAGTTATGAAATGAAGACCTTTCCTCCCCAAATCAGGGATTCAAGTTGTCCACCTACCTTTGTATGTAGATCAGTCCCAAAGAAAGGACCCATATTGTCATTTCCTGCTGAAGCGATCAAACGATGGTATAGAAAGCATGCAGTACTACGTACCATGCGGGGTAGGAAGGTCCTGCCTCTTTAGCTCCAGGCTCGTGCAAATGCAGTCTTTCCATTTTGCTGCCCTGCTATGACATATAACTGTCTTGGGAGATGGAAAAGGATATATAAAGTAGTGTCCAGCCATCTGTGGGGGCTTTTGGTAAGTGGCAAATGAAGGCCCTCTGTAACTCATCTCCATCTTCTAAAGGTGCCTGAGAAGTACAGAGGTGATCCCACGGTGTGGACATGCTGTTTTTAAGGTGTTTTGTTAAGAATGGGATGTATATTGTGACGTGTGACATAGTTGCTAAGGTGATGGCAATTTTTTTTGGCAGAAGTAAAAGAATATTGAGTAAAAGCAAACTGTAAGCTGTTGCTCTGCTTAATTCACCCTATTTACTCTCTTGGCCATGAGAGGCATGCTTTGTCAGAAGGAGGGTTTGTGCATTTGGAAGATTTGACTTTCTCAACCAAAAAGAGCTAAAGCCTTTCTCCCTTCTTCTCCCCCAAATGCACACTTTTTTTTTTTCCTTTAGGCAAGCGCTTAGTGCATAAAATCATAGTCTTTCAGTGGCTGTAATTGTGATGCAAATTATTGCCTTATAAGAGGTTGGGTAATATGATGCATTCAACTATGGACTGTCTTTCCCCTCTCCCCCTCCCAAGATCCTACCATACAAATATAATATTATAAGCTGTTTCTTCATTATCAGGCTCTGCACATCCTGCGTGTGTACATCTGAGTGTCTGATTTTGTGTGCCCACTGGTTACTTGCGTATGCAACTCTCTAATTCCCGGCTTTGTGCGTCTGTAGGTATTTGTTTTATTAATGCTATATATTTCTTGAGGTTGGTGGTTAGTATCTGCCTGGCTCAAGGTCATTAAATGTTAAATTATTCTTGGCTATGTAGGAACCAAAACACGAGTGGCTGTAGACAGCCCCAGCTGCTGATCCCGTGTGATCTGATGGCTCTTCTGACATGGACTGAGAGGAGGGGAAGACCAACAAGGGCATTTTTCAGACTGGAAAACCATTCAGAAGAGCAGCCTGCTGAAGAATGGTAGGAAGAAGAGCTGCAGAGAAACACTGACATGGTTTCATAATGTAGGGACACCAAGGATGAAGGACCTGCTGAAACAGGCAAAGGAAGGCTAAGATTTGATGAAGACAATGTGCCTACGAGCCTTCTGTTATTGCAAAGTCCGGGATGTTCCTATGGATAAATACACTGCCCACCCCTTGCAAACCAGCCAGTCTCTGCATTTTCAAAACGGTCGCAGCTCCCAGGGGGGTGACACCAGTCTGCCCCATTGAGTGGCCATGAGCTGGGCGTAGAGACATGCTGCAGTCTGAAAGCAGGAGTTGGACTGTGCTGAGAAAAGTGCAGGTGTAGGCCCAGCCCTCGAGGGAGGGTCCAGAATATAATGCTCCTGGGACTGCAATGGAAGGGAGTGCCAGCTCATGCCTGTGTTTGCATGCCCTGCACATGGGTGCAGACGTCATGCCGAGCAAAGGCGTTGCAAGCTAACGTTGCACAGGGTCTGGCTGTTCTGGGGGCATATTAAATAAGTGAAACCCACCAACAGTCTGGCAAGCTGGTTTGGGCACCAGGCAAGATGCCCATGGTGTAATGTCCTGAATGTGTTTCCAGCTTTGGAAGAGTGAGGGATTTGTCCGGGAGTACCGGGCCCCCCAAAACCGTATATCGTGTTGAGGCGGCCAAGTTCATGCATGCTCTCTGAAGGCAGGAGGCGTGCAGTTCCAGTTCCAGCGATGCAGATAAATCCCATGCGACTGCCGTGTGAAACTACTGCCCTGTCAACCAGATTCCCATTGCTTGAGAAACGCCTGACAGCTCTGCGGTCGGCCAGACGACTGTTCACCTAGAAACGGAGGAAAACATTTCCCTGAAATTTCACAGACAAGGCTCTTATCTAAGCTCCTCGAGAACTTTTCTGCCATGGAAGAAGGTGCGTAGTGGTCCTTCGGTGGCTGTTTGAATTTCAGAAAATAGTTGGTGTTTTTAATCTCTTTGCCTTGGCATACTTGGTATGATTATTTTTTTTTTTCTTTGCACCTTGATCCTTCATGCCTGTTGGTGCAGATGCTTTGCCGTGCTGCCAAATTCCTTGGATGATGCAAATCCAAAATTTCTGCGGCTTGAGATTATGAAATGCAGCTCAAATCCTCTTACACTCGGAGGCAGCCTCAGTGGGGCCCTGTGATTCGGCTGTCATTTCTTGTTTCCCTTCCTCCCATAATCTTTTTTTGTGCCCTAAGATGCTCGGGCCTTGATTAGAGCTACTGGGGCCACTCTTTGTTGACTCCCCCAAGTATTAGAGAGGGGGAATTGTGTATTTACCCAGCTGTTTGGGTGAACTTTGCTCTTTGTGCTGAGTTTGCTGATGGCTACCGTCCATACCAAGAGAGCTAGAGTAAAGCCAGCTCAGGTACGTCTACGCTAAGCCACAGCTGCAGACGTGGCTTCGCGCCATCTGGGTCAGGCTGTGAAATAGCGGCAATGGCTCGCAGGGGCAGGGCAGTGCAGCGTGTGAAAGAGTAGATGCTATTGCCCTTGTTCAAAGTGAAGAAACGCTTCCCCAGGGTATTGCTTCCTTCGCTGGCAGCTGAGACGAATGTGGGTAACAACTTCTGATGGGGGTCTTGACAATGCGGGGGTCCATGACCACCTTTGGGAGCTGGCAGAGGCGCTCAGTGCCAGACATGTGTGTCCTTTGGTCCTCGTCCTTGCAAGGCAGTGCTCCGGGATTAGGGTTTAGCCAGATGGCATGAGGGAGCAATAGCACGGGGTGAGACCTTCCTGTGAAATGGGTTTGGGGGTGAGAACGCCGGCCTGGAACGAACTCGGTGCTGCTTCAAGGCAAACATCCCGTATGTTTTGCTGGGTGTTTAGGGAGGAGAGGGAGGAAGATATCAGTGGGTTGCTCTGGGGTGGACTCCTCCAGACCTGTCCCCATTTAGGCAGGCAGGGGCTTTCTGCATAGGGAAGCTACTATGCAGAAACAAGGATGTGAATGCAAAACACAGCAACTCTCTTCTGCACAAGCCCTTGTCTTGCACATATGCTGGCAAAGTCTGTTGTTCCATACGATACTTTCTGGCCTTTTCCCCCATCCAAACAAACCCTTGGGCTAAGATCAAGTGCAGGGGGCATCCAAATCCCAAGGCCTTTAGGTTGGGGCCTGAACATAGGATGCCTGCCAGTGGATTTGGGAGTATATGAAGTACTAGGGTAAGAGGCTGGGACAGGGCATGCTCTCCCCTTATCGCGTCGTACATGGTATTTAGAACAACTGAGTTCTGCTTGCTCAGTCGATACAGGTTTTGGAACAGTTGAGTTCTGCTCAATTGATATGATTTGGGACTGATTTGGCTGATTTGACCTGGAACATAAAATATATTAATAAAAAACAAAAAACCCTTTCAATCCAGAGCAGTGGTAGTGCCGAGCCTGTGGGATAGTGTTAAGTACAGCAGCCATGTGTCCGTGCTGGAGATGCTAACCTCCCTGGGACAGAAGGGCTGCCTCTGTCTGTGCAGTGCCTGGCTCAGCCTCTCACTGGCCCCGTCACAGCTTTTGGTTGCTTCTATAATATAAATGTCTATTAATAAATAGAAATGGTTTATAATTGGGTAATTTCCATGAATGCTGTTCGTGGCCTGTGGTACAAAATACGTCCGTCCAAAATGAAAAGCAAGAGTGTGGGTGTGTTTAATAAAGCTTCGGAGATGTCCAGCAAAACTTTCAGGGCTGTCGTCAACAAGAAGAGCATGCAAGTGGAATTTAGATCCCAGTTTGAAATAAGATGCTGACTGATTAAACAATGGACGCCTTCCTGTTTAATTTTAACATTTTAATTGAATTCTTTGCTGCCGTGTGACTTTGATCTCGGGCAGCTGATAAATCCTGCGTTCTTTATTGTGCTCGAGCAGTATTTCATGCTAATCTCACAGGCAGAGAGAGGGATGCATTGAATCTGAATGGCTCTCAGGGTCCAGAAGGAGAAGTTCTGTCCAACACTGAATGTTGGGTACATTAAATGTACCACAGAGTGAGGTTTCGGATTAACTAGAGATGTTTGGAGGGACAGCGATTTATTTATGAGACAGCTGGGTGACTTCTTAAGTAGAACTGCGCTTTCATAGTATCATAGTATCATAGTGTCTAGAGTCGGAAGGGACCTGGGCAGATCATCTAGTCCGACCCCCTGCCTTGGCAGGAAAGAGCACCGGGGT
>JAGPOW010003182.1:12556023-12574027 GCA_030014935.1 Caiman crocodilus | reverse complement strand
ACCCAGAGCACCTCAGAGCGCCCTCCCTTCCTAATTGACCAGGAGGTGTATTCCTCCTTGATGTAGAGTGCCACTCCCCCACCTTTCCTTCCTATCCTGGCTTTGACTGTGTCTTCTCCATTTTTTTTTTTTTTTAATTTGCTTTTGAGGATAATGTTTATAAAGTTGCCCGTGAAAAGATTTTGATCACAAAGTCGAAATGCATTTATTAATTGAATGAAATTTATTTTGAGTGTAAAGATTGGATCACCTTATTGGGGAAGACCAAGAATATCATGCAATGCAACTGTCTTGACTTATTGCTGAGCTGAGTATTAGAAACTGCCTACTGGGGTGGGAATACTTGAGTATCTTGCTAGTTGTAATTTGCTTATATGCAAGAAAAAGAACACACGGGGCACATCTACATGTGCGCATTTACTGCACAGTAACCGAAATTACTGTGCAGTATAGGTGCGTGGCTACCCACGCATGCCTGTACTGCATTTACACCATCTTGAACATGAATGGCAATTTATACCAACTTACAGGTATCAAATTTATGCCCAATTAATTACTGCGGAGTAACACACGTCTAGATACCTTACTGCGCAGTAACACTCTGTGTGTGGGCTGACTTGGGACTAACTTTAGTCCCAAATCAGCCCACACACAGAGTGTTACTGTTAATTAATAATAAATCTATTAAAGTGCTTTAACGCAGTCTATACACAGCATTAAAGCACTTTAATGTCTGCACATGTAGATGCTGGCCTATTCCAGTGGGCTGAAATTTACTGCGCAGTAAATTTCAGCCAGCATAAATGCATGTGTAGAAGTGTCCACAGAAATTTATGTTTATCCTGTCAGTAAGTATAATCTGTAAATGGGTGGAGAAAGGCTAGATCCACCCAAAAAATATTTGGTTGCACATTGTTCCTTTTAGCTCTACCAATGAGCAAACCTTGAAATGGAGAGGGCCATCCAGGTACAGATCCAATGTTCAAAGCCATTGGACCATTACAACTGGTTTCTCCCCTTCCTTTAGCTGCACTGAAGGTGACTGGCCTGAGAACAAGTGAGGGGTTGCAGTGGTAGAAGTGCAGGGGTTGTGATATGGCCTGTAACTAGAGCCGTAGTTACTTGTGGATTCTGGTAGCGATGATTGGAACTGCATCATATGTAACTTCTCTTATTGATCATTGCTTACATCATGGTAAAGATAATTGAGCTGAAGTATGCAGAACATCAGATCTCTTTCACATGGTACTCTGTTTAACTGCACAATTGGTGAAGCTGACTAGGGGCTCTTAATTTCAGACTTCTAAAGCAGTTTCAAGTTGCCTGCATCCCATCCGTTTCAAGGCTACTGATGGAGGCATAAGGCTGTCTGAGCTGCAAGGTGAGGAGCCTTGATGAGGTACAAAATACCTTAGTTCAGGCTGTTCCCGCAGGTCTGGGTCAGCGCATCTCAGATGGCCTTGCTTTGGGTCTGGATGTCCAGTGGGGTTCAGTGTAGGTCTCCCATGATATCCCTTGAAGAAAGAGGGTGTAATATGGAAGTTACTGTAGTAGCGTATCGTGAAAAATGCAGTCTGGTTGATGAGTTTGGCCTTATAGGGTGACTGTACATGACACAGGGCTTAATCCTCATTCAATTAAATGGGTTTATAAAATTTAAACTTGTTTATTTTGGAGTGTCGCATTAGCGTTTGCACAGAGAATGGAAGCTTGAGTCAGCTGAACTAAAGCTTTCATGAGGCATTGCAATGGCATTTCCAAATCAGAGCATGTTGCGTATGGTGGGGTTGACTGTGATTTGGCTAAGGTTTGAAATTTCCTGCACAAAGCAGGCACCTTTTTACTGAGATGAAAGCCCAACTTTGCACTAAAATCCAATTTTTCGGAACAATTTTCAGCTTAGCACAGTTGCTGGCTTTTAAGACAGTGTGATCTTTCGTCCTTCCTTGTGTAGCCCTTTATAGTTCTGCATTCAAGCCTCTGACTGCATCATATGCACGGTAGCCCTCTTTGGCCAGAACAGGGCATGTTCAGGGTATGGTGAAACCAGTGCAATTCAAAGGTAATAAAAAGGAATAGCAAATAGCTCTAAGTAGCCACTATTTGGCCTCCTGCTCTGGCTTGTTGGATAATGCATGCTCCCCCTGCTCCAGTTATCAGCTGTCGTTTGTGGCAGTCTGCTCTACAACAAAGTGCGTCTGTTCCAGCACCGAATCTGTGTCTGTCCAGATTGTTCAAGCCCTGGAAGGCAACAGAAGCTGGCTTCATGGCTGGCCGACATATGCAGAGAAAGCTCCTCCTGCCACATAACAAAAAGAACCCCACTGCTTTGGAGCAAGCTGCAGAGTTTCCTGGGGAGAGGAGCTGCTGTGGACATGAGTTTCCTGCCTGCAGAGCCTTCCCCTCGGACATGCGTGCCCCCGCACTGGGGGAACCGCAGGGGATATTTTGTGGGGGGAGTTGACCGTTTTGCACGGCAGAGCTACAAAGAAGTACGACGGGAGAACCTTTAGCAACTTCTTGGTCAGACGCCTCTTCTCAGCAAGATGCCATGCTGCAAAAAAAATTAAGGTGTAGACGCCGTGCTGCTGCACACTCGCATATAAGCGCCACTTGCTAAATTAACAAACGGCGCGTCTTTTTTGCGGTGTGGCACCCTCCCTCAGTTTTCGTGGGCTACTTCCTCCTGACCTTTGGTTTTTCTCCCTGCAGAAGGAGTTCAAGTTGAAAAGCACAGTTCAAAGATTGGGGTAGGGGAGTAGTTTTCCAGTTAAAAACTGGGTTTCTCACTTAAGATGGGCTGGTGATTTAAGAAAAGAAATCAGATATTTGATATGAATGACCGCCTCATAAGAGCACTGGAAATCTGTACATGAAATTCATTCACTCCACCCCCAAAGAGAAGCCCAGGTATTGTAAGTCGAGGCCTGTGTAGCATAGCGGGGCAGCAGAGGTGAGGTGGCCTGTGTCCCCACCACGCGGAGCCACGAGCAAGGCTCTCGGCATTTCTCAGCTGCCACCCCCTATGCCTTGGTTGCATCTAGCATTTGAATTCTTGCATTTGTAGACATGTGACTGCCATGGCCCGTCCCTTGACCGGACTGATGATTTCCTGCAGGGAGGTGGGTTGGAGATGCTACTGGGGTGCTGGAGAGTCTCCTGTTCATCAGAAGTCCCCAACTGGCCTCTTGAGCTAACAGCAAGCCCGTGCACCTAGGCAGCGGTAACAGCCTCATAAGCACATAAGGAGTTGTCTGTCTGAATATGAACATGGCCTTGGCCAAGAGGATGGCTGAGCCAAATACAGGACGGCCTCATCGTGGGGGGGGAAGGAGCAAACCTGCCGTTAGGCTGAAGCTGTTCCTAAAAACCCTATTTGAAATGATTAGCATGAAGAAGTTTCCAGCCATCTGCTTTTCAGGTGTGCTTTTCTTCATATAGCTCACATGCCCAACAATGCCTGCCGTAGGAAGGGCTGCCTTTTCAAACGGGTTTAAAGAGGGCTGTTTGAAGGGTTTTTCTGGCTCTCTGGGCTGTGATAATTGACACATTGAGTGAAGCGTCCCAACTCAAAATGGCTGAGATTTGGGGGGTTTTTAAATCTTAAAACAGGCTCTGGGAACCTCTCCAAACATTGCCCAGATGACTTGGCCCTTGGCACTGATGCCAAAACTAGATGAGTCCCAGGATGGTTAGCTCTGCTGGCTTTCCTTCTCTAGATGATGGCTGCATGACAGGCTTGCCAGGGCTGTGTTTGGGGAAGATGTGTGCATCTCGCACAGAACCTGGCAACAGCCTCCACCTTCAAAATCTGCATGGGAAATTAGAGGGAAGTAGTCAATCTGGTGGTCCCCGGGTATGCCTTGAAGTAAGCCGCCGGCGTGACGTTCAGCAGTCTCCTTGCAAACAGCCCACGCGCGAGCACCCACTCCGAAGCCATCACTTGCGCTTTGGGCATGAGACTACGGTTGCTTGGCTTGAAAGAGCTGCTGCAGAGAGTTTTATTTTCCCCCACCATTCCCACCTTGTGCTTGGGGATGCATTCAGCCTTCCCTTCTGAATAGGGCTCCAGATGAAGGAAACAAATTATCATAAATTAGAATAGATTGCACTCTTCAGCATCTCTACATCTGTCGTTATGCTGCTTTTAACTGTTCAGTTTATTTAACATTTCTACACGTTTTGTCAGCAGCTCCGGGTACGTAGGCTATAAATATTGGCTAAGTAGTAGATATTAATAGAGTCCTAGGTAAATGCTAGATTCCATTGAGACTCCATTCAGTGCAGCGATGTGTGGAGGAAACTGCTGATCATATTGCTCTAGTATTGCATTTGCTAGGCTCTGTTGCTTATTAACTAAGGGTGCTACCAAAAGTGTGTATGGCCTGAAGAGGGGTGGAAATGCTGCTTGCAAGCAGTTCAGCTCTATTTCCTTCCAAGCCCCTTGCTACTTGTCGGCCACCAAGAAACACAGGAGAGTTTTAACATGTACAACGTCAGTGGGCTGCCCTATTCGTTCAGCAGCAAGGATCATCCCAGCTGGGATGAAGCATAGCAGCAAGGAGGGTGGTTCGCGGCCGGCCAAAGCCCCAGTGGTTATGCAGAATGAGTCCAGTATTGCAGGCAGCAGCTGCAATAGCCCCGTCGCCTGCCGACCGGGGTAGCTGTCGAACACAAAACACCCATAATATACAAGCTGACTCCCAGCAGGGCAGTCGGAAAGGGATTTTGCTCTTCGTACTAACTTGCGAGTGGTCTTTAGGCTGCCAGTCTATTAAAAACGGGAGAAAAACTCTGCCGAGTTCTTTTGAAAGCTGAAGAGAAAGCAGATAAGAAGCTATCTGAGTGGAAATTCATTTAAACCCTGTCTTCTGCACAGCTCTGGGTTATTGCAAAGAAAACACGGTGCAGTGTGATTTCCTTTTTCTCCCCACCCTTGCAAGGAACTGAATCGAGGGGCCATCTCGGCCGTGGCTGAGGATTGCACGCTCCCTCCAGAGAAACCAGTTCAACTGAGAAGCCTTTGGGCGACCACGCTTCTTGTTCTCTCCACATAAGTTTCCTGGAGAAATTTAGGGGGGGGTGTTGTAGCCGTGTTGGTCTGAGGACACAGGCAGACAGGGATCTTGGGGTAAATCTGCTATCTTTTTATTAGACCAATACAAAGAGTTGGAATTTTTCCCAACTCTTTAAGTTAGTCTAATAAGAGATCGGATTTACCCCTCATCTGGAGAATTTTAGGAGCACGGGAGGCCCTTCCTGTCTTCAGTGGAGCCAATCTATGCTTGCTATCCCAGGATCTCTTTGTAAATCAGCCACCTTCTTCTTGCCTTTTGCTATCCAAGGCGGGACATCAAAGGTCGGCGGATTCAAGCGTGATGCGCCTGCGTCGCCAGCAGCGAGGCTGTTCCCTTTGCCCTGAAGCCCCCGGCCCCATGGACGGTCGCGTGTAGGTGCTGCAGAGGAGGGTGTACCATTGCCTGTAAAGGAGCGTGTGCCTCGGTGGCTGTTTTCCAACATCTTTTCTAGCGGGCAAGGCATGCTGTGTGCCATTTTTGGTACCAGGCGTTTGCATTATATTCGAGGGGTGGATGTGTGTAGTTGTACTGCTGGCCCGCTGTCGTTCTGCTCCCCACGCATGGACGTGGGGCAGCGGGGGGCCTTTGAGCAGCAAATTGCCACCGTTGGTTCGAAGGCTGACGGGAGAGAGCGTGGACAGATGCTCGTGTCATCGGTTGGATGCTGAGTCTAGTGGCACCGGAAACCGAGCTGGGTTCTCCCCAGGCTTTTGTCCGGCACTAGGCAAAGGAAAGCCTCCCCCACCTCCCCGTCTCACAGATGTGCTCTGAAAGACCTCCTTCCCGGGCCAGACTGGGGCTGGCTTGTTCTGGTTAGCAAAAGGTTTCGGGCCCCTACTTCTGGAGGCGTGCGTTTGCAGACCTGGAGCGCGGTCCTCTGCACGTTGGGCGAAACGGTGGTGGATGCAGGCGCAGTTTGTTCACGGGTGTGCAAGGCTGGCAACCTGCGTGCATCATCGCAGGCGGGGCCTCGTGACCTGGGCAGGTTCTCCTGGCGTCGCCGATTCACGGCATCGGTTGCTTTATTATGTTCAGCCCGACCCAAATTGCAGCATGTCGTGAGTCTCTGGTAGGCGCTGAGCGGTCGCTGGAAAGGATCGTATGTGCCCACGGTGATTTTTAGCGGGACGCGTTCGCTAGCATCGTGTTTCCTGAAACGTATCGTTGGCTTCAAGGGGAGGGGGGTTTGTGTGCCCTGGTGAGAGAAACCCCCTAACATTTGCCTTTTTTTGGTGCATCTGTGCAAGTCTGAAATGAAGGGACCTGACAGGGGCTTTATGAATTGTAGAACGATTTCCTTTGGTGAAGCGCCCAGGATGGCTTTGTCCCCAGAGCACACATCGAGGCGTGTTGTTCCTCATCTCTTGCTGTTTGAAATTCCTGGGCGTACTTTCTGCTTTTCTGGGTTAAAAGTCCCTAGCTCCGAGTAGTCTCTTGGTAGGGTGGGAGGCCTCCGCGTGCTTTTGGGACTTAAATCCCGGCACTGAATCCCAGGATTTAAAAATATCACAAGCAAAAACTGTGCATGTGACTCGTACAAAGCACCCTATAGACCACTTTCATTTTCAAGGGAATGTGACTATCGGCGAGGCTTGTCCCTCGGTTGTTTGTTCCTCCCGAGAGGTAGCTATTGCTAAGATTCCCGTTTGAAGTGGTTAGACATAAATGTCAGTCCTCCGTTCTCAGGAAGACTGCTAGGCTGGAGAGAGGACTAGAAAATGTCACGAGTTAATTCTAGGTCTATGTGTCATATTAATTTCGAGGGTCCAGTTCAGCTCGGTGAAAGGAAGAAAATTTAAATTTAGTGAACGCTGCGACCTTCATTTTTTGTGTCCAGTTGTTCCAGAGGATTGCCATCGGTAGCACGTGTTCCTCTCAAATGTCCGTGTGTTTCTCTCAAATCTGAAAGCATAAATCATTTTGCAGATGCAGAATCCTTAAATTCTCTGCTAAAGAAATGGATTTTATACATGCACGTGCACACACATACATCTAGAGATAGTAGAGCTATACATCTATACCAACCATATAGATGTAAACATATCTATCTATCTATCATTGCTGAAAGAAGCTAAAATTAGGCTCAAGAAAGCCCTACTAGAAGTACAAGTGATATATTATATATATATATGCACGCACACGCACTATCTGTATATGCATGTGTGCATATGTGTGTGTGTGTGTGTATACTTATACACACACAATCACTTGTTCTTTTTGTGGGACTTTCTTGCTCCTACTTGTAGCTCCTTTTTGCACCTCGGCAGGTAGAAAGCTATGATTTCTGGTCAGCGGTGCTGAGTGGCTCAAACCTACATTCATCTACTTTTCAATGCAAGTCGTAACATGACAGTTCTCCTGTGTTTTTTACAAGGTTAATATTTTTATAAGGTGAGTTGATAACTTAATAATTTAATTCTGGTAGATGCTGGGAGCATTATCACAAACTGGAGAAGTGACAGGCTTTCCTAACAGAGAGTTTTGCATGCACTTTTTGTCTTCCTTCCCCCCTGTGAAACGATCGGATGTTACAGTTTTTTGCTTTTGAGAGATCTCTGTTGCTCACCTGTCCTGCCTACCTGTGCCTTATGGTCCTGATCCCAGAGCACGATCCATCCGGACAGTTCCCTGTACCTTGGAGGAAACATCAGCAGATCTCCATTTAGGAATAATGTGCTATGTGTTTTGATGCCAGAACTGGACCCTTCTGGAGTAAGTTTACATGTGTATTGAAATATTGGTCGCCTCGCTGTATAGAAGGACACCTACCTTGGCTCCCCTTTCTGGATGGGCCAGCAGAGACTTTACAGTCGTGCCACCTGCAAATTTTAGGTGGAAGGAGTGTAACTAGGAATAATGCCTCCCTGTGCATGTTTTACATGTGTGACCTGGATGATGACTGCCGGTGGGATGCCTGACATGGCACAAATCACAAAGGCTCTTCACCCGTTCTCTATACGTTTTTTGGAAGGGTCCCTCTCTCTCCCGTCACCCGTGGAGGCAAGGCAAACGTAACAGCTCAGCCAAGAGATTAGGGTCGTTGGTTGTAGCTTGTTTTGGTCTAAGGACATAGGCAGACAAGGTTGTTTGGGTAGGTGTGATATCTTTTATTATTTTTATTTAGTTAGTCTCATAAAAGATATCACAGCAAAGAGATTAGCACCCCAGCCCTACCAAATATATCTCAGGTAGGTTGCTGTTAACCGTTGGGATGGGCCGAGGGGCGAGGTGGAGTTTGAAGCTGCTTTTTACAACCAGACGTTACTGCTTGATGACTTGTTTGGGTAAATGTGCGTGTTTTTTAGGGTTTTTTGGCCTTCCATGCACACTTGAGGTATCAGGTTGAGCACAGTCAGGGAAACAATGTGCAATCAGTTTTGAAATAGTTCCTTGAAGTTTTCTTAATTGTTTTATTATAACGGTTAGGCACAAAGTGGGGGAATCAATATGCCTAATTATTATATTTAAATACGGAGAAATTAGCCAATGAACTCTCACTTCTCTGGGGAGGCTTAATCTTCCAATGCTCTATTTCAAGTGTCTTCCAGAAAAATGAAAGGCTTATCACCTAGGAAACACATGGTCCTAATCGCACAGGTCTGGCACTTCCCTGGATTTATAGGCAGTGAATGGACTCTTATTTAGTTGGTTTTCTGAAGCACAAAAATAAGGATTTTTAAAAATCTTTTTTAAACCATTTTATATTGGTTTTAACTAAGAATCAACAGATCCCGTTGGCTATCGATGATGCTCTAGGAGCTGGTAATGAGGGAGTTTTTGGACGATCTAGAGGCGAAAGCGCAGACCCTTTGCTCGGAGTATCAGCATTGTGTTCCTGGCTCAGCAGGTCACTTCCCTTCTCCCTGCCTCTGGCTCCCATCCTCTCGTCCAGGCCACCTAGACCGCAACCTCTGCGGGGCGAAGCCCGGCCTCAGGCTGGCTCTGAGAGTGGTACTGCAGCACCAGCTATCTCTCTTTCCCAGCGGCCCATTTTGGGGAGACTTTTTTGCACAGCCGTTGACCCTCTTCTCCAGGGAAGCAGTGCATGGGGGGTCATAGGGCTTGCACCTGTATGCATGAAGGCAGCCTCAGCTTTTGGGGAGTCTGCCATGGCGCATAGCCATTTCTCAGGCTCTCTCTGCACTTGTAGTCAAGTGCCCTGTTGAATCGGGGCCTTGTAGCATCAGCTAGTTTTATTGCAGTGCCTAGATGCCAGTAGCTGAGCCCATGTGCTTGTGTAAGCGTGTGTGTATGTGAGTGTGCACCACGTGCACTGCCCTGGGCAGGCCCTCGCGCTATCCCCAGACTAGAAAAGCTGCAACAGGCTGCTCCAGCAGATCGTCCCAATCCACGATTATAAAATTAGTGCAATAATTGGTGAACTTCTCAGATAGTGGAAGATTCAAAAAAGGCTCTGCCCCGAGCCAGCGGTTCAAAAAAGTGAAAGTCCCGGTTTAAATACCTTTGTCATAGTATTGCCTCAGTTAAATGAATGATGTGGGAAGGGTTCTCTGCTCGCGCATACGAGCATAACATGGGGGTGTTGCCATAAAGCCAGCATTGCTTATTATTTTAAACGTGTATCCTTGGATAAATCACTTGAAACCTATTGCCAGATGCCTGGGTGTCTCTGGGCACTATAACGTACCGTACATGCACGTGCTAGGCAGCATTTTTACTTGGACGTGGTTCATTAACTTCTTGTTTGGAGCGCATCAGCATGCATTTGTTAAAGACCCCCGGAAGTGCACGTACCCGTAATAGGGTCTGGCGTTCACGTGAACTTTTAGGACAAGGGTCTCCTTTTCACTTCTGAGGAGTGGAAGGAGGCAGGGCTCTCGGGAAATGGTTCTTGGTATGTGATCCACCTGCATGTAAACAGCATCTAGCACAAAGAGGCCGGGCTAGACTCATGGCTGTGGCTGAGATGCCTTCTGTCCGGTTGCATGGGAGGCTCTGACGGCAAAGGTGGCCTGTTCCAGCAACATAGTCCTGGATCAGACCGCTGCGCGGGGAACCGAAGGAAGGTAGTCATGTTTACTAGGTGAAAAGCCTTGTCCCATAAGAGCCTCCTCTCTCTGCACCCAGAGGCATCATCAGTCCCTTCCTGTCCTCCAAAGGTCTTCTCAGGAAAAACGACTTGCTGCTTTCCAAGCACCTGCCACCCCTGCAACCAAAAGAACAGCCCTCCACCTCTTGTAGAGACCACAGTCCCGTTGCAAGGGAGAATGGGACTGGTCTTGGCTGTCTCCAAGTGAAGTGATGTAGAGTCCATGTTCAGGGGGAAATGGGGATAGAGAGTTTAAACTGGTTTTATTTTGCATTTTATATCTTTAAAAAAACCCCAGAAACAACCCCACAATTTTTGCATCCTTCCTCGGACTACGGCCAGTTCAAGTCCCCCTTGGCGGCCGACTTGGTTATTCATAGTGACAGTAACTAGAGGGCATGGGCTGGGCTGGCGATTCATCACCTGATGATGTGGTCATGGAAAGCCCCAAGGTAAAACCTCTGTTTCTCGAAATAAATTGGGATGTTTCTGCCAAGTAATGGCTGCTTGCAGTGATGCTTGATGCTGCAAGATGATGCATTACAGCAGCTAATTACCCTTTGCCGTGATAAACTGGGCTTTGATGAAGCCCTTGCAAGGGGTCTCGTGGCAAGGGACATGCAGACATCTTTGTTGTGTGTCATTAAAATATAATAGCGACCTATTTTAACGAGAGTCTTCGTTCCCTCCCATTCCTCAGCTGCGCTTGCAAACTCGGTTGCATGGCCTAATTCAGCAAACATAATTGGCTGGTTTTAGGAGTAAGCTATCTTGTTGTTAAATGTTTTCTGCTTCAGATGCTGAATATAATGAAGGTCACTGTGGGGAGTTCATAAGCTCTCTTTACAGACATTTGACACCGCCTTGCACGTTGCAGCAAGTCTTTGGGAGCACTAGACTGGCAATGTTACGCTCCAGAGTGCGAGTGAATCGGAGAGTGATCCTATTCTGATAACAACTCGGAGAATGAAATCTTTCTCTAGCTGGAGGCAGAGATGGCTTTTATCCTGCTGAATGTGCAGCTGGTTCCACTCCAAGGGAATTCATTTATTGATCCAATTAACTCCAAAACAGTTTTCAAAGTGACTGTAGATGAAACAATGTAATTAAAATTGATTGTGGCTGCATAGCATGTATTGAGTCCCTGGATTCTTGGCCTGGCACAACATCCAGATCACTTGTGTATCTGGTAACAGGTCCTGTGTGCCCCAAGGAGTTCATCTAGCTTTGTGTGTGGAGGAGAAATTCTGATTATTGCTGTTATGGTGGGAGGGATGGCCTCTTACACCTGTGCTGGAAGTAGCATCCAGGATGAGGACAGGACCTGCGTCCTGGGATGAAGTGAAAGAACATTTTGGTTCTGGAGTTTGGCGTTTTCACCTGGGAGGTAGTGAGATGGGATGACTGGGGAAATAATCTGCCCCCTCAACAGAGCCAAGATGTTCTCTTGATACGTTTCGGCACCGAATAGCTTGGGTGAAAACCATCCGCGTGCGGCTCCACCTTGTAAGGGTGTATAATGTAGGCGATAATGCCACGCGCTGACCCCGACCATCCCGCAGTCCATGTGAAATTTTTCAGCTTCAAAAAAGCACCAAGTGGCTTGAGGGGAAAGGTTTCTCATGCAGGAGGTGGATCAGTCTGGGTATTTTGAGTCCTAACAACGCCCTTTGGGGGTCTCGAGACTTCTAGGATTTTTGGTGGTGGCGTGTGCTGTGTGATTTTAATGTGCGTTTTGTTTCTTCTCCATCCCGAGCAGTTGAGGGTGACCGATGTGTGATGGTAAAATGATATTTTCATATAGTGCTTAAGCAACACATTGCCGAATAAAGCAGCAAGTCTTGAAATAACTCATTAAAATACTGGAGTAAATCTCTCCTCTAATCCCTGGTCCTGTTTCCCTTACCGATGCTGAGTAGTACCTTACTCGGGGACTAGTCCCAGTCGCTTCAGGTGGAATACGGTTATTTTGTGCAATAGTGGCAGAAACTGTTCTTTAGTCACTTTGGGGACAAAAATCTCTCGAAACTTTTCTGCTGTTTACCAACGTGATTGTTTTTCCTGCTGCCTTTCACCATCGCTGCTTCTCTTCTCCATTACACTCCCCTCTCCTGCTTCCATCTGCATTAGCAGCAGAGTCTTGGTTAGATTCCCGCTGATGGCTGATTTGGGAGATGTCTGGTGCTTGCCAGCTGTGCAGGTGTTGTGTCAAGGCTATGCATTTAATCCTCTCTTTTGCCCTAAAAAGAAAGAGGAAAAAAAATCTCCAACCAGCCCCAGATGCTGCAGAAACCACAGGAAAAATTTGTATTCATTTAGAGGCTGCAATTAAAATGATGTGGATTGTCCCTTATGAAATACTAAAAAGCAGCATATTTATTAGGCTTTTATGCATTAGCACTTAGCGGAAAAGAACAGTATCATTTTGATGGTACTGATTATCATAGGGCAGTTTCGTTGCTGGGTCTTTCCACCCCATTTGTGGAGCAGTTTGATTCTCTTTCTGTACGTGCTCTGACAGGCTTTTTCTTTTGGTTTAACTTTCATCTGCAACCACCCAAATGCTAACCTTTCATCTCATTTTTTTTTGGCTGATGGCAATCTCTTAGGCATTAAATGATCCATCATGTTAGATTAGAACAGATACATAATTGTTTCAAATTTGCTGTCATTCCTCTGTACTGAAAATATTTTTTTCCCCATTAGGAGCAATGATTGAAGTGTATGTATAAGATGCTTATTTCCCTATCGCTGTGCAAATCATTTTAAAAAGTTATACCTGTTTAATGGGGCAGGGGGGCTGGACTCGGATCTTCCGAGGTCCCTTCTAGCCCTAATGTCTATACAATCTATTAAATGTATAATATTACCATAGTTTAGTCGTTATATTTATTGGTCGTTTTTAATACTTTATTTTTTCCTCTTCCACGGTGGTAACTAATATTAGTCCTTTATGCTAACATTGCTTTCACTGTGCGGCACCTGATTATATGCACACGCATGCACACGTTCTAGCAGGGTTCGAATTGCACTTTGACTCTGGTGGGAGGGGGGGTCTGCAAAAAAATTAAGCTGATTCATTGATTAACAAGTCCATCTAAGTGAAGGAGAAATCCAGATGGAGAGCCCTACTTCCAGGTTATGATTTGCAACTCTTAGAGGGGGGCTTTTGTCTCCTATGAGGGGTTCATTCCCCCACTCCCCAAGCCCCCCCTTAACTCTTACCCCGCTTTCTAGTTGTTAACAAATTTAACGCCTTAAAATCTGTTACTCAGCAGGTGAAGATGCATTTGGCAGTTGTCTTGCACACTTTAAAAAGCTTCTGAAAGTCCTCCCTCACTTTGGCTGAAGGAGGTTTCTGATAAATGTTGGAAAAATAAAATTTAAAAAAACCCCCCCAAAAAACAATTTAAGAGTGCCACTTAAATGCGTGCAAACGTAATACCCGGTATGAAACAGCATGATGCTAGAGAAAGACATAGCAACAGTTGCCATTTGCAAGTCAGCTTTTGATCCCTTTAACTACCCAGTGGCACATGATTGCTATGGTTTGCCTCTTTAGTGACAGGCTGTTCTCTGCGAACTGCATGCTGCCATTTGGGAAACGTTGACTCTTTCATGGCTGCTACTGTAATGCTCTATAAACTGAAGTGAAACGCGTTCCCGGGGGTGAGGGCACCTATAACGCACAAAAGGTCCGCTGCCTGCTGTCGCAGGGCGACGCTGGTTCAGGAGGAGCAGGCTGGGCTATGGCCAAGTCACAGCTGGAAGCATCGTCGTGCTGATGCAAAGGCTCAAGTCTTTTGGGGTGGTTGGTTGGGGGTTATGAAATTTGGACCTCCTTCTGGAGGCTGCCCGGCCCATTTTGCAAGTTGAAATAAGAAAGGAGGAGTCGCAGAGGATGTATATTGAAATAAGGAGCTGTGAAGGTTGAAGCCGTTTGTGGCTATCACCTAACAGTGTGAATCAATCCAGCCTCAGCACCCTTTTCCCACCCCGCAAGAGGAGAGGTAACAAGCCCTTTAATACATGTCCCTGTCCTTAGTTTGCATAGCACCAGGGCACAAGTTTTTCACTCTCTGCATCTGACAGGACAAAAATCGATAGGAAACCCTCAGTGTGGGTTATTTGAGAAACTATGTCCATTTTAACATTGATCCCTATGTTCATGTTCCTTATCTGCTAGCCATGAGGCCTCGGGAGCCTGTGAGGCATGTACAGCAATTGGGTATTTCAGGGTAGGTAGGAAGACAACATGCCTACAGAGATGAGCAAACTGTAGCCTTGCTAGGAGCATTAATATATTTGCCCTGATCTGTTCTTCTAAAAGCCCCCATCAGGGATCGGGGTGCTGTTCTGCTAGGCACAGGCATGGTCCAGGGATCAGGGTACAGAGATGATCCAGGGGTCGGGGTGCTGTTCTGCTAGGCACAGGCATGGTCCGGGGATCGGGGTACTGTTCTGCTAGGCACAGACATGGTCCAGGGATCAGGGGGCTACTCTGCTAGGCACAGGCATGGTCCAGGGATTGGGGCACAGACATGGTCCAGGGGTCAGGGTGCTGTTCTGCTAGGCACAGGCATGGTCCGGGGATCAGGGTACAGACATGGTCCAGGGATCGGGGTGCCGTTCTGCTAGGCACAGGCATGGTCCAGGGATCGGGGTGCCGTTCTGCTAGGCACAGGCATGGTCCAGGGATCGGGGTGCTGTTCTGCTAGGCACAGACATGGTCCAGGGATCAGGGTACAGAGATGATCCAGGGGTCGGGGTGCTGTTCTGCTAGGCACAGGCATGGTCCAGGGATCGGGGTACAGTCATGGTCCAGGCGTCAGGGTGCCATTCTGCTAGGCACAGGCATGGTCCAGGAATTGAGGTACCGACATGGTCCAGGGGTCAGGGTGCCGTTCTGCTAGGCACAGGCATGGTCCAGGAATCGAGGTACAGACATGGTCCAGGGGTCGGGGTGCCATTCTGCTAGGCACAGGCATGGTCCAGGGATCGGGGTACAGACTTGGTCCAGGGGTCGGGTACAGACTTGGTCCATGGGTCGGGGTGCCATTCTGCTAGGCACAGGCATGGTCCAGGGATCAGGGTACAGACATGGTCCAGGGGTCAGGGTACAGACATGGTCCAGGGGTCGGGGTGCTATTCTGCTAGGCACAGACATGGTCCAGGGATCAGGGTACAGACATGGTCCAGGGGTCGGGGTGCTATTCTGCTAGGCACAGGCATGGTCCAGGGATCTGGGTACAGACATGGTCTAGGGGTCGGGGCGCTGTTCTGCTAGGCACAGACATGGTCCAGGGATCTGGGTACAGACATGGTCTAGGGGTCGGGGTGCTGTTCTGCTAGGCACAGGCATGGTCCAGGGATCAGGGTACAGACATGGTCCAGGGGTCGGGGTGCTATTCTGCTAGGCACAGAGGCAAAAACAGTCCATCCTCCAAATATCTGCTTTTTTTCCTGCTTCCCTCCCCTCCTCCAAGCAGATATACCATATAAACATAGCAGTTGGAGTCATTCTGTCTTGCTGCACTATTTATTCCTTATTAAAACGCAACCTTGAAATCTCATTACACTTGTATAAAAATCTGGGGCTGATGGGAAGGAGAAGCCAGGAATACTAACAAGAATGAGAGAGACCTCGCTGGAAAATGCTGGCCAAGCAGCTGCTCATGTTTCCTATTTAGTGTGAATGGAAGATACAGCCCTGATTACAAAATGCTAGGTAGCAGCTGTGCCGGCCTGGGCTGAGGATTACCAGATGGTTAACTGTGATTGACTTGTCTCCATGGTGCTCATGGGGGAAAGGGAGAAAAAAAATATCTTAAATGTGATGCACATGCTAGGTACACAGGTTTTAATAAGGAACATGCCAGATTTGTTTACATGCTTTCCCAATACAGTATGGCTGCTAGTTTGACTTCAGACATCCTTACCAACGGCTAGCTCGCAAAACCTTGCTCTTTTGATTGTAGGTGCAACTATTTTTTTTTTCTCTCCCTGAATGCTCTGATATAGTATAAAATAATGGGTTGGCAGAAAGTTGATTCTGCAATTCAGAAATGAATTGCACAGATGGGAGTGGAAAAAAGCATTGCCTCTCTGTATGCGAACGCTGCCACAAAGGTTGCATAGAGATTTAAAACTGAGCTTGCATTGCCTATGCTTCGAGCTGTTGCAAAGTCATCGGAGTGACCTGAAGAGAGGGAACAGAGGTTACAGCCTCATGGCCATATTCTTCTGCTAGCTTTTTGCTACGAGAGGAGCAACCAGTTCAGGATCTTGTGTACTAAAAAAACCCAAAAAACCCTCTGCCTAAGCCTACTGTCACGTTGGCAGATGTAGAAAATCTGCCAGTTCCCGAGGGGGCTGTTCTCTGAGGAAATGAAGGAAAAATCAGGACAGACCTCAAACTGTACTGCATGCAGACAGCATAGCTGGGAACTGCAGAGACACCGTCAGGGCCTAGCATTTGGGCTGTGGGTGGATGACACGCACATCTCAGGGCTTGGGGCCCGTGTTTGTAATGGGGGGGAAGGGAGGACACCCTGCAATGCAGCCCAAAAGAAGTGATTGTAATCCTTAGCTAATTGATGGGAAAAGCCCTCTTCTGATTTCAGACCCATGCAATCTCCCGAGCCGGCTGAGCCGTGCTGGCCAGACAGTGCTCCCAATTCTGAGAGAAGCATGTTCTTGCTGGTGGCAGCATAATACCGCTCTGGGCATCTCTGGGTAAATCTGATCTCTTTTATTAGGCCAACTCAAATAGTTGGAAAAAATCTTCTTTTTGAGTTTTATATTCAACTATCTGAGCTGGTCTAATAAAAGAAAGTTGTCTACCTATGTCCTTAGACCAACACACACACACCGCTACACCTGATACCCCTTGGGCATCTCAGGACCGAGGGGACTGTCCTGGACAGCCCTGAGATGCCCAAGGGGTATCGGTTGTAGCTGTGTTGGTCTAAGGACACAGGTAGACAACTTTCTTTTATTAGACCAGCTCAGATAGATAGTTGAATATAAAACTCAAAAAGATTTTTTCCAACTATTTGAGTGACTAAAGTGCCTTTTATGGCAATTGAAGAGAGAAGACTGAAGCAAAGATGCCAGCTGCCCTGGGGCAGCTCTGATGTGTGCGCAGACCTGGTGTCCTGGTGTGGTCGCTGCTGCTGGACGGACTGCAACGAGCGGGGGCGTATCGGGCTCCTACGATGTACGAACCGGGTGGGTGGGAGGATTGCTTTTGTCTGGGCCCTCCCAGGTGGGCATCTTCCATACGGCTGAGACCATTTTCTATGCGTGTATCCTATCAGGTGTTGGATTTACTCCCAATGCCAAACTGGTGGAGCTCTGCATCCTGAGCTACACCCATGGTACTGACAGGCAAACCTCTTCGTAAAGAGTTTCTGGACCCAAGCTACCCTTCTGCTCGTTAGAAATCACTTGGTGCCACACTTTTCCTTCATTAAAAGTGGCTTTCTTGCTGAGTGGAAGTGATATGAAAAGATATTTTAGGGGGAATTTTTAATAAGTGCAAGTCCAAAGGGGGTTTTGCTTCCAGGCGTGTCTTTGTCGGCCAAAGCTACCTATGAGGATGGTTATTGTTGAACAGGTTGTTGTTGGAGATTGTCGGTCCTGGGGGAGGTCTTTGGGAAAATTTATCCAGGAGTACATCTGCGAGAGGCCAGCAAAGGAGGCCATGCTTGGGGCAACCAGCACCGGTTCATTAGAGGCAGGTCCTGTCAGACCAACCTGGTGGCCTTCTACGACTGGGTCACAAAATCCTTGGACGTGGGTGTCGCAGTGGACGTAGTCTTTCTGGACTTCAGGAAGGCCTTCGACACTGTCTCTCATCCCATTCTCACTAAAA
>JAGPOW010003182.1:12520020-12555923 GCA_030014935.1 Caiman crocodilus | reverse complement strand
ACTGGTCAGGCCCCGGTTGGAGCACTGCGTCCAGGTCTGGGCACCGCGCTGCAGGAGGGATGTGGGCAGCATGGAGAGGTCCAGAGGAGGTCACCCGCATGGTCAGGGGGCAGCAGGGCAGGACCTACAGCAGGGGTCGGGCTTCATGATCTGCTCAGGTCCCTTCTGACCCGACCTACTATGAAACTATGTTTGGAAGAGGTCTGTGCAAAGGGACAAATGTCAAGCTTTGGCTTGTGAAATATTTTAAGCACCCGTTGTATAAATGGGGTAGGCAACATGAACTAAGAGATGGGCTCTAAATTGGCAATCATGGACCCAAGCTTGCTGCTGACCTGCTCGGTGGCCTTGGGCAGGCCACGTCATTGCTCTGTGCCTCAGTCTCCCTTCTCCCACCCTTTGCTTGCAGCTCTCTTTAGCTGGTCAGGGCAGCCTTTGTCTCTCGCTCTAGCTCTGCGGTGCCTTGAACAATAGGACCCTTGTCATGATTTGGGCATTAAGGTGGTAATTTAGAAAAATAATAAATGGTGCATGTTTCCTACCTTAGCTTCAAGCAGCTTTCATGATTTTCAGCAGCATACTTTGTGAGTGGAAAATTGCAGGTAACTAAGAATAGAAACTAGTAATTCTGAAGCTTGTATCACACTGAGCCTTTAGAAAAACAGTAGTAACCTTGAATAATTTAGGCACACGAAGATAAATGTTGTATTGGAGAAAACGCGTTGCCTCCAGCTGAGGTTAGTGAGAACAATTGATTGCGTGTGGGTCCTTCCCCCCACCCCCCATTGAACATTTTTACTCGGTGTTTGCATTTATTTTTAAAGTGAATTAGAAATGTGTCAGAATGATGGAGCTGTCAATTATGCCAGCTTGTCCCCTCGGATTTGAGTATGAATCAAAAGACATGACACAGATCTGTCTTCACGCTTGCGGTTACCTGGAACACGCTCCTGTTGCGTTTGTGAGAGGCTGACCCGCGAGTATTTGGTGCTTTGAGCCATCTTGTCTGAATACAACTATTACCAAAGATGCATTAAGTGCCGGTTTAGGATTGCGGGAGACAAAAGTAAATGATTTAATTTTGCCTTATTTTTGGCTCTTCAGTGCCCTGACTCCACAAAAAGAAGCCAGTACTGTTCATGTTCTCAACGTCCAGCAAAGCCTGGAGATCACAAGAGGCTGGGAATTCTTCCATGAGTAAACTGTCCTGCGGTGAAGATTAATATGGAAAATTGAGCTAATATTCAGCATTTCTTTGAGCACCATCTATCCAAGGGGCTTGAAGTACTTTGCAAAGAGTGATGAAGTCAGCCTCCCAGCAGTCTGATGGGATAGGTTACTCTTGTCCCTATTTCATCGCTAACTAAACTGGGGCCCTGCGAGACTGACCTCTCTGTGGTTAGGACAAGGCTGGGATGGGAGTAGGATGTGGCTCCTCTGACTCCATCTAAAGTTAACTGATGAGAACTGAAGTATTGACAAAGCTGTTTGCAGATGGATTTTCTTAGGCTCTTTGCTATGGCAGTCCCCAGCGGTACCCAGTGCTAGCAACATGCTTCTAAATATTTCAAGATAATGAGCAAAGGTAACGGTGAAAGTGTCTACACATGCACTTACTCCAGCTTAAATTTACTGCTCATTAAGTTGCTATGCAGTAAACAGGAACAGGCTGATTTCTGCACGTGCAGGCATTAAAATGCATTAACACTGTGCATGGGCTGACCTGGGACTGAAGTTAGTCCCAAGTCTGTCCATGCACACACACAGCGTTACTGTGCAGTAAGGCATCTACACGTGCATTACCGCTCAGTAACTAATCGGATGTAAATTTGATACCTGCATGATGCAGATATCAAATTTATGCTCAAGCTGGTGTAAGACACCACAGTTACTGAGCAGTATGGGCATGCATGGGTAGATGCGTACCCCTGCTGTGCAGTAATTCTGGTTACTGCACAGTAAACGTGCGTGTGTAGACGTGGCCACTGAAACCTTCAGTTGTTCACATAAAGGTGCAAAAGCCTTTGAGATTCGGACCACGTGGGTCAACAAGCAACAGGCTGTTCGAACTTCTGCTCTGACCCAGAACTTAGGAGACTGCTGAGCATTTGGGATCGATAATGTGAAACAAGTTGGATTGTATTATTCTGCATCCCTGCCCGGCTGAGCGGTCCTGTGACTAGGAAGGGGCAGCTAAGCTTTACTTCAAAATCCAGGAAGAGTCCTCTCTAATTCTCTCTTTTGGATGGACAATTTGGTGGTGGAAATCCATTTTCCCCTAGGCCAGCACCCTCGCGGATGGCCTGATGTAGCAGGGGTTCCCAGGGAAGCGTCGCGGTTTTTATCTTGTGAAGTTTTCGCTTTGAAATATTCACACAAGCTTAACATGTAACTGAGCACTGCTTGGTTCAAACTTCAGGCTTTCCTTTCCTACTCTTCTTCATGTTGCTTTCCAAGCTCTGCACAATTGAACCAGAAGCACTTTTCTCTTGGCACGTGTTTCCAGACCTATTGGAAGGCCTGTCCAGACCTACAATATGTTATGGCCGTCTAAAACCATTCCTCCACAGCCACCATCAGTCAGGTTTTTGTTTTCAGTTTGGTTGGGGGGGAAAAGAAAACAAGAAAAAAGAAAGGGGGCGAGGAAGAGATGGGTGCCCTAGGATCTCGATAGCGTGGAGTAGCATTGTCAGGAAATTGTCTCTGCACATCTGCATCCTATTAATGTACGAACGATGAAGTGTGCACGTAACATAAGGAGGACTTTGATCAAAACCTAGCCTGAGTGTTACACAAGAAGCAACTGCAGCAAGGCACTACATTTACAGAAGCAACCGAAGGCAGTTTCAGAGGGATTTGACAGATTACAGGCTGATGGCACCACTGCTACAGCCTCAGTAGAAAATATGGCTTGATCTGCCTCACAACAAAGGGCTGTTGAAATGCCTAAGGACAGAAACAAAAAAATCATTCAGAGACGCACTGTGGGACCGTCCCTGTTCGTAGCCTGACATGCCCACTTCCAAATGCAAAGGGAACAGACCGAACCCAGAATAAATGCAATGAAACAGTCTCTGGGCTCACCCTAATTTTGGCCTCTCCTGATACAACATCGCTTTTGGTTTAGTACAGAATGAGCTCTTTATTCCTGGGGAAGCTGAACAAACTAGGATGCCGAAATCTTTTCTCGCTGCAAGGCCCATGGCATGCCCTTGGGATCCTGCTCTGAACACGATCAGATTTGCACGTGGATCTCCGGGAACAGGAGAGCAAATACCCCCACCTCAGAAATAGCACGTCGATCGGTTCATTAGTGTCATTCACGGTGTATTTTATCCGTGAGTAACACCATTTTAATATTTGCTTTGTAATTTATGCAAATCTGGTGTCACGACCGGTCATTAAGAGCGCTGTAAGCGGGTAGATGGCACGTAGGTGTGACTACCCTGATGGACCACACCAGCGCACTCTGATGTGCCTCCAGGTGGTTTTAAACGTGCACCAAATGCCTGCTTGTGAAAATGTCACTGATTCTTTCCTAGAAGCTAAATTCCTGTGAATCTGGGTTTCACGTGTCACTTCCTACTGAAGGCAGTAAACACCCGAGAAAATGAAGAGTAATGTGCAGCATAGTGCCTCTGCATTTTATTATAGCAGGTCTGAAACTGGGGAGGGTCCTTAGCACATGAGATTTAATTTTGCTTGTCTTAAACATAAGATACTCTCTAGTTATAATTTCAGTTCCTGAACTGCAATCACGGAAAGCTTGATAGTAAACAAAGACTATCGGCTTGCTGTATGCCTACAGCGGATAAATGCGATTGGTTTTGTTTACCGAGCTCTGGGCTTCGAAAAAACACAACCATTCAGACCCTAATTCATTCCTTTGCTCTCTTGTTTTTTTTATTTAGCTGGTTACTAATGGAATAACAAATCCATCACCTCTTGGTCCTTGTATCGGGCATAGTTCACGGCATGGTCTCGCCTGCAATACTTCTGAGCAGACTACTTTTTTTTTGTCCCCATTAGCACAAGCGCAGCGGAGCTGGATTTGTGCTTTCTTAACTCAAGGCTGGTTATGCTGTTGTGAAAAGCCTTTCACCATGAATAAAAGCTCCCTGGCAAAATGTCACGTAGCTACGGCATCCAGAGTCGCTGCTCTTCGTTGCAGTGAGTCATGTAGCAATAAAGAGCTGTCGAGTGGGAGCATTTTGATCCCTTGCCGGATAGGTGCTTTTAAAACTTCAGCTGTTTATATAGCAGGGCTGACCAAAGGACTCGCAGGCTGCGTCAGCACCGTGCATCGGTGCAGACCCTCCGCTCCACCACCCCACTGCATGCACTTCCCCTCCCTTATTCCCCCCAAATGCTGCGCTGTGCACCCACGCGGCCCCAGACTCGGCCTCGGCTCCCCTGGCTGTGTTGCCCTGCACCGGGGCAGGAGCAGGCGGCAACAGCTGGACGAGGGAGAGGGAGCCTGGGAGCTCCAGCTGCTGTTGCAGACCGAGTGATGGGGGCAGCAGCAGCCCAGGGGCTGCAGTGTAATTTCCCATGGGCCACATCCCAGCTCCCACCTGGACAGCCCTGTATTACGGGATGGGAGTTGATCAAACATCCTCTAGGAATGCATCTGGGACCCTACGTGATCCCTCCTCCACCTGCTGCAATCTGTTCTGCGTTGCCCGTGGTGTTCCCATTGTTGCAAAGCCTGTTTTCCCGTCCCCTGTCCTGTTTCTGCAGCAAGGCGTCTGTCTTCACGAAACACAGTTTTGTCCATAGAAATGCAGATGTTTGGCTTCAGTTTGCAAACCCGGGGGTTGAATTTACCGCTCGGCCTCACCGGTTCAGCCTAGCCGAGCTCCAAACGCGTTCAGGTAGCTGGATGCAGGCACCTGCATTGGAAACCTCGCGTCTCTGGTTCCAAATGTATTTGGGCTCATCACCTGCAGTCCCGTTCATCCATGTGTGCATCCAGCATAGCTAGCACTGGTGTTCCTGACTTGGAATTGAAGGCAGCAGTAGGATAGTAAACTCCAAGTCGTTTATACCATTCATTAACAATATCTAAGGTTTCTTACCCCCATATTTACAGTGTTTCTTCCAGCTGGAAACTAGGTTTATCCTTAAGAGCAGAACATATGCAGGGAACAAAGACCTCTTATCTCTGGAGTCACAAAGACCTCAGTGTTACTGAATCCTGTTGTTTGAGCTGACTTGAGCTTCGTTCAGAGACGTGCGCGCGCGAGACCTGCTGCATTGATGCACGCGGCGCATGCGTGGGGCTTGTGTTGTCCTGCGAAAACGAGGAGCCGGGTATTTCTCATGCAGTTGCTTCACCCACAAGAAGTCTGCTTGCCGTGTAGTTTGTGTCGTGCAACTGTTAAATGTTACGGGATCACTAGTACTTTCCCGTGTAGAAAACTGCTTCAGACCCTTGCTATCCAGGTAGCGCGTCTCTTCTGTTGGGAGTCCTGTATATTCACACAGCGTGAGAATCTCATTGTGCCGGATTTAAAGGTTTCGTTTGTCTTTGCACAGTCAGACTAGTTTAAACGGTTCCTGAGTTATCTGCGCACCTGAGTATTTGAAATAATTCATGGGTATCCAATCCCTCTGTGTACGTATCTGTTCCACTGACTAGCTGGGAATCGGATTTAAACGAAACAAAACAAAAAATCCAAAGAAAGCAATGGAGCTGTGAGCAATGGATCTGAATTCATCAGGACCAACTCTATTAGCCTAATACAACACTAATCTGATTGCAATTTGTTAACACGCTAAAGCTTCTTAATTGTATGTTACTTTGACACAATGTTGCAATGCTGTATGATTTGGCACATGTTCTCATAACTCTTGGCTGGAAATGCATTTGCTGTAAGAAAACTCAGTTAAACAGCCTGGAGTACACGGTGATTTAGAAACCAATAGCATCCTCTGCATTACAGCAATACCTAGTGGGCCTGGGGTGGGTTTTGGAAACATCAGTCAGGAAGAGAGGAAGCGGATTTTGCAGAAGTCGCTGTAAGGAGTCAGCCACTGGCCATGTCCATATGCCCACTCCGGGGGCTGTAAGGGCATGGAGACGGGGAAAAGTCACGAGGCAGAGATGCTGGAGGGATAGGGCGTCTTCATTGAGCATCTGATCTCAGCCACTCGGCTAAGCCTTCCCTGACAGATGGGATGATGCAGGAGCAGACTTGGAAAGACCTGTTGGTGGGCACACAGAGGCAGTGGGCACGCGTACCATCTGGGGGCTGAGCGGGGCCCTTTCGCACGGCCAGACAGTGCCGGGATACAGAAAAAATGTTTCCTGATTGACCACCGTTGGTGGTACCCATAGTCACCTACGCCTTCATGTAGCCCATAGTCTGGCGCACGCAGATGTAGTGCCAGACTATGGGCTACATCCTTTCCCCTTCTTTTTCCCTGAGCATATGCATTGGGTAGCTTTATCCCATCTGATACTATAGTTCTTGCAGGCACTTTGGCAAGTTTGTTAATATTTTTCTGACTAGTCGGTATTTTGGACTGATCTTTCAGACGCACGGACCCATTTTTTAGGAGAATGCCCAGGAATATTCTGCTACCTAGTCATTGCTGCTTGAATGCCGGTCCTTTTCTGTTGGTGGGGCGCGCGCTCAGCAAGCAGCCGACCAAACAGCTGTGTGGACGTAAGAATAACACCGGTTCTAGTGCAAAAAATCCCAACTGCTCCTTACCTGGGGTAAGTACGGCAGGCTTTTACCAGGTGCTCTCATCACCTGTGGGAAATGAGCAACTTCCCTTTAGAGACGCACTGTGCGGTCGGGTCCGCGTTAATCGAGAAGTTGGTGACACCTGGTGGTAGGCGACATAATGCTCGTGGAGTCGTGTCTCCAAGAGGCGTGCATACTTGTGGCTGACCGAGTTTTACTAATATTTTCTTTTAAATTGTAGCATTGTTTGCTAGGGAGGACAAAATAAGGGAAATGGTGTTTCTGTTTCTCTGGGTTTATGGGGGAGCAAAACCTGGGGTGCTCTGAGAGGGGAGTAACTACAGGTTCACAGCTGCGAAACGCTGCCTTTTGCACGATGATCACGCTTGCACTACGTGGCTGAGACTCTCTAAGCTGCTTTCTAGCGGCCAAAATTCAGGCGGTCTTTCCAGATGTGCACTAAGCGCTTCTCGTGCAAAAGGTGAGAAATAGGAAGGGTGATGCTGTTAACCTCAGCCTCGCCTCGCCACAGACGCGTTGACCCCAGACGAGCATTTGTCTTTCTTGTGTTGGGCGAGCTTCTGTCCGTGGTGCGTTTTGAATTTTTCTCAGGAGGGAAATATATAGTGTGTTAATAGCTTTAAAAGCCGTAAAAACATCTATCGCATCAACACTGGCTTGTCAGCTTGGACCCCAGCAGGTAGTTTCCCAGTGCCAGATTACAGTGGCTCTGCAGCAGTGCCCCCCTGCACACTAATAAAAAGGATGGTTTTCGTAAAGGTTTCAACGTGGAGACACCATGCGCTTCTGAGAGAGCCTAGCAGTCTCTTTTCCATTCACCTCCTCTGCTCACGCACAACATAGCCCCATTCAAAGCCTGTCAAGTAGCTGGAGATGCAACTTATGCAGAGGGGGCGGCTGAGTAAATAATTTACAACAAATATTTTGCAGGAAGACTTGCATCCTGTTCCTCCACCCACCCCCGCGGGTTGATGCGCACGTGCACCACACACCCCTGCTCGCGTGGGGCATTCGCGAACACACAAACAGTGAGACACAAGATCTCAGTGGCGGGGCATTGGACTGATTGTGTGCAGTGGGCTTTTACCGGTAAAATCCAGCTACTTAGGTTTCCAGAGAGGCAAGTACAACTGCCCCTCTTGAAAGCAAGTTTTGCACTCTTTTTGCACATCTGCATGGGCCAGCTGAGTTGTTTGCAGACTTCAGAGCTGCGGGCAGCCAGTCGGACTCCCCCAGACCACTAAAAAGCTGTTTTTCAGGAGAGTGCAGCCACTCGCGTCCAGCCCTCGGGCATCAGCGTGCAATTCCTCTTAGTGCCGTGGAGCAGCACCTTGCCTCCTGCCCTCCATCCAAATCCTGTGGGGAAGCTGCATGGGGCAACGTGGGGTCTGTGCGGACCGTAGCCCTGGTGCTTTTCCAGCCGAAGCAGAGGTGTGCAAGGGTGCTCCATGCACAGAAAAGCTGGATTATGCTAATGAGGCCAGCGCTCAGCGGTTGCAAATATTCAATGTGAAAATCTTGTCTAAACATTTTGTATTTATGTAAAACATACGCATAAGCAAAATGCTTGTATAATGAATATTTACAGGCTTATGTAACCTTCCTAAGATGCTTACGTTTTCCAACCAGAACTGAAAGGAAGATCTGGGCAGTGAGGGGGAAGGAGAGGGATGCTGCAAAAGACCTTTGGCTTTGAATGGGATGTGTCCACACGGTCGGGCTCAATGTTGTGTCCTTAGGATGTTAAAGGTGCTGCTCCTGAAGCCCACGATGTCTGCGCAGAATCTCCCCTGTAAAGGCGAACAGAGCCAGGCAGCGAGAGCACCTCAGCATTTCTAGGCGGGCCTACAGAAAATAAGTGGCCTTCCTCGGTGTTCTTCCTCATCCAACTGCGAGGACTTCGGTGCCTCCTATATGAGGCCGTGTCTACGCCTCCTTGCCTCTGTTGCCTGACTTTCCACTGAACTCCACATTGCAACTGCTCCATGGACCTCGCCAGTCTGTAGAGATTGAGCACGTCACCCAGCAGAAAGGAGGGCCCAGCTGCCGCCGAGGGCCCTCGCGGCACTGCCACGGCCTGACACAACTAGCTTGAGGGCTTGGGGTGAGGATGGTGGTGGTAGGAGAGGGAGTCTTTGGTGCATGATGCACCCAAGGTGTGCACATTGGGCAATGCGGTAGCAAGGTGAGGCTGAGCTGGGCAACCGCCCCGGGTGCCGAAGGGAAGGGGGTGCTGCCCAGGCAGGTTGGGGTGCAGGATGGAGCCATGAGCATCTCATTGGAGGGCGCAGGGATGGGGGAAAGGTTACTCCTGCCACTGCTTGCACTCCTGGGCATGCATGGCAGGGTGCCCCCCCCAGATCTGTGCACAGGGCAGGGGTGGGCTACCACTGCAGGCTTTGCCCCCGGCACCAAACTTTGGTGCTTTGGCACTGGCATTGGGTGCATGCAGGTCACGCCCCATGCTGTTAATGCACAACTAGTGTTGCACGTTCCCTTTTAAATGCATAAACCCTGTTGAAATTGCAAACCTGTACCATGTTTCAGCTTGAACTGATTTGTGAATGGAGGTGGCTCTGCAGCCGTGATTCTCAAACTTTTTAGACTCAGCCCCTGTTTTAGGCCATCCTCAGGAAATGCCAGCTCTCTGTGTTCAATTATCTTTTTGACTACAGAAAAATACTAGAGCAATTCTTTTGCAGGCCACTCGGAAAGCCCCCAGCACGTCTGGACTATTTTTAACGTTGAATTCCTATGTGAAATCTCCGGCTTTATCTTGTAAAAGACGTTTGCACACTTAACAGCGCTAACATCGGGTGGCAATCCCGCAGCATCCCTGAAAGGATCACTAGGCACCCTGAGTGAGCATCGCCCGTCTACAGCAAGTTTCAGTTAAGTTGGAGACAGGCTGTTTCTTTCTGTTCCCTTAACAGGAGTGAAAGTCTAGCATAAAAACAACTCTTTTGCTCATTGCTTTCCCAGTGATCCTATAAAATGCTTATATTAATTGGCAGACAATGTTCCTTGGGTGATTAATTGGAGCATGCAAGGGACGCAGGAGAAATTCCAGTTGCGATAGGTGATTACGCTAGTTGAATTAGACTGACGGGCCTCCTGTTGCCTTCCTGCTATGGGACAGGACACAAAGGTGACCCGGACACGCAGGCAGCAGCATGTCCCTCAAATGCTATGGCTTTGCAAGGGCTGTCTTGGTCTGCTATCTGGCACCATGTAAACCAGTATGGCCTGTTGCATGATTGGGGTGCTGGTGGCTAAACCGGTACCTCCACCCGGGCTAGCCTGGGTGAGGAGGGTGTGTGGACACCCAGCAGGACTGAGAACGAGACCTGCCAAAGGGCAGATGAGCTCTCTGCAAGCCAACAGCCATCCATAGCTGGAGAGGAGATGAGCGCCATGGGGTCACTTTGCCCAAAAAAATCACCAGTGCATCTAAGGTGCCCCAATGGTTGCAGCAGCCTCGGGCCAGCTTGACTTGAGCGCAGAACTGGGATGCACTACCTCTGAGGCATGTTCAGTGGAGGTTTCTTCCCAGAAATGCACTGAGCTCTCAGTGCTGCTTGGAGGAGGCATCGACACACAGGTGGCAGCAGCACGACTTCTATGGGAATAGGGCTTGTGGCACGGCGCTTGCACTCCCAGTTTGATATTTGCTACCTGTACTATTCCTGATACCTCCTGGAGCACCGATGGGGAAGGAGGTGCTCGGAGGTCCTCCCAAAACCGGTGCCCAGGGGCTTCTGCTTCTGTTGCAAGTACGCTGCTGAGCTAGGAGAACAAATGCCCTGCAGCTTGTGCTTCAGGGGCAGTTTGGGTATTTGCTGCTGCCATTTTACATGGAGAAGGTGGCTGGTGATGCTGGGTTTGCACGTTAGCACATCTCAGCAGGGCAGCATGTGTGATCTGGAGATGGGGGATCAGTTCCCAATTGCACTAGTATTATTTGCTGGCGTGCAGGGAGCCTCTGCACTCCTGGAGACTGGTGCAGTCCCAGGGCTGAGACCGACAATCAGCTGGCGCCAGCCCCAGGATAGCACAGGGGTCATGCCCAGAGCCCCGCCACGCACCCGGCATTAGGGACCCTGCTACACATTCAGTTGAAGGCAGCCACACAATGAGTGCGTGTATTGTGGCATAATTTCCCTTTTTATCATGCCATTAATTGCCTGAAGGTGGCTATTTAAGACACGATGAACTGGTTAATCATGCCTCAAGCATAACATCTGCCAGGCCCCAGTGACACGCTCTTGCCATGGTTGATTTAGGAGGTCGCGGTGCCAGGGACAGGAAGCGGGGCGAGGTGGGGAGCCTGCAAGAATGCAACCGTTGTGCTTGGACTAGCCCAGCCTGTGTTGCTCCCCTCCAGGGTGGGCTCCAGAGCAGCCTCTTCACCTCTGATTTGGTCCAGGGGGATTAAGACTTGCATGCACCCCTGGGAATTGTCGAGAGCAGGTCGGACAGACCCTGGGCTGTCTGGGAGGACCCTGCCTGGAGCATGGGTGACCTTGTGACGGTGTGGTCTTCCAACGACGTAGTATCAAACATTGGTTTGGGATGGCGTAGAAATAAGGTAATATAGGAACTCAGACCCGGTGGTTTCACAAGTCATTTTTTTCCCCCGTATGCAGTTTAGTTGGATTTTCCTCAAGTAAAATTTGTGCGTTGGGTCCTTGACTAAATGATTCTTCTCCAAATCGCCACAGGCATCAGCTTGATCTTGACAGCAATGCTATTATTTGGGAGCTGTGACTGTTCAGAACTGAGTCATTGTGGCTGAGCGATTAGTCAGAGTGACAGCTCATTAACTCTGATTTTTCTAGATACAATAATATTCAACTTGCAATATCAATCCTCTGACCAAACTTTTTTTTATTCATCTTGCCAGCCTGGGGGGCGTGGGGGGGGGAATTGCTTGCAGTTTTGAGTAGCTGGGCCTTGTCTACACGCAGCTTGGATCCCACTGCAGCGTACTGAGTGCGCTCTTATTTCTTTTCTTACCCGTCTAATTTTTCGGATCCAACCAAAACGATTCTGCCTTATGCAGGAGCTGCTTATTGCTTGAACCAGGAAGAAAGGTTTTTAGAGAGACAACACCACCCCCAAGCTTTGTGGGTACCCACCACGCCATGCCAGGCACCGACGCGAGCAATCTTGTAGGCTGGGCCCTAGAAGCGTTAGATAATGCAGAGGAGAGGCCAGCTGGGATGCCATCGCAACCCAGACAGCTAAATCCTCCCTAATCTCTGCAGGGGATGATGCCACAGCTGCCAGCTGAAAACATGTCTTCATGTGACCGTGCCACATGCAACACAGGCCTGTTCCCTGACTTGGACCAGGATGATGGGGCTTGCTGTTCAGCTCCTCAGGCTCCGGACTGCCCGGAGAACAGACAGTAACTTGTCCTGGGAAGTAAGAGACTGCATGTATTGTAATAACAAATTGCAGTAAACCTCAGTGAATAGCTGCAAATGCTGCTTTCAGCTCCAACCACGATGTATGGTGGGCCTTTGAAAACCTTATTAAGCTCATGTTACTTTTATACTCCATTTTAGAAAGCATTTTAAAATGGCTCACGCTCTTGTGCACACCCAGGCCAATTTTGCATCTATTAAAAACTACTAGCATGGCATATATCTATATATCATTTTTCTCCCATTCCTGGAAAAAGGGGAGAGAATAAGGTGGCCTTTTTGTGTCCGCCTTCACTCGCACACTCCAGGAAATTGGAGCGTAGCGAAAATCATTATTCCCTCCTTTAAAATTGCTGGGGCTTTGTATCTCATTAAGTTTGATTATAGCTGGGTCATCTAAGCAATCGGTATTATTTTTTAATTGTAGTCTCACGGTTCCGGAGGAAATTGCTGCTTGCACACAGGGTTGTAATTACATGCGAAAACCATAAAGCACAGACAAAAATTATATTAAAGTGCTATCTCAGTTGCTCCCCTCTTTCATCTTGGCTGTGAGGATGTCAGCATTTTGGTGATGTTCGCAGTCACGCGAGCCCTGGGATGCTTGAATACCTTCCATGGATCAACCCTAAATGGTGGGGTTTCACTAGGGACCATCCCCGTGTACTGTAATGAGTTTCTTCTGAAGTCATCCTTCTCTTCTAAAAACAGTTCTCCGAATGAGAGACCGCGCCGGGCCCTTCTGCTGCAGGGTGGAGGTAGCCACTCAGTTTGCTAATAAATGTACCAGGCAACACGCACTGGCCTTATCCGCTCTCGATGCCGCTTGTGGTACTGGAGTTGTCCAAAAAGTGGCAGCTGCAGGAAGAGAAGCACACGCTTGGGGGTGTTACATAGACGGGCACGTGGGCCTGCGTTCAGAAATATCAGAGCCATCAGTACTGTTCATCTGCAACATCTTTAAAGAGAGAAAAAAGCGACCTGGTGCTACTAGTTTTTCCTCTCGTGAGAGATGCAAGCACGCATCCTGCTGTCTGTAACCGGGGGTTTAGAAGCTAAGAGGACGCAGCCGTGGCTTGCTTCCCTATGCACAGGGCCAGAAAGTCGAACACAACTTTTACCCTGAGCAGCTCCGTAGTGATGGTGTGCTGCCAAGCTCTCGTGCAGATTTGGTGCCGTACGTCAGGTCTAAATCAGCAGTGCATTGAAGGGACCGGCGTCTGCGTGTCTGTTCGCTGCGCCATGTGGGTACCCCGTATTTATTCGTGGGTGCCTCTTGAAGCTGTGGTGTGAATTGTAGTCGGACGCACGGCGCTATTCTTGGCGCTTAGGGGTAACAAATGTACAGTTTATAATGTGCTACAGATGTCTGTGATGGTGAATCAGGACCTTGGAAAGCTTCCAGGCAAGGAAACCTTTTGCTGTTGAGAAGCATGTGCTGCGGGCTGGTGCCGGAAATCAGCTCAGTCATAATTGCATGCTTTGCCATGGTGTAAATGGATCCAAACTCTAGGTCTTAATTTGAGGGATGTTTTGCAGATGTTGGTCATTAGGAAGCTTATCTGCCTCTCTCCCATTCTGGTTGCCGTTGCTTCGTGTGCAATCAGTTTGAATGGTGGAGGAACACATGAATAATTTTAATGCCATGCAAGCTGTCGCAGACTGTAATATTGGTTTTTTTTCCCCATAAATCTCTCTGATATGCTTGCCTTTTCTTAAGTGGGACGCACTCACTTTAAGTGTTAGCCCGTTATCAAAAAGGATGGCTAGCAGGAAAGAGTAACCAGAAGTGTGTTTGTTTGCATAAACCCTTGCATAAGAACCCACCTGTAATAAATTTGGATACAGGGAAAATAAATACAGTGCTCCCATTGAAAGTCAATACTTGCCATGCCCAGCAGTTACCAAGTTGCTTTCTTATTAACCACCAACTTTCTCTTAGGCACAAATTGGGGCAGGTAGACTGATAACAAGGACACTGTCATGGCTTTTGGTACAGTAAGGTAAGACCGTACATTATTTTGATGCATCACAATGCACAGGTTTCAGTGTCAAGACCTGTGTGAGAGCTAGGGTCGGCCATGGGATAAATCCCATATCCAGTGCTATGGCCAAACCCATGTCTCCAACCAACAGGTTGCACTCAGTGGGTATAGGGAAGGGAGGAAAGGAGCTGTTTGCTGCCTTGCCCCATTGCAGACTTCACAGTAGGAGATCCATCAATCTTTCCCACTCTCAGAATTTGCCCTCGCCGGCATACTTGCTCCTTTAAAGGATCAGATGCAGAAGGGAAAATATATAAACAAAGAGCTAATAAAGGAAGTTGAAAAGCAACGATGTGATCATTCCCCAGGATGCTTCCAATAAGACTTCCCAGGGCTGACAGATCCATGTGTAGACACTAGAGTATAGGATGATCCATGCTTAGGATGGTTTAGATAGTTGAGTTTAAGGGTTTATAGAAAGATTTGCAGTTTCCCTGGGCACTCCTTCAGATTCACTCGTGAATACCCTTTATTACCAATACCAATATCCTTCGTATTGACAGGCAGCTGGCAGCACTTTCCCAATATCCTGCATCACTTTATCACTTGATCATAAAGCAGTGCCTGCATCTGAACTAGCATGTCTGCATTTAGACACAGCGCTTGTGCAAGGGGTTTGCCCAGACGACCCTTGAGGTCCCGTCCACCCCCGTGACTCTGTAAGCAATGGTCTGCATTCAGACACTAAGCTGATTTGAATAGATGTTGCTATGGATTTGCCAGATCACCTTCATTGGAGCCCTTTTCACCCATGCATTATGGGCATCTCACTCTGGGTCAGAAAAAATGTCTTTTTATTCTTGTAGAAACCTTCAGGGTTTTTGCCCCCACATCTGACCACTAAACACTTGGGTCGAAACACTTTACGCTTGGATTCGGCCGTACTGCGTGGTGCTTTGTGGGAGCTGCCCCCCAGGCTGCCCCCGCTCCCGATGGCCAGTCTCACGGTCAGGATGCAGCCCTCACCGACTCGTTTCCTGATGGGTGAAAGCCGGGCTTTGTGGGAGAGAGAAATCTGGCCTAGTGAGGAGAAAGGGACCTGGAGGCAGCGCACCTGCCATTCGATATTGGGAACAAAAGATTAGGTTTTTAGCCAAAATTATTCCAGTATTTTGGTCTGTGAAGAAGATTGAAATATTCTTCCTGCTGAAAACAGGTGCTTCCCTTTAAACATTTTCTTTCAGTCCCAAAGCATGGATGGGAGATTTTTAATCTGTCCCTGGCTGGAGGTGGGTTTTCTTTGTTTTTTACCTACCCCAGCTGTGCTACCTGTCCGTGGGGCTTCAGGCTGTCTGTGTGCACCCTGCAGTGGCTTTTACACCCAAGCACGCTGTATTGCACATTGGGAATATCGTATACTTGCATTTAGAAAATTGAACACGATTCATTTGGGCCTAGAGCCTAAATATCCTCATCTTGCCGTGTTGCCGTGGCATGTCTAGGGAGCCGCAATACAGACCGTTGTGGAGCTGTCGCATGCCGAGTGGTCTAGGTTTGCATTCAGCTTCTCGTCTGTTTTATTCCCTCATGCTCGGCCTGGTAACGTCATTATTTTAAAGTCTTGAGTGAAATGATTCTTCAAAGGCCCCGGTGACGTTTGCACGTCGTTTGAGCGTTTTCCGTTTCAAGGCTGCACTTTCCCCACAGTCCAGCAGAGGTCATGTGTGCTTTTCAGATGGAGCACAGGCGGGCGTCTTCAGATGTTATGCCCAGTAACACTGCTATTAATAACTCCTGGTTTACCAGGAAAACTCCTCAAACACTGCTAAAAACATATGGTGCTGAGGGTCTTGCGTGCATTGTTGCAAAATGCTGTTAATTCTGCTGGGTTTTTAGGGGGTGTAGGACGTGGCTGTGTGGGTCTAAACACGTAGGCAGGCAAGGTTTTTTGGGTAAATCTGATATCTTTTATTAGACCAACTCAAACACTTGGAAAATGTCTTGTTTGCAAGCTTTCAGGTACAAATACCCTTCCTCAGTCTGACGAAGCTTTGCAAAAGCTTGCGAAGACTTTTTTTTCCCAACTATTTGAGTTGGTCTAATAAAAGATACCAGATTTACCCAAAAAACTCTGTCTGCTGGGTTTTCAGGGCACCTTGGGACTTATAACCAGGAATCCCACTGGAGATAGTTTCTGTGAGTGAATTTGCCTCTTGCACTTAGAAATTCATCCTTGAATGTTAAGGATCAAGTGGGTTTCTGAATATGACCAACTACAGTGCTTTTTCCCAATCCACTTAGCTTCTGGTATTTTATTCATCTATGCAGTCGTTACAGGCGTCTTTATCGTGCCTTTTTGGAGGAGGGCTGGTCCTGCTTGGAGCAGGGGGTTGGACTAGATGTGACCTCCCGAGGTCCCTTGCAAGCCTCCTTTTCTGTGATTGCGATCAGACCCAGAGAGATTTTAATCTGTATCTTTCAAGCGACATTCCTTCTGATAGACCCTCATTTTGCTCTGGAAGAAACGTTTATTTAGCTATCATGTTATAAAGTAGATGGAAAAAACGTGCGCCGCAACCTGACAAGTCTCTTGCTGTGAGCCTTTGCATGGCAGGCAGGTGAGGGGGATTATCTCTTGCGAGCAGCCTGTGCGGTACTCTGGGTGCCTTTGTTTGAGCAGCTGAAGTGCTCATTTTAAAACGCGGAAGGTTGTGCTCAATTCATAAATATTTGTGCTTCGTAATTACATCAACAAAGGGCTGGAAGGCTGCGTTCTGCCGAATCCATCTTGTTTTCAGTGGGAGCTGCGGAATTTTAATTGGCTTTTCTCTGAGTGCTCATTAACCCGTGTATAATCTCTGCTCGCATGTTGAGTTCAAGGAGAAACCAAATCCTCTCCAAAGAGCTGAAAATAAGAGCTTGCGTAAAGGCCTGCCTTTTGTGGCAGAAATTTCTCAGGACAGACTCTGCTCCATATGGAAATAAAGCTTTCTGCTCCTCTCTCTGCATCTTCAGCTGCTTTACGAGACTGGATTTTAGCATGAAAAGTAGCAGAGCTCCATTTTGCACGTTGTCAATAAGAAGAACAGTAACAGTGACCATAATAATTATTATAGCAATACTAATTATTATGATCTACTAATTGTTGTTGTTATCATTGCGACTGTTATGAGCATTTCCCCCAAACATTTGATGTTATCGCCTTGGTGTGATGAATGCGACGGCCATCTGGACTCAACGTCCAGGCTCCCAGGGGCAGCTGTGCCACGGGATCACCCCCCCCCCCCCGTGTGCATCTGAAGGCTCTGTGTGTGTGTGTGTGTGTGTGTGTGTGTGTACACAACCCATGCCACATACAGAGCTCACGGGTAGGCTCTTCCCCTGTGTTTGTGTATCGGATTATGAAGGTGAGGCCTCTGCAGGCAGGCAAAGACCGAGGGAGGATCTTCAAGGCACAGCCTTGCACACCGTGTCCCTGTGTCTGCACCGGGCGAGGAGCCCGTCCCCTCCGCCGGCTCTCACGGCCCCTGGGGTCCATAGCCAGCGTGGCTCGGGGCCGTGCTTGGCTTCGGCTCCCAGGAGCAGCAGAGCCATCCCCGTAGCCTGGCTGCCCGTGTGGACGCTTGCCCAAGCTGGCAGGCGTCCTTCTGGCAGGGCCCTCCCTTACAATGGCCAGTGCAGATTTTGGCTCATAAAATGGCTCGATTTAGCTGCTTTGTGACTCTTCATACCTCTGTTCTTTCCGCAGCATTTCTTTCCCTGTAAACACGTCCATGGCTTTGTGGCCCTATTACAAAAGCCTACACGGAGGGTGAAGGGAGGCATGAGCCTCACGCTGCTCCTCTGCACCGGGGTGGGAACTTGACTCATTAGGGTAACGCTTGCCAGCGCAGCCCACTCCTATTGTCATAATCAGCCCTGCAACTTAGTTTCCCAGATGCCCTTGACTTTCGGCAGTTCCTGACGCACGTCAGCCGCTTTGACAGCGAGACTCGACCTCTCTCGAGTCACATAAGCACTTTAGGGGGGGGAAAGCGGCCTGCCAGCTTTCTTCTAAAGCTGTTTACCGCTGCAACGGAGTGACTTGAAGTGGTTTAAAGAATCAGGTTATTGGATGTCCCCCACTGCTGGGACAGCAGATGTTCCTTGGAGATGATCGTGCTTTCTGCTGTGTTTATAGCACCACTCCGACGGTAGAGTGAAGAAATGGCATATTACCGGAACGGCAGCTGGAAGCCGCTCTAACTGCTGGAGGTGGCGAAACGTTAAGTCTCCTCTGAATAAAGCAAACCTATAATAACACCCACCAATCAAAGCATGCAGGCCTCAGAAGAACCATTTTGCCCCTTGCAGCTGCAGCCAGCCCCATTACCAGACCGAGAATTAGACGGTGCCACAAGAAAACTGGAGGAAGTCTCTCCGAGATGAAATAAGCTGCATGCAGTGTAATCCCTCCAGCCCTCAGCGCAGTGACTTGGCCAGTGAGGGATAGCACAGAGGCGTGTCGAGGCGAGAGATGCTGAGCAACGTGGGATGCGGCTGGTGAACGAGGTCACGGCGCGCGAGCGAGTTATAGCGTAACCAGGAGGGGAATGAGGATGGAAGAGCCATCGGGGCGAGAGAAAAATGGCCTTGTAAAGCTGAGGGCAGTGTGTGGGGAGGGTCTCATGCTGGAAGGGGAGATTTCCCACGGAGAAGACCCCGGTGCTCTTCTCTTACGGAAGAATTCGTCGTGCCAGAGCTAGAATTAATTCTTCCCCTGGCATGGCGTAGGAAATTCTCGCTGGGAGGCTTTGTGACAGCAGCGAAGAGACGTCCTGACCCCTGTCCAAAAGAAAACGTAACCAGCCACAAATAAACCTTCCCCAGACGGAAGCTCAGAGATGAACATTTTGCACCTCTTTTCCTTTCCTGGCTTTGGAGACGACTAGCTCAAGAAAAAGAGCAAAGAGCAGAATCTCATTGTAAAAAAACCCATGCTTTTAACCAAAACTGTTGAGTGCTTTTTACCATTAATTGCAACAGCTGAGCTTTGCCCTTCCTGGGCAGCGTGTCCCCAAAGGACCTCCTGCAGACAATCAAAGGAGGAAGTGGAGGAAATGAGCGGAAGAATTTGTGAAGGCTAAAGGGCTAACGAATGGCTCGGCGTGTTTGCATTGCCTGTAGCTGGAGTCTGAATTCTCCAGTCGACGGACCTTGCTTGTGAATGGGCCTATCACCTTCCTGTTTCCTCACCGCCTCTGCAGTGATAACCTGTGAACTTGAAGTTTTTGCGTGCAACTTTAAAAATATTACACAATTTCTTTTCTTTTCTTTTTTTTTTGTGGGTGTCTTGCTCTTAGTACATGTTTTAAATAGAAAAAATACCATTTTGCAGTGCTTTCTCCTGAGTATTTTCTATGTGCTGGTTCTTACTGTGTGTCATGCAACTGGTTGCTGGTCTCTTCTCCCTCCCGTCCCCTGATGCGATCAAGGCAGGCAAATTGTGACTTGGCTTTGAGATGTAGTGTACTGGTTTGTAATGGGTGGAAATTCACCCCTGCACTCGGGCTGGGGCACCACAGACCTTGGCACCACTTGAATGTTACTTAGCAGGACGTATTTAAGTCTACGTGCATCTGAAGCGGGGCACAAGCGCTCATGTTGGCTCCTTACTCTGGGGGGAATTTAACTCCATGTGCTTTCTGGAGCGCTGTTGTGCTTCAGACAGCCTGTCCGCTGAAATGGGAAGGGGATTGGGTTCAGACCCGTGTTTGCAGGTTGCTAATTCTACCCCAGCATTGCCATGATCGGTGTTAGATAAAGCTAGATCCAGGTTTTATTCCCTTGTGAATGTGTTTGATTATGTTGCTGGATAATCACCTGCCATGATATCGCCTTGGCTGGGATGATGCAGGTGGGGCTGGTCCTGCTTGGAGCAGGAGGTTGGACTAGACGTGAGCTCCTGGCGTCCCTTCCAGCCCTCATTTTCTGTAATTGTATGATATTATGAAATGTCACTGATGTATTGAGCCAGCAAACTATGCTGAGCAGCATTAAGACAGAGAGCATTTACAGGAAAACAAACCAAACAACGGCAGGTGAAACTCATGAGTTGGTAAAATATGTTAAGGATTACAAAAATTTCCCGTGATTATCTTAGTGATCGGATATTTCTTTTGTACAGTTAAATGTTCTTTCCACTTTAACAGCCCTCAGATAGGGACTGCGCGCCCCTTATAGCCGGCACACACTGGTTGAACCCGGGCATGCCTCATTGTCCTCTGAATTGTCCGCTAATTGTCTGCTGATTTTTTTTTTTGTACTAAAATCACTTTCAGGTAAGACCCAGAAGTCCTCTTACGAACACAATTATCCATTTTAACTCAAACTGACAGGCTGGAAACGTAAAGATCTTTCCTACGTTAACGTGTCTTCGGGCGATGGGAGAACTTTGCAGAGCTCTACAAAACCCATCATCTCTAATGAAATCACTTCCTTTGATCTGAAGTCTCCATTTTGGTTTCCTGTGAAATTAAGCATAAATAAAAAATGGAAATATTTCCAGAGAGAATCAAATAGTTACATTACACGTAGAGTGCGATCTCTTTTCTACGGGTGTTATTACCGTAACCATCTGATGCTATCCAAATGGCCCAAAGTCTTAAAATGTGTGCATCGCAAAAGAGGAGAAACAAGGCATGTTAATTAGATGGATTTGCAATACCAGGGTGATCTTGGGTCTTAAATGTTATACCGGATAGTCTTTTAATCGGTTTTCTTGTTACTGCTGAACTGAACCTTTTATAGAGGCATTTAACTGAAGGAACAGATTGGAAGAGAGATTCTGAGATGCAAGCGCTAGATGGAAAGAGCAGACTGCCAGAAGGCATGGATACAGCGAAAAGCCAGCCCCGTGCTGCCTCCTGAAGGATTGCCTCCCAATGCTTTGGGCTGGATGAGCGCTTTCTTGACCGCTAACATGGAACAATGTTAATGTGTGAAAAGCTAGCGAGTGCGAAGGCAGAGGAGCTTGGGAAATAAGGAAAAACTCTTGAATAAATAAGGATGTGACCAGCGTTTAGGCAGCTGCATGCGACAGAAGCCAAGGCTAGCTTAAGTAGGAATCTGTTTAAAAGCCATTATCAGACGTGGCCAAGCGAAGACCAACCAGCAACCCAGTCTAGCTGTTGGAAAAGCTATTGAGCTGTGCCACCTTTCTTTGCTATGTTGGCTGAAAAATTAAGTGTTTGGGATTATTGAATATCTCCCCGTGATCTCGGGAGATGTTCCATTTTCAGAGCATGGAGCAACAGATGCAGGAAAATCAGGACGTTCAGCACGTGCAAAAGTGAAAACCGCTCTACTCTGAGACGTGACTGGGTGCATACGGCCCCCTCGGTGTAGTAAGAATTAATTTGGGTACCACGGTGACTAACGGACTTCAAAACCAATGTCTGCTCACCCTGTTCTGTTCTTACCCCCATCCAGTCCCCACCGCTGCTGTTATGCCCAGGTATTTCCTGGATGCTCAGTTGGTGATTTTTAAGGTTATTCTTGCCTACCAAACTGCACTGTGCTGCAGTACATGAGCCGCTGTAGTCTGAGGTTGCAGCATCTGTCTTTGGTCTCAAATGCAGCTGCTTGGCTGTGGCTTGCTGAACTTTATTTATGAGGCTTAGAGTTGGCTTGTGCCAGGCCAGCATTTGGGATTTTTAATGGGATTGTTGCGCAGTGCAGATTGGACCCACCCCTACTGATGTGCCCATGCAAATGCATGAAACTAAATTGTATCCCTTCATTTGACTTGTGCATGAGAATTGTTGGATGCTCTGATCTATAGATCATTTTGAGGCAAGCTGGAAACTTGGCCCTGAACATTGTTGTATTTGGCTGGTTATTTTCTTAATTCAATAAAGGTAAGGCTTAAAACAACATTGCATTATGCTGGGTAATGCATAACCTAGAAATAGGCTTAAGAATATGGGTTGTGTCAAACTTCAATGGTCACATGAATATATTGAACATTTTGTTTTCTCTTTTTGTTGGAATTATGGCATAGCTTTCATAGACACTAGGGCTGGAAGGGACCTCGCAAGATCGTCGGGTCCAGCCCCCCCGCTCAATTTAGTGTGTGTGTGTGTGTGTGTGTGTGTGTGTGTGTGTGTGTGTGTGTGTGTGTGTGTGTGTGTGTTTTATAATAATTATTTCTTCTTATCTTATGGAGTATGTGCTCCTTCAAACCATTTGGTAATGGTTTGAAGGAGCACAGCTCTACCAATGAACTGAGTGTCTTCCAAACACTCATAAGTCCTTGCAATGGACCTAAAGATAATGCAGAAGAAATTGCCCGGTGACCCAACCCCAAGTGACCCGGTCACCTCAACAGCTGTTGCGCAGTTAGTGATGATCCAGCAGCTGGTGAAATAAATGAAGCTAATCTCAATTCAGTAGCTGCTTCTTTTCAGCCAGTAATTATTTGGGGAGAGGAGGCAGCATCAGTCTTAATGTTCTGCTGGCCCTGGTATGGAGAAGGGCGCTCTCGGGACAGATGTTGACAAATTAGAAATGGGCGAATGCGGTGGACGTGCAGACCGCAGCCTGGTGCATGACGTGTTTGCAAAACAGTAGGTTGGTACTTCTGCAACTCTCTGGCGCCAGGCAAAGGTGTCATGATTTATGAGTCTGAGAGGAGCCCAGACGCACCTGATGGCTTTAATTCAGGTTTGCTCTGGCTCCAGGGACTTGTCAGAATTGGGAGCTCGAAGTGAAACGTGGGGAGCGTGACCTCCTCTAGACTGGAACCAACGCGTCATGCAGACCTTCGTGAAACAGGTCGGGGGGTTTGCAGCTTATATCAGCCGCTGGAGAGGAAAAGGTATGGCCAGATCGGTCCTCAGGGCCACGTCGAGGCCCGGCCCACGCAGATGTCACTTGACGTCAGCACCAGACCTTTGCTGGTCGTCCGCCTGCACCCTTCACCCCAAATCTTCCTTTTCTCTGGACTGAAACCACTTCTCAGAACTGTCCCCTTTGCAGCCAGGTTCCAGCCCCTTTGTCATCTTTATCTTGCAATAACACCTGGAAATGCTCAGGATGGAGGCACTTTTGCACGTGTGGTGAGCACACCATCTCCCTGGAGTCACCGCACAAGACTTCCCACCGGGCCCATGGGACACACCAGTGGAAGGAAGGCTTGCACGCGGTATGGAAGAGAGCCTGCTCCAAAAATGTATTCAGAAATTAAAAGGTGTTAAGAAAAGCCAGCACGTATAGCACCCAACATGGGCAGTGCCTGTGAAAATCATGTTTGAGAGCTTCAGGTGGGGATACATAAATAAAACCAAAATTCATTCTTTCCAACTCTTCCTCAACCTAGCATTCATTAACTGGCTGATTACTTGTAGGAGTGTATCAGGAGGGCTTATAGAGATAAATGGCATGTTTTATAGGGGGGGAGAAATGCTTTTTGTTCGTCTCAAAAGAAGGGAGACGTGAGATGAATTGGGGATGGGGAAGGAAGACATTATACCTGAAGCAAAATATAAATCATCATTAATTATAGCTTCTTCCACTGTACTGAAGCATTTCAAGTGATGGATTTGGGTTTTTAACGCTACTAAAATAGCCAGCGTGAGAAAACCGTTGTTCAGACACTAAATCGCCAACCGATAGCATGCTGCCCTCCGAGTTGTGCCTTGTAGTCGCTTTGTTTTCTGTCTCGGAGGAGAGAGGCTCATCATGTGTCAGCGTGTGACGGGAGGACAGGTATCGCTGCACAGCACAGTGCGTTATGTTTCGAGAGGATTTTGGAGCAAGCAGGACACCGGGCTTCCTTGGCTTGCGCCTCTTTGTTAGCTGGGCCTGCAAGATAAATAAGGACGACAGCACGGAGGAAAGGCACAAGGTCTGCCATGAGAAATAATAACCAGGGATTTGTGAATGCTGGGGGCATTTTGGGTTCTCATATGGCCAGGCCCTCCCCTGGCTTAAATCAGCAACCTTTTGCCACCGATGCTCTGCTGATTTGGCATCAGCTGAGCTGTTAAATGGCACGGAGGAAGAAACCTTTCACAGTGATGCAGTGAAAAAGATTAGCAGACATTTAGTGTCTGTGGTCTGGACTTTTGCAGGGAGCGAGAGAAGAGGAACTAAACAGCAGTAGCAAAATTCAGCCATGCTTGCACTTCCGCCGATACCGAAGCCTTGGAGCACCGTCTGCCACCTTGCTGGTTTCTGACGGGAAGTCAGCAGGAGCAGGTCCCAAAAGCCAGGCCTGCAGCTGAAATCGTGCTGCTTCTATCCCAGGAAAACTGGCCTCCCCTTTCTGGTATTGGAGGTGCCCTGCTCCATAGTGAACGCTGGGCCAGAAGGGAAAGGGCGTCACTGAGATAAATGGGCCCCAAAATCAAGGGTGTTGCTGAAGTCAGAGGACGATGGAGTGCAAGTGTCAAGGGTTCCCCTGCTCTGCTGCGTTTTGTGTCCCAGAGGCTTCTTACGGGCTTCTCTAAGCCTTTATGAATGAAGACATGCTTAATATTGAAGAAAAACTGTTTGCGTCTACTACGTTGTATTAATCATTGAAGAATCTTCCATCTGGATCACGTGCACCGACTGCTCGGAGCTGTCAGGTCAGGTTGGTGCGGGGATGAGTGACGTGTACGCAGATGAAAGCTGCCGGGCTATTAGGGAAAAGCAAGCTTTTTGTCCTAGATGCTGTGTAATTGTGTCACTTTTTCTCCCTCTTGATGCTTTATGCTGCTATTTAACGTACTAGCAGGATGTGCTTTGCGTCGTCTTCTAATGGCTCATCTGTTATACAGTAAAAGCCTTCTAAGGCTGTTGGTTCATGGGGTTACTTCGAACAAGACTGGTTGGTACTAAAGATCCCAGCTCCTAGTGAGACGCGCCAAGGTCATCACCATTGCATCGGTCACCCCAAGCATATAAAGGAGCTTCAATGGTCAGCTGTATTCTTCCCTTACATAGGAGTAAATGGAGACCCACAGAGAGCTTTGGGTGAATTACCTCTGTCTTGCTGGATGTGTCTACACGTTCATTTATGCCAGCTTAAATTTACTGCTCAGTAAATTACTGCCCAGTAAGTGGGAATAAGCCAGCACCTACACATGCAGGCATTAAGGTGCATGAGCACTGTGTGTGGACTGACTTGGGACTAAAGTTATCTGCAGCCACTAAAGTTAGTCCCAAGTCAGTCCACACGCACAGTGCTACTGCGCAGTAAGGCGTCTACCCGTGTGTTACTGCGCAGTAACTAATTGGGTGCAAGTCTGATACCTGCAAGATACAGGTATCAAATTTACGTTCAAGTCGGCATCAGTCACCATATTTACTGTGCAATATGGGCATACACGTGTACGTGTGTGCCCGTACTCTGCAGTAATTTCGATTACTGCACATTCGGTGCACACATACAGACATGCCCACTGTGAATTATTGGCAAAAGCATTGGGAATAGAATTGAGGACTCCTGCCTTCTTGCCTCTAGCCCCAGGTCCCAGAGCCATGGAGCTTCAGGTACTGTCCTGTTGCAAACTCCTCCAAAATATCTAGGGACCTAGTCTTGCCGGAGCGTGCCCAGTCCATTGCAGGTTGGCAGAAAAGACTGTCTGAGTTGTCGGATGCACAGCTCCGCTGGTGAAAGCTGTTTGATACCAGTCAAGAGAGATCTTGACGTTCCTTGCTTTGCTTTCCCTGCATTATCCACGCGAGGTGTGTGAGCAACTTCTAGCATTTATTTCATGAGATTTTTTTTTTTTTTTAAATGCCTGGGGGAGTCGCTGATGAGGCCAAATAATGAGCCATCGGCCTGTTTTACGGTGTCTCAGCAATTGTGTTATTTCCGCCCCATAAATAATTCATGGAGGCAAAACAAAGAGAAAATTTGCAGAAGAGGAGAAACAGGTGCCTACAAACTTGAGCGCGTGCTCAGCCCCCAGGTCGTTAATGAAATAAAATAGTCGCTGGTGCTGGTCAGGGTCGGCAGACTGCCCGCCGGGCCATTCTCGCCCGTTAATAACCAAGAAACAGTACGTTTCACTATCCAGGAGAGAGCAGTAGTGCTTAAAGAAACAGCCGAGTTGTGGCATTAGCTCTTGGGCCTTTGGAGGACTAATTAGTTTTAACGAGTCACTTGTTGTATTTCCTCCGTGGCACGCTGTTCTGGAGCATTCCCCAAACTTCAGTTTGGACTCTGATGTCTCTGACCATCTTCTTTCTCTCTCCATCCTCTTCCCCTGCCCTCGGGACAGCAACGGGCTTTCTTTATTGCAAGGAGCTGCCAGCAAAGCAGACTGCAGCACTTGGGGTAGAGACAAGTTTGCTCTTCTGTCTCTTCCGTGCCAAGGAGCTGGATGGTTCCTGGCGGCACACTGTGATGCACGGATCTGGGTTGGGGCCTGGATCCAGGACAGATTTGAGAGGCAGAGAAGAGCTGGAAGCATCCTTAGGCCTCTTGGCAATTCAAGTAAACGCATGCAGGAGGACAGATACTTAACGGGATGCATGCTGGGCTGAGTCTGGTGGCTGGTAGCGGATCCCCGCTGCCTCTGGTCTGGCACAAATAGGTCCTTTGGGCCTCTCAGCTGAGATGAGAAAGCTGGCTTTTGTTCCTCTTGCACGTCTCCCCATTCCCTCCGTCTCGGTTATGTGTGCTCAGCCTGGCTTTGACGGCTTCAGGGTGGTTTCTCCTTTCGGGTCACGCTTGTGGGAGTGACAGGAGTGAGATTTCCTGGCCGAACGTGGCCTTTGCAGGTAAAGCAGATCAGGGGATGCGCAATGGGCGGGAAGGTTTCTCTTGCTATAGAAACTGCTGGGTTGGCCACCAGGAAAACGGCCCATTTAAAACCCATCAGGCCTGGCTTTCCAAAGTGCTGAGTGTCGGTGGCACCAGCTGCGATCAGGGGAAGCGGCGACAAAACCTGCTGCAGACAAAATACAAACCCCGCTGGAACAGCCACTGAGGCCCGGAGATGCCTGCTCGGGCTGCCTTCAGGATCCTTGTTGTAAATATTCGTTTGGGAACGTCAAATCACGAAGCGTTGGCAATCGGAGTGTGCTGGCTAAATGCGTCCAGTGCTCCCACAGCTGCAGGGTCTGGGTGACCTTGCAGCTGGTTACATGGCTGCTCGGCCTGTGGAGTGCTAGTTCTTTATTACCCTCTCCCGATCTTTCCTAGCATCGCTTGGGAAGTGCTACGGCTGCTGCTTCCACGACTGACGGTCTTGCCACGATTCGTCTTGAGACGCAGGCTGATGGATAACGCCTCCCAAAGTGGTTCTGACGATGAGAGAGTCCTTCCCTGAAGCAGAGGGCTTTGGAGTGCCTGGAAGAGTCTATCTGAATGTACAAAAAGACTAAATTAGAAAGGAAGAAGCTGAAAGCACAGTTTTACAAAGCATGCTTGCAATTAGAAGCCTAATTTGCATGTGCAATTAATCATGATCATGTTAAATGCAAAATTGCCAGTGTAGTAATCAATGTGGGCTGGGTATTTATGCAAATAATCATGGCACGTCACACCTATGCATTTGGTCTTATAATTGGATGTATATTTTTATGCATCTCTCTCTAAAAATCAGTGTCTATGCCAAACTGTAGCGATCGCCTTGTCCTGGAGATAATGATGAGTTAGGACATCCAGTACCCGCTTCTCTTGGATCCCCTGGGTCGAGTATAGACATTATGCTTTTACCAGTGTAAGTCGTTGGAAACTGGTCTATACCCATAAAAGAACAGAAGTTCAACACACAAAACCAGTCTACACCTATAAAAGAACAGAAGTTTGGCATTGTAGACTGGTTTAAAAACGGTGGAACCGGTCTAAGATTTGCATCCCTACCACCACCACCAAAGGGCGAACGTGTGTTCTGCCGGCGACCGATCTAAACTATGCCACTTGCAAAAAACCACCTAACTTGGACTGATTCTGCTTTGGGCTATTTGAATGTCGGTAAGTAGGCCTTAGGTACCAATCCAGCCGCCTGGGTAAGATGCCCAAGGTAGTACTCTGCATCTCCCTTAGCCTGCATGATGGTGAAGGTTCAAAGGCAAATGGTTTCTGGCTAGCATCCTTCCCCCAAGCTCTGCACCTGTGGTTACAGGATAAAATGATGCGAGAGAGAAAACAGTGGGAAAGGGCAGAGTTATTCCAGCATTTGGAGCACTAATATTCCTTCCTCTTGCCCGGCTACAGCTGCACGGCGCTTAACGAGCGCAGCCAGAGCGCTTAGCTCCGTTTACACGAGCGCTTCTCCCCCGAGCCGCAGGGCAGCTCCCCAGCACAACGTTGTTCTGTTTCCCTTTTCCCCTTGGGCTCCTCTAAGCTGGGCTGACCTTTCCCCGGTCCTCATCAGCCCTTCTGCTCTGCTCCTCTGCGCTGCCCAAAAGGCGGCATTTTGCGTTCTGCTGGCCCCGGCCCCGAGAACCGAAGGCGGCAGTGGATAATTCGGTCCCGGCACATCTCTGTTGACTCTTCTGGAGGCGCGGACAAGGAAACTAATACATCCAGCAGCTGCAGAATTAGTAGGGACCGCTCTCCGTGTCCACCGGTCGCGGGTGCCACGCCACCCGTTTCCATCGGAGACCTTGTAAAGGCTCAGAGAGGGCTGGCTCGTTTCATTGCTCCGTCTTCGTTGCTACGCCACGCTGAAACTTAAGCTAAGATGGACACAGGTGGGCTACTGAGTGGAGTGAGAAATAATTAAGAGAGCATTAGGTTTAGCCTGGAATAAATAGGTTGTCCAGCTGTAGTTGCTGTAGAGAGGAAGCTGAATGTTAATGAGATGCCAACAGTAATTATGGTGATTATGGGTTTTTTGGGTTGGTTTTTTTTTTGAGTAGCTGTTGGGAATAGCTCGAATCGCATCCAAAGTGTGATGTGAGTGACATTTTAATCACTTTAAGGAGAAAAGGAAGGTACTCTTTTTGCAAAGGAAATTACAGTGAAACGAAGCTACAGTAAGAGTCGGAGAGCTGCGATGACGGCTCTGTGTAATTGCTCGGCAGCAGCAAGGAAATGCTTTTGTGCCAGGGCAATATCGTCTGCCTTAACCCCATGCCTTAGTAATCGGCAGAAGCTGCAAGAAGTCTCCAGCTCTGTGCCACATTTATGTAATTTAGTGTACAGTTCAAGCAGCCAGGTCCTTGAACCACTGTGCCAAAGGGAACGTGCCCTTCTCCTCCCGTCCCCCCGAGACTCCAACAGCGCCTGACCGTTCCTTACCCTTTATAGCAGGTCACGCTATACGTCGTCCTTTGAAGCTCATCTGCGTATCCGCAGAATTGCCTGTTCTCTTCTGCATGCTTTCCAAGGCCACTTCATTATTGCCATCAACAGCATTCATAACCTGGCTCTTGCTAGTAGGGAAGAAACTCTCTAATCCATCCCATTCTCAGCACAAAGGGTCGTCTATCTGCAGTGATGGATGAGCTCCCTGAACCAGTGCAAAAAGAGGCCTGGAGGCCGTTCCCTTGTTGATCCCTGGATCTGCTGTGCGATCAAACGCACCTCTTACAGACTTTCTGGCTTGTTGGATTACCTCCGTGGCCTAAAACAGTCGCGCAGACTCCGGGTGAAGAATCGGATGAAAGTTTGCAACTATGCTTCTTCCACAAATGCCTGGAGGTGCAGTCGGACTCGCGGTCGGGCCGTGCTGCGCGAGGTACAGCGGGACAGCCCTGGTAGGAGTTTGCCGTCTAGATGAACACGGCCGGCAAAAGCTGGGAGGAAAGGATGATTTTCCTATCCTACAGGTGGGAAATGGAGGCAAACAGATGAGCTGATCTGCCAGGCGCCGACAACGGGCCTGATCTCCGGCTTCCTGATTCTCAATGCACTTCTTCCCGTCGCTCCTCTCTCAAACCCTTTGGATCGGCTTTGCTTGTTTTCCAGTCTACTTGTTCCCTTTCTATCACGGGGCAGGTGAACACATTCATTATCAGAAACCTTCCTGGAGCATTGTAAAAGAAAATGAATTTTTAAAATCCTCCCCCTGCTAATATCAGCAGAGGCTTAGTTTTGAAGTTTCAGGCTTTTTTTCAGAGCAGCGATTCAGGAACGGCTGCTCCAGAATGACCGTCCCTCGCTGGGTGATGCAGGACGTTCGTAATAGAAAATAATAATGGGGGAAAGAAAAGAGGAGGATTTATTCAGGAGCAGTTGCACTTGAAATCACCCCACACCTTAATCTGAAATAACTTTCAAGTGTAGATAAACCTTTTATGAGTTGTATTTTTGCAGTCAGGAAGCAAAATCAATACTCTACGGCTTGCAAATCTAATCGGACAGAGCCAAGACCGCTCACGTCTCCGATCCCAGTAAACCATTCTGGACTAATCTCCAGACCAAGCATTCGTTGCCATGATTGTCTGGAGAATAACTTCGCCTGCATTTGCAAAATCATGTGTGCGGCACGTATAGGGGGAAAAAAGGAGCACTTTGCTGAACAAGTTATTCTGCTGAAAATGATTTGCTTAGGTCTAATATATTGTTTGCCTTCTCATGCGATACGTTCTAATCTCAGATTTGGGGCTGTGAATTCCCTCCAGGCCTCTCCCCCCAGGAAATAATAGCAAACTTGAATTTTGTATCTACCAAAAGGCACAAGAAGCTGTAGGCCAACACACTGATTTACGCTGAGCATCTCTGCTGGGTGAATGCATGCAAACCTGCTGCTTCATTAGAAAAGGGCCCAGCAACGAATGTCCTCCCTGGAGCCCGGGTACGAGCCCTCATTCACAAGCACCTTGCTCACCGTCCTTCGCGGGGAAGGACAGGACTTCAGCGCCTGGTCTTGCTCTCGGTGCTGTTTGGGGTGTTTCTGCTGCTCCCGACCCAGGTAGGAGATTTTCCCTTGCTCTGGGCAAGTCAAATTGTGCTCCCAAAGTTGCACGTGTCGTTCAGTTTGCGCTTCGTGAGCGCTGTGCAGGATTCGGTTCTGCAATAGCACGCACGCGTGCACGTTGTAACCCTCGTGGCACGTGTCGCTTAACGGAGGCACCTAGCACGTTACCTTGTCCAGCGCCTGCCTCGCTTATCCGCAGCACACATCCAGTTGGAGACCTGTCCTGTTTTTGCCAGATACGCAGAGCCCGATCTGACACCTCCGTTTCTCCTTGAGATGAGAGCTCGGTTTCTTTGTCTCTGGGGCGTTCAGTGGTAAAGACTGCTATTGAACCGCAAGCACATTTTCCTAATTCCTTGTACCCAGGATAGCGGACGGCTTTGTTACCTCTGAAAGGCTGGATGAAAAACATGCGACAAGATAAATGACTTGCTTTCATGTTTATAGTCCCAGCACTAACCAGATATAAACTTAGCAGGAGCTCTGTTTTTTGGGCCGGCCAGCCACATGGAAGAACAGAGCTTTCCATTTTCAACATTTCATTTGCAGAACTCGAGTGATGAGATAGCAGGACCGTGGCCAGACTTGTGCGTGTGCTCGAACGGCCCTGCTGGAGTTTGGAAAGTTAGGGAAGCTTTTGACTTGGGCAGTTACTTCTCCTTCATCTTCCTTTTTAAGATCTCCCCCTTAAGGACCCACAGCTGAATGATGGGGTGCTTCCGAAACGTGCCAGACCACAGCAAGAGGAGCACTGGGGATAGCCTGGGACTTTATTTCTTACCTACAGAGCGGCCACGGATGCTAGGCGCTTCACAGGAGCGCGTGCTAATGAAGTTTGTGACCCAAATACATATGATACAAGCCCTGAGCCTGGGGAAAATGAGGGAGAATCAGTGTCTAGCATTTTGAGGAAACGGGATGCACCGTTTATATGTGGAAACTAGTGCTTTCAGAGGTGACCGGATGGAGGGCTGGGGGTGGAAATGGGCTTGGACACAGCCCACAGGCAACCAGGATGCCTCCAAAGCACCAGGGACCAGAAACTGGCTGGTTTCCACCCGATTCTGGCATCGAGGCAGCTCGGGCGCGGGGCCACCCCCTGAGCAAACGCCTGGCCCCGTGTTACCCGCGGTCCCGCTCCTGCACGCAAACGGGATGGCGACGGCAGCGATGCTGCGGGCCGTCTCCCTGATGGGGGCTCGGTGTTTCGGTCTGCGATGAGCTCTTGTCGTCTCTCCTTGGAGGAGCAATTAGCAGGTTCCTCTTGCACCCGCCAGAGAGCAACGCTGGCACGGGGCTGGTGCCTGGATCGAAGCAGCTGGATTGCAGCCGTTCCGGACCCGGCAGCCTTACGGGAGAGACATGGGCAGAAGTTCTGGCTGCAGCGATGTCCACGCCGGTGACCCGCCTCCCGCCCATCTCGGTCCACCGCCACATGTGGGATGGCGTCAGGTGTCTGGCAGCATTCAAAGGCTCACTGTTTTCTTGCCCAGGCCCCGACTGAGTAAAGTATATGCTTAACTTTAAGCATGTGCTTGGGTGCAATTGGAGTCACTAGAGAGCCTCTGTGTTTGAACAGTGGCCTTAATTGTTTTTATGCTAACGGGGAGCGTGGACCCCAGCGGAGATGGTGGGGGGGGAGAAGGAAACCACTTCACCCTGTTTTCTTTTCCTAGTGTCAGCGCAGGGATTTCAATTGACAGGCTCTGCTGTGAAGCCAATATTGTGAGTTCAGCTATGAGTAAAATAATACAATGTATGTGGGAAGCAGCGTAAATGAGGCAATTATACAGCAGTTTAATAACAGCTTTCTGCTGGCTAGGTAGCTGAAAACCTAACGTACAGTTGACGGTAATTAGTTTTTGTTTTCCGTCCCCCGCCCCACCACGGTTAAACATCTACAGGAAATTACAAGAGAAACGCGTGTGATTATTTTTGATTCTGCAGCGTTTTCATCGTCCTGCTCGCCTGTGTTGGCCCACCGGGTTGCTTTTTTGAACTGCCTGATGTTTAAGAGGCGCAGAAAAGGGGCTTAACTCTGGAAACCAACACGGCAACGTTCGGGAGCAGAAAACAATACGAGTGGGGGTGCCAGCGGTGCGGTTTTGAACTTCAGAACGAACGTGAACGGGTAGCTTGACTTTTCAGATCTGCATGCGCTAATTAAGCGCTAGACTTCTAAGGAAGCGTGCCACAGCCGCAGTGTTAAATCGATTATTGTAGATATTATTCATGCTCGTAGCTGTTCTTTTCTGTGATATCTTAAGTAGCCTTTCTTAAACATACAGATGGGGCGGGGGAGAGGAAAATGCCTTATAGCCTAGTATTTGATGCTCCAGTCCCCCTTCTCTGACTTTTCAGGCGGCATCTGATCTCCCCTCGCTGCCAAGGGTGCCCTGTGCCAGCCAGATCTCATCCTCTTAATGCCCTCTTCAGTGGGGGAATGAACGTCCTTCTCTGGAAAGGCTTTGGGGACACCAGTCTGCAGAGAGGAGCAACACGAGCAGCCACCCCTAAACGAGCCTCTTTTCAGGTGCTTTGAGGTACAGGCAAAGCCCAGTGCCCAGCCGTGCTTGAAGGAGATGGAGTTTGCAATGCACCAGCTAAGCGGGAGCAGCACTGGTTGGGAGGCCTTGTTCCCCCCATCCAAAAAGCTCTTTTTCCCCGTTCAGGAGGGGAGGGAGGTGGTGCTCCCCTCCCCTTTGACTGGTCTCAATGTTAAGTCCTTCCTTTTGACTTCTGCTGTGGGACTGCCTATGAGGATGCCCATGGTCACGGTGCCGGTAGCTGATGTGATCATCAGCCCACATCAGGCTGGACCCATCCCAATCCAGCATTACTCCTGGGCTAAGAAACCCACCGGAAAGCCTACTTTTCTCGGCTTTCCTGTTCCCTCTCCTCCGAGCGCCCCGAACCGCAGCTTTCCTGATGAAACCCAGCGTGGCAGAGCGCGCGCCGAAGAGTCAGCAAGCTCGTGTCATGTAGGCATGTCGTCTTCCTGAGCAGCGATAGCAACGTGCTTGCTACCTCCCTTATCATTGTTCAGCCCCATCCTCTACCTTTGATAGCAAGCCAGCATCGCGCTCGCTTTGAAGAGCGGCGCGCAGAATGTGAATAATTTGAACAATTGCACATTTCGTGACTTTAAAGAGCAGAACTTGATGAGACAGCAAACGTCCGGCGTTTCAGCTGCTTCTGATGCTGACTTGAAAGCACGAAGCAATATAAAAGCAAAGGAGCCTTAAGAAGATTTGCTACCATTGCTGAAAGCTCAGGAAGGGGTATTTGGCCTGAGGCTGCAAGTGTGTTTCCCTCCTCCTCTGCTGGATAATTCACGGTGACATTTTTTTTTTTCCAGTTTTTTAATACTGACATTGTGAAAATGTGGCTTAAGGGCTTGGTTGCTGCCAGGTGGGATTTCCAACACCTGCAATATTCTTCTTCAAACTAAGGCTCCTAGCTTGCGGAGCGCAGAGCGTCAGATTAGTGCTTTAACCTTAAATCCAGAAATCCCTCTGAAGTCGCTCTCTATCAGCGGCACGGAAAAGGTACCTGAGGTGTGCTGTTGCATCCATTTGTGTGTGTGTTGGCAACACTGTGCTGCTTTGGGCAGCTGCAACTGGTCTCGCTGGTGCTGGAAAAAATACGAATGCAAGTTTTCGTTCCAGCCCTCTGTGCCTGATCACATCCAGCTCAGCTTTCCCTTTTGGTGCACGTTTTAAACAGTCCTGAATTCCTTCTTCCTCCAGCGCTAGACCGTGAGAATTGAGTTTCAACATGAACGTTTCCATTTCGGGTTTCTCTCCCTGCAATCGAAATGAAAACGGCCGGTTGCTGCATTCACGCGCCCACGGTGCAATGCAGCCTTCTCCCAACAAGTCCTTTGGCAGGTCCAGCGGTGGCCGGACTGCAAAGGGCTCTGTAACACTAGCTTATCACCAAAAAAAATCTTTCCTGGACACTGTAGGTGATGAAAGTACATTCACTTCACAAAGTCCTGGCATAGATCAGGAGTAAGTTGGCTGAATCCGGCCCGCGGTGCTGTAAGCAACATGCTCATTTAAGACTACTTTTAAATTGCGGTGAGAGGGTGTCTGTGTTTACCTTTGGTTTGCCAAGAATCTCTGGTTCAGAAACCAACTTACATAATGTATCTAAATTAGTTTACTCATTAGCATTGCAAACTGCTGAAACAAGCTACAGATTGATAAAACTCGGGACGATATTTGCATATAGACATGGATGTGGAGAGAAATGTTCATTAGGATACACGCCATTGCCAAAAGAAAGGCAAATGATTTCCTGAGTGGTATCTCAGACTTCATTAATTTCAAATCTTCCCAAGCTAAGTTGAAAGGGGAATGCGAAAATATGCTGGCGCAACGGGAATCTGTTTAAATAGCTCCTGGGCTTACAGGGTGCCAGTACGAGTGGTTTTCTGCAGATGAATAATTCTGCCCATTTATTTCGGTGGTGGAGGTGGAGAGGTCAGCCCACATGGCTCCAGACCAGACCTGCTTAAACAAGATGCTAGTTGTTATAAATATATCGGGGATTCTCCCATGTATCTGCCCGGCGTCCAGGAGAGGGACTGTTCAGCACCGAAGCGAGGTTTGCTATTATCCCAACTCCGTTGAAATCATTGATGCGGCTCCAATGAGTTCAAAAGATGTCAGTCTGAACATGCTTCGAGGACCCCACCAGACCTTACAGCCAACACTGAGGTTGTAAGAAGCTGTCCCAGAATTTATCCTTCAAGATGTCCATTGTTTCTTCAGTATATCCATCCCCTGATGCGTTGGATGCGTCTGAAAATGAATGACGACTATTCACACAAACCCGTGGAGTTGTAGGTCCACGTTTCTCTTGCGGTGCTGCAGGAGTTGCCGCATCTTGGAGTCGATGGCATGCGTGGCCTTGCAACGACTG
>JAGPOW010003182.1:12504844-12519284 GCA_030014935.1 Caiman crocodilus | reverse complement strand
ATTTGAAGAGTGTTTTTGCAATGTTTGCAGAAGATGCCAATGTACTTTTAGGTAATAAGCACTGTACAGCTGCTATTTATAATCCAGATGTAAAACAGTAAAGGGGTGGGATAAAGAGTACAGTCAAGTGATGTGCAACTGCAAAATGCTGGTCACCGTAAAGCGTGAGAAGTTTTCACGCCAGCAAGAAAACAGTGTTGTTCATAAGACACTGGAAAAAAACACAAAGCAACAGGAGAGCTTGGCTGAGAGTTTAATTATTTTCCTGGAGTGCAGCATCTCAAAAGGTAGCTAACACCATGCATGCATCCCATGGAGGGGTTTGGTAGGGGAAATACCTGCCCCAACAACAAGCCATTGGGCCATTTATTTAGGTGGGGAGCTTGCTTGAAGCCTGCTGTGGGAAATGGCAAGACTGGAGCGAGGCATGCAGCCTCCTTCATTTTGTCCTCTAGACTGTCTTCCCCAAGAGAAGTCTTCTCACACCCCTGTAGGTCTGATGTCCCTCTACTGAGGTCAGTAGGGTTTTACAATCAGCATAAAAGCAAAATCAAGTCAAGGTCAAATTCTGCCCTCCATTAACCCAGTAGGGTCTCAGCGGGGTTGCATTGGTGGAACAAAACACACTCCTATGCTTTGCCCTTCCCAGGCCGGGACTTTTCGTCTCTTCGTCTTTGGAAAGGCCAAGTTTTGCCGTGCCAATTTTTGCTGGCGTCCAGCTGATGTTTTTCTCTGCAACGGTAACAATTGCCCTCATATAAAAGGGACTGTCTTACCAAATGATTTTGCCTCGTGCTTTTCCACGTGAACATTTGCGTGGTGTGTGATTGTTTCAGCATCTCCCGAGGAGCCCATTCAGATACAGAGGGGGAAAGGATGATAACACCACGCACAACAGGGGAGAGACACAAAAGGCGGTGCAGAAGGGTCATCCATTGTCTGAGTCCATGCACAACACCATCCTAATGTGATAGCACTTTGCACGGAGGAAATGACAACCCAAGATAAAAGACTGGCGAGCTAGACAATAAAATAAGGTCTTTACACAGAAAAAGAACAGGATGCGGAGGCGTTTTATACCCCTCAACCTCTCAAGGCTTCAGAGCGGTGCAAAAACCTGGGGAGGAATATGAAAGTGGTCAGCTCCTGAAGTTCAAATGATGCAGGCTGGTCTTCTTGAGTCTCTTATTTCGTGGTGAGAAGGAGCAAATATGGGCAGTTTATGCTTGGGCAAAGCACGGTCACGTTCGGGGCAGGAGGAAGGATCAGACCCTGCCTTGAGAGTCAGGGGAGCCATACACCTCGTTCCCCGGACGTGTCACACGTCCGGTTCATAAGCTGGTCACTACACACTTGTCAAATTAAATTAACATGCCTTCTTGCTATCCCCACCCCTCCGCCTGTGCCTTATCCACTTGCCACAGCTGCAAAATAAATGTTCCACTTTTTGGATAAAGCTTGGGATACACCTTCCTACTTGCCTTTACCAAAGGAACCCTATAGAAACATGACAATAGGTTTGACTTAAGCATCCTGTGGGCTCAGACCCGCAGGGTAAGCTCCACACCCTTTGCGCCTTTTCAGAATCGGGCCCTCCGATCCGCGTATCCGAGACGCTTTAAGGATCTGCAGAAGGCACTTGTGCGACGACAGAGCTGTTCAAAGATGCAAGGGTGGCCCCACTGGGTTCTTCTCAAATACTTCCCTTTCCCTTCTTCATGTCCTTGGGACTTCTCGAGTGCTAGTTTTAAATGTCCTTGATCTGACTCAGTCTTTAGGCTTGGCACAAACCTGGCATAGCAGAGAGAAGGCTCCTTTCTTGTAGCATGTTCCCGTATAGAAAGCAACCTTGCCTTTTCCATAGTGAGTACTGAGCATAGCACACTATGGTGGTGACTACACCACAACAAAGCAATCAGCTTCTCACCAAGGGGAAAGTATTAGATTTCTCTACTTAGATGGCATGTAGTCATTGTCTAATAATATGACCATTTTGCCATCCCTCTGCAAATAAGGCTGTGGCTGCTGCCTGATTGGTATATCATCTCACTTTCTCTCAGCATTGATTTTCTTGCTCTCCTTATTTTTTTTTTTTTAATATTTATTTGTGCAACTGGACTTGTTTTGGAGGTTTCTTTTTTTAAAAAAAAATAATTTTAAACCTTCTCTCCCCCCCCGCAGCTATTTGAAGTCTGGTTTCTGTGCATTCACGTTCTGACCACAACTGATCTGTGTTACTTGGAGTTGATATGCTTTGAAATATTTGCATTTTGTATTTTTGTTTCTCAGAGTGGGGGAGAAAAACTGTTCAGGGAAACTTATTCTGCACTTCATTATGATGCAGCAAGGCAGAGGGAGCAAGGATGCAGAAGGGAACGAATTCTGCTTTAGCATTTTCCTTTTGGCATTTCAGACTGCAGGTGCTTCAGAAATAGAGCAGCAATACTTGACTTTTTAAAAAATCCATTAGGAGCTATTTAATATTGATCCAAGTGGAGTTATGTGAGCTCCAGACTGTACTTCATGATTGAGAGAGACAATAGAAATGTTGTAGATTTAGCAGCGAGAGGTTGCAGCTGTCAGAAAGGTATTTATGAAAACTCAGAACAATCTCTCAATTGATTAACCAGGCTGCTCGCTCTTCACAGTGTCCGGTCATTAATACCAGTCAATTATACTGTTGCTTTCACTTACAGCTTCCTTGCTCCTGGCTGTTTTATGTATAGCAATGACTGCCTCATTCCTCAGCATTTCGTTCTTGCACTTGATCCTCCTGAAAATGATAATAATGATAATAATAATAATGATGATGATGATGATAAAGACATTGTTATTATATAGCACCGTCACAGTGTCTGGCACTTGACGGACACAAATACGGGACAATGATTTTAATAACATAGCTGGTGGAGAAAGACAAATGTTAACTGTTAGAATGAAGAAGTTGCTGAATAAATCTTTGAATCTGCAGGATTAGATTCATTCAGTCACTGGTATTCTGATTTTTTTTTCATACTATTATGAGTCACTGCTTAATTGATGCTTAGTGCCTCAAAAGTCCGGAAAAAGTCCAGATGTTTTCTAATCACCGCTGCTAATTACTGTCATGAGAACATATATAAGCAAAGGCTTGCTCATACGAACCAAACCTTAGTTCTGGTGTAACTTGGTCACGGCCATATCAGGTGCAGGTGGATGTTAGTAAAAGAAATGAAGAGCACAGTTTGAGACGTACAGTCCCATCCATGTTCTTCAGACATTTCTCAGGAAAGTTTTTTTTTAAAGATCTGCATCCATTGTCTCAAGTGATCTCAGAAAAGAAGTGCAATAATTAAAAAGAAGTGCAATAATTTGTCATTCTAAAGCTGGTTTTGCTAATACCAAATTGTTGCTTTGGTGATGAAATAGCTGCCCCTATTGCCTCATGTATTTATATTAAAAAAAAAAGATTATCAGTGTTAATGATGTAGTTGATGGGGCACTGAAGCCCAAGCTGGACAAACCCATGTGTTCAGATTCCTTTTGACAAGGATCCGATGTAGACTATTTTCCATAACTGAAACGTCTGGCATTTTCTGTGTGTCGTGCACCGCTGTCCCTGCTGCATTTCCCAGTCGGTACACGCTCGGTGCAACTCAACTCATTTCATAATGTGATAGAACCTGCTATGTCTCAAAAAGATACGCATCTAGCCAGCTGACTTCATCTGGTTCAGTACCACCGACCAAATGCATTTTGCAAGCACGATCCTTTATGTTCAGGAGAAAAAACTGCGTTTATTTTCAACCAGAGCAAAATATGCCAAGCCATGTATGTGGCTGCACTAGCTGCCAGGACTCCCAGGGTATATCATCAGCAGTGAAGTGATGAAGACCGAGACTAGATTCAGGATTAATTTAGCTCTTGAGAGGCCGGGCTGCGTAAAGCCAGGTGAATGGAAAAGCAGCACTCGTGGAGGACATTTTGGTGAGAGTCGAGGCTTGCCGGTATGAAGCATGGTCCGTAGCCTGCACTTTGAATGCTCTCAGAAGTCAGGGGAGTTTGATTTAGATGTCTTGTATCTAGCTACCGTGAGGGGACCAGATGCCCCCTCTTTGCAGATGCTCGTGCTTTGAATTTAATGATGGTTTAAGACCGAGAGCGTTGAAAACTTCTCCGGCACAGCGATCGCCGGGGTTGTGCTAGGGAAGGGCCACCCATTTATCTCTCCGCTGTCTTGCAGCAGTGATATGTAGGAGTGGGAGGAGAATTTATTCCTAGTCAGCCTTTCAAAGGAAAGCTGTGGCGACAAGGGGAAGGGGAAGTTGTGTTGAGTGGTTCTCGCAGCTCTTGCTGTGCCCTTTGCTCTTACACGCCTAACCGCCGAGTCCCCTGCCTCGGCAGATGCAAGGGCTGCAAAAAAAAATAGGTGTGGACACCGTCGTGTGAAGCGTGCGCAGTGGTACGAAGCTGGCGTGTCCCTGGCGCACATCTGGGGGCGTGCGGCACATTTGGGGCTCCCCCATCCCGCAGGCCCGTGGCTGTGGTCACTCATCGTGAGCTGCATCCCGGTACACGTAGCTCGCACCCCGCCAGTATTGATCCCCTTCCCCCATGCACTTCAGGGAAAGGAACGGGATTTGGGAGGCCAGTGCGGCCGTGTTGCGCACACGGTAGCGGGCGCGCACGGAAGGTCCCTGTTCTCCCAGCACAGGAGCCGGTTAAAGGAGACTGGAGATCTTTCCTGGCAGCTGAGCCATTGCTGTCTTTTCTTCCTGCAGAGCAAATCCCAGCCACTTCTGACAACTTGTTGCTCAGCCTTTCATTTATCTGTTGGTTGTCTCGCCGTCGCTCTTGCCCCTGCAGTTTTCTGACGCTGCCCGTCCCACCCACGACTGCTTCTCGCTCGGCAGAGCTCGGATAGCGGCCTGAAAATACTCCCCCCGCACCCCAGTTACCTGGCGGGGCTGGCGTGCAAATTAGGATTCTCCCCGAGATCGGGGGTGAGTTAATGGCTCAAGAATTCACAACCCATCCAAGCTAGAAATGTGAGATTGGTGCCCCTGGGGCTAGAAGACTTGCGCTATCTATCCTTTCTCCGTGTGCTGCTGGATGAAAATAGAAGGCATTTTTAAGGCACTATTTTAGATGTTTCTGCTTTTCCCCCACCCCTGCTCTTTAGGGTAACTAGAGGAGCCTAGAAGGGACAGAAAGTACAAATGATCAGATTCGAAGAGTTGTTGCCGGAAGTGTGGGATGTGTTCAGAACGGGGGGGTATTTCTTTTCATTTGTTATTTGTAGAGATGCTGAGGTGTGGGGTTGGGCATCCACACCGACATCATTGCAGAGAACCAAGAGGGGAACCTGTACGGGGAAAGCTACTTGGCTGTGGACGTGTCTGGGGGGCTGGACCGAGCCTTGTACCCCCCTGAAGCTTTCTATAGTATTCAGTCCAGTTGCAGCCCCTGAGAGAGTCGTGGTCTGGGGTGGTTAAGCTCATCTGGGGTCTCTCTTTATAGTTGTTCAACACCCAGCTTGCAAATCCATGCTTGCTGGGGGTCTCTGCAGCCTTCTTGCATCCCTGCCATGGTGACCGTTTGTGCAAGGGTTGCAAAGAAGAATTTTTCCAACTATATGAGTTGGCTTAATAAAAAGTGTTGGATTTACCCAAAGAACCTTGTCTGTTCAGTGCAATTAGCTTCTCGCAGACCCGGCCTAACTCCCAAACCCCCGAACGATGCATCTGTCATAAATGCAGAATGACAGAACCTGTGCTGGCAACAAGCTGGCACGCACTTTATCCCTGCACCCTACACACACTTAGACATGGTCAGCCTAAGAGCACGAGTTGGGCACTTGTGCATTGCCCCATCCATTGCTGTGAGGTTGCAGGGCACTCGCCTTACAGGAGCTCCCTTCTGTGTGCTTGCAGGTGGCTGCAGGGGAGCGTGTGTGTGTGTCTAGGTCCATCAGAGGCTTGGGAGGGAAAGGGAAGCCCAGTGCTTGCTTAGATGTGTAACCTGGCATGTGTGGCTGTCGCCCCTAACACCCGCCCATCCTTCAGTGGCACACGTGATCGGGCTCGTGTCCTGGGCGGTGCACACAGGGAAGCTCCTCTTGCCTTTGTTAAACAGGCAGTGTGGGGCTGGAGGGGGAATGCCCACAAGCGCCCCTGCCCGATAAGCCCATTAAGATCCCCCCCCCCCCAGTGCTGTCCTACAGCTGTGCAAGTCAGTGACGCACTGGACAGATGTGCTGCAGCTCGTGTCACATCTGGCTACTTTTGAGTTGCCAGCCCAGATGGCGAAGGGGCATTCACAGCTGGGTCGATGGGCAGTAAGAGGCTCAAACTCCTGTCTCTGCATCCGCATCTGCTCCATCCCCGCTCCCCCCAGCAAGACAGCAGGATGCTGCGAAAGCCTCGTCGTATCTGCTTCCTCCTCTTCTCATGCCCAGCCTCCGAGATGGGCCGAGCGTTGCTCTTTCCCTGACCCCCTCTTCTTTGTCCAGCCGGTCTCGGAGGCCGGAGCTGACATTTCCAGCATCCCGTTGCAACTTTCACTTGTTACGCGGGTGGGTCTTTTTAAAGGAACACAACTGTCCATGCATTTCCCGTGCACCGCAGCGAAGTATAAACGCTGCAGATACACAGCAACCAGCTCATAAGCCAGAGACATATGGGCACCAACAACTCATTAATGGACTGATTCAGTTTAAGGAGGCTGGAGGATTACCATAACCCATGTCTTAATTAAAAGGGAGATCACGCTCGCCTAGGATCAGTGTGCATGAAGCCTCTCGCAGCCACGACCGAGGGCTCTGCCGAGTGCATCCCCGTTTTGAGGGGTTTTCTTGCTTGTGAGCCCGTCTAGCTGCAGGAGTGGGGGGCTTCAGCTAGGCAGCCTGCCCCTGGACCCCACGCAGCGTCTAGCAAGTCGCTCCACATCGGATCAATGGGGAGCACGGACACCTGGTTTGTGCTCATAACACACCAGAAATGTCTGAAGGCAGAAAAACCAAGTGTGTGCATAACATAGGAAATGATGCAGTGATATCCCTGCCTCTGTACAGCCCCTAGCATACAGGGCTCCCTAGCAGGGATGACACAAAGAGCTAATACCACTCGGACTAAATTGTCCGGTTACTGCAATTTACTCCTAGCTTGCTCAGGAGATTCAGTTGCTTTCCATTTCCCGTGTTTTTCTTCTGCTTCCGTGTGTTATCAGCTGTCTTATTACTCTACGGGTCAGAATCTGCAGATCGAGCGGCTTAGGTAACCATTTCCAGAGGTGGTGATGGAGCATTATGAAAAGCACAACAGACAAGCACATATTGATGCATTATTGGTTTTTAAACAAGTGCCTGCTCCTTTCCTCGTCTGCTAAGATTCGAAGCATATTGGGAGGTGACAAGGAAAATGCACAACAACTGTTAGTCGGGATAAATAAAATGAAGCTTGATTATTTCAGGATTGCAAATAATATTGGACAAGAAATAAATATTGTATTGGAGCTGGGAGAGGTCAAGCCGGGGGGTCCCGTTGAACTGCTTGTGTTTGCAGTCCAGTCCAGCTGCAGAGTTTCCTTCTCTAAGTATTAAAATTGAATGAAAATCTGTGAAAAGAGAAAGAGAGGCATGACATATGTTAGGAAGAAAAATAGCGAGACTGAGGGATGTGCAAGAGAGAGACGGCTGCGACAATCAATATGTAACCGAGAGGAAAAGGAACTTTAAAAGAAAAATTGAACGACCCCATTCTTCATGACATTGTTTTAGTTATAAGTGAGTCTAGCTTTCTTCAGAGCTGCACTTTCCAGTGAAATACTGGGAATGGAAAGAACGAAGACCTGTTTATCAATAGGAAGAGGAGAAGCTGAAAAATTGGAGCAGCCTGTACCCTTCCCACTTCGGGTAGAAGTCGCTTAGGGAGGTTTCCGTCGACGGGTCAGGAGCAGGGGTCGGGGTGAACACGCTGAAATCACGCATCGTTGAACCGGCAGTCTTGGTTTCCCCCCTGTGCTCATGTGAGGCTTGCACGCGGCTCACCGGATGCTCGATGGTTGTAAGCTTTACACGTTTATAGTCACACATTTCGCCTGCGGCTTTCGAACACTCGGGGTTGCTGCGTGCCGGACTAGATTACTGAAGGAGGCGGTGGGGTTTCCATTGATGGAGGGTGGGACTAGGTGACCTCTCCAGGCCCCTTTCCAACTTCTGTGGTTCTCCTTCCTGCGTAGGTCGAAGCGGGGACAAGATTTACCCAGGTTCGTGCACAAAGGCGCGGGCAGAGGTGGGAACTGAGCCCTGCCCTTCTAATCCCTTGTGCCACCAGGCCACTTTTCTGCTCTTCCTTTTGCCGCTTGCAATTCCTCCCTCCCTCGCCTTCCCTGCTCTCCACCCCCATCTTTCTCCCATCGTGCTCCTCTCCAGCTCTGGCGTGCTCACATGCACATAGCTTCTGCCCACAAGTGGTTAAAAAGTTGAGAGCCAGAAGATAAAGAGTTGAGACAAATTCCTTGTGAAACCTTCGTCTTTTTTTTTTATCGAGCCGCTGCAGCCACGCGTCTGCCCCCATGCCCACTTCAGGGCTCTCCTCCCTTTGGAGACCTCACCCTTACGGCCACCACTGCTCCTTGTCCTTGCTTTCCTCTCCTCCTGTGTCTCCCCCCATAGTCCCCTGCCTCTTCCCTTGTGCTTGGACGAGCCCAGCATGTCACTTGGCAGGTGTGAGGTGTAGCAGGTGGAAGCCTAATTGTTTAATGGTTTTGAAAGCACTGTGCGCTCTCCAGAGGAAAGAGGCTGCATCCACGATGCTTCGCTATCCTCTGTGCAAAGCTTTCTGTGTTTATCTTCCCGATGTTTGCCGGGTTCAAAATTTCTTCCCACTCACTCACATCATTTGCATGGGTTTTCTTAAGTTTCCTTAGAAATGGTAGACCAAAAAAAACCCCAAACGGAGGGGCAGGAGAAGCTGCTGCACCGCTAAGCCACCCTACAGAGCAAAACCTGCCGCTAAAAGGAAGGCATTGATGGCCTCCGATGTGCGCTGCCACGACAATAATGAGGTTAATGCCCTTCCATTCATCCAGAAACATCTTAGCTAACATGTAATTTAAGGTTGTCAATGAGCAATAATTAGATCATAAATAATAGAGCATGATTGAAGGATGGTGGCCTTTCCTGTAATGATCGCGTTTTAGGCAGCGGTGACACAAGGGAGCACTTTTCTGTCTTTCTCTCATGCTGTGCCGCGTCTTCAGCAAAGGTGAGTGTCGCAGGGTTTTGTTGGGTTTTTTTTTTTTCTAGTTAATGTGACGCTTTGCCTATCATTTTGTCCGTGTGCATTTGGTGGGACGCAATAAGAGCAAGATATTTTTGATAAAATGGCCAGGTAATTCTGGGAAAGATGAAAAGAAGCTAATGGAAAGAACAAAGAATAAGATGAGATAATGAAGTGATTACAGCACCCATCAGGCTCCGTTCCCAGAGGACATTATCTGTCTGGCAGTGCCTGCCAGGCTTCTCAAAAGCACAACTGCGTAGCGCCGAACCACAACCCTCGCTCCCCCGCTGTATTCCCAAACCTGAGTAGGGCTGCGGGGCACGTGCACGGCTACGCAGGGAGCTCCCAGTCTGCACGCGAAAGCACAGGGGTTTCCTAGCTGGAGATGGTGTCCACTCGCTGCTGTTGTAGCTGGATTTTGGAAGCTGTGCCCTAGAAACAGGAAGGATTTGCTAGGTTCCCAAACCACCCTCTGCTGATGTGCACTCCCCTTCCTTAAAATGAACTATGTCCCTAAGGAGCCTGTACTGTCTTGTCCTCCCAGCCAGCATCAACACCTGTGCACAGGACCTGGGTGTTTTGCATTTTGAGCCGGCTCCCAATTGTGATACCTGAGAGTTGCACGGCATGTTTCATTTCAAAAGACCTCTCCAACATGCTGCAAGCCCAGTTCCACCATCCTAAACATCCTGGAAGGAAAAAATCCTACCTGCTAATAGCAATGTGGGTCATGCATCTTTCCTTCTTGCTTTAGGTTGCAGTTGTTTGATAGCAAGCAGGCTTTTAACAAGTGAGGTCTCTATTCGTAGTCTTGGCTGCAGGTGGGGGACCCAGGAGACGCACGTGTGTGTCCTGGGAGATGCACGTTTGCCTGGCACAGGGTGCATCTAATGGTAATTTCTCATCCTCATGCTATGTGCATGCGTGCAGGAGGGCAGGTCTGCCTGTGAAGATTTGTTCATCTTAACCTGTCTACTTGGGTGGTTTTAACTTCCAGCAGTTGATACAGATTTTATTAAATCAATAGCTAATAATTCCCAAAAGTCGTATGGGGGAAAAAAAAATGTGTTCTGCTGGGAGTTGTAACTATATTGTAGTTTTTTACATGTGTGTGAAGCTTTTGCACAGTTTCTGACATGGAAATTAGGACTGCATTTAGAATACCTCTCCCTGAGTTCAGGTGGCCATGAGCTTTAGGGGCCTTTGTACACGCCACGTTTTTTGCCCTTTCTCGCTCTGCAACTGCGTGACTGTTTGCACGGGTGGGATTTCTGGATGCTTTAAAAGTCTTTCTTGTGCATTGAAGTAAAACTCCTCGGACACAATTTAGATTAACTCACAAGGAATTAAAACTTGGAGTAGCACGTGTGTATGGAAGCTCAACTGATGCTTTCTTTAGAAAAACTGGGGTAAATGGAGAGGTGGTGCTGGCTGTGCACGGCAGAAAAGGACCATCCCAAGTTGCTGCGGCAGTTTTGGTAGGCCAGGAGGTACCATATTTCAGCCTTGACCTTAGCACAAATGTCAGCAGTTTTAATATTTCATTTTCTTTTGGGCCTGCTTTTCAAAATTAGCACTTCGAGGAGTTTCCAGGTTATACTGTTGTGCCACCAAAGCAATCTGAGTCCTAACAAATATTCAGACGTCAAACAGCAGCTGAGTGCACAGAAATGTACTACGTTGAACCTTGCTTTCATCTTGTTTTAAAAGGAACAATACACAAGGATATACTTGTGTTACGATTGCATTGTCTGGGCCGTAACTTCCATAGTGTTGCGTGGACTGGAAAGGCAGATCGGTCTTCGAACCCCTCCGTTCCAGCGCTACGAGGCGTATCCCAGCAGAGTTCCCAAATGACAAAGGTGCTGCTGTATGCACTGTGCATCTCTTTGTCGTGTATAGCTCGTTTCTCTGTCAAGGAGACTGAATATGGAGAGGTTAGAGTCTGTGGCCAGAAAGAAAATTATTCAGGGAAAGCAACCTCGCAGCTTGTAGAGGTCTTGAAGGAACCTGAGCATTGTGTGTGTGTGTGTGGTGTGGGGCGAACCGAAGTAGCTTATCACTTCTGTGCATGTTGTGTGGGTAGGTTTGTTTTATGGCCACCTTTCATTTCACAAGGTCCATAAGATTTTCTAAATAAGCCTTTGTTTTCCGCACATTAACTCTTCTGTGTATTCTGCCAATTACGGCATAAGCATTTGCTTATGCGGCTGACCCATTACATGCCGGATGATGAAATATAGCTCATTAGCTTACATTACATTTTGAACTTAATAAATTGGAAAAACATTGCAGAGAGTTCTGTCTGGCCATCAGAAGCAGCAATATTCGTTACCTCAAAGACTGGGCACCTAATCTTTTGGTATACAATTGGGTTTTATTCTATTAAAATATAATGAGAAAGGACTACAGTGCCATTATGTGATGGAGTGAAATGGGGTTTTTGGAATAATCAATGGAAGATGATTAAGAAAGATAAAGATTTTCTTCAAAGGAAAAGGGAGAAAATAGCCTTCTTGGAGTTAAAGTATTGTGAAGCTGGATTGTTATAACGTGAACTTTACTCTCAAAAATATCCCCAGTTCCAGTTCTGTAATCCTTTCATTTAGAATTTAATTAAGCATTTTTTTTTTATGGAAAATTTGAAGCCCTAAATTAAATGGTGTGCTCCACACCAGATTGTTTTTCAGGAGTCCCGATGGCTCTTACTAATGAGGGTAGCATCACTTAACTTGCTGGTGCTGAGTTTTTTGGACTAGCCATGGTACTAAAGACTAACTTTTTAAAGGCCGGACTGTGATATTTTCTCCTGAACTTGAGTCTCAAGGGCTGTCTCAGGAGCTCAGCCACCATATCGCGATACCTACTGGGTTGAGGACAAGCACAGGCGTGATTCAGGGTATGGACAAGAAGGATCTTCTGCCATGTTCTCCATCAGCCCCTCATGTAACCCTAGGGCGTGAGTTCAGTAACCACACCGCATTTTATCCTTACCGACTTCTTTTCACCAGGGCAGCTATCCCCAGCTCTACTGGGGATGCTCCTACTTATGAAAGTGTTGGCCAAGACTTTCTTTCACGAGTGGCTGGTGGTTTCCAGTACGTTGGTGCACGAGCGTTCAACTGAAGACGCTTCGAAGGGCCCTGATTTTCACAGACTGGATGTCTCGCTTCTGCAAAGTCTTGGCCCTTCGTCTGAACTGAAGTTAACGCACGTCCTAGAGTGTCTTACTGCTGTTGATGCAACGCAGCTGACGGGTACGACGGCCAGCGTTGTGTCAAGGATTGTCAGACAGACTCCTCTGGCGGTTCCCCTTGTCCAAGAATAACCAGAATCGGCAACTTCAAAGAAAGGCCCAGCAAGCTGTGACATGGGCAACTATGGCAAAAAACTATGGATCTTGCTCAGTGATATGCATCAGTCCTCAGTGATGGAGAATTACTCTGACCATCTGTTGCCAGAACGGTCGGTGTGGGACACCTGTTTAGCTTTTAGGCACCCACGTCTTTTATTGGGTCTGGCTCGAGGCGCCAGCGGGGTTTGGGTACTTACTGCTCCTTGGAAAGCCCCAGTCTGCATGCAAAGGATATTTAGAGCGCTTGCTTTTCTCAGCGGAAGTCTCTTCTCGTACAGTGCATCATATAGGGGGCCCTTTAAATAGCTAAGAATTGTCTTAATGGTTTTCCCATGGGGAAAAGAGTGGGTTAAAGTCACAGGAAGAAAAGGTTTTCCAGCTCAGAAATAGCTTTGCCACCCCCTAGCCCTCCCAAAAAGAGAGACTGCAGGAGATTCTCCACGCCGTGAACGCTGAGAGGTTCACTCCTCTCTCTCGGTTACAGCCCACACGGCATGGATGCGTGGAAGCACGGAGGTGGAAGATTTATCTCTGTCTGTAACACTGCTGTTTGTTTAAAAGAGGTCGGGGGAATCTTGGCAGCTAGTGGACAATTGCTGTAACTCTTTATTTCCCACCCGCATACGAATTGATCTCGGCAGTCTCGGTGGGTAACCGTCGAAGGAAAACGATACGGTGCTCGTCGTGCTCGGCACACCCCCACGGCGCTGAGCGACGCGGCAGTGTTAACAAACACTAATTCATCAACCCGTCAAACTCGCATCATTCCAAATCCCAAAGTCGATAATCGGGTAACCTCCCGCACGAAGATTGTCGCTTGCAGGAGAGGCGATGCCACGCTGCCGGCATCTCGGATGTAAGCAGGAAAAATGCCAAGTTTGAAAAAAAGGAGCCAGCAGAGAATTGGACCAGTTCTCTTTAGTCTTTTGCCAGTGACATATTTTGGGACATCAGCTCTGCCTTAAATGCATTTCCATACCTTTGTTTAGAGCCTTTGAATCTGGCCACGACCATCTTAAACATTTGGATCGCCTTTTATTTTTTTCTGTAAGAAAAAAAACCAAACCAATAAACAGACACCCAAATCCCAGAATTTAATTAAGAGACTCCATGGCATGATTTATACAGATTACTGTGTAGTCTGGGAGCCTCAAGGCTTGAAATATAACATTTGGAACCAACTGTGGTTCCTGGCGGCTGCTTTCCTCCAGGGAAGAGAAGGTGTAAAGCAATGCAGAATTTGGCAAATGCTTCTCAGTCTCTGTATTACAGTGCTGGGAAAGGCTGGCTTTTATTCCAGCCCCACGCTAAGAAATGTATCCTCCTCAGACCTTCTCCATCCTTGCCTGGGATGATGGAGCTGGGGCTGGTCCTGCTTGGAGCAGGGGGTTGGATTAGATGTGACCCCCTGAGCTCCCTTCCAGCCCTCATTTTGTTATTATTCTAAATACCTAAATGTTTCTGTTTAAAGGTGCAAATATTACAATATTTAAGGTTGCCATTGGGGCATCCTACATTGCATTTGGTTCTCCGTTTTAATAGTGGGGAGGGGGCGAAACCTATGTATGAAGGTGTGTACGAGTCAATGTGAACTCTCTTAGCCCAAAGTTGAGGTTTGAAACGCCAACGCGGTTAAAGTTTAAAATCTGGTAACCATGCTCAATTAATGCAACCACAAAGTAGGGAAGGGGGAAACGGCCTTCCCCCATTCCCGCACAGGGTTTTTGTAATCTCACCTGCCTTCAGAAATGGCAGGCCTAAACTCCTGTCCATGCTGTCTGTCTTGGGCCCCATCTTTTTTTAATGGTTTTTTCTCAGCCAG
>JAGPOW010003182.1:12483054-12504410 GCA_030014935.1 Caiman crocodilus | reverse complement strand
GTGATGTCTTTTATTAGACCAACTAAATAGTTGGAAAAACATTTTTTTCCAAGCTTTGGGGCACAAACACCCTTCTGTGCAGGTCTGTGAAAATGTTAGGCTTCTTCAAGTCCAACACACAAGTTTTGGCCCACCTTGGGGGAGGCATTTGAGCAAAGAATCTCACTTTCTTGGTATGTGCACAGTTTGCTGGGTACACAGAGGGCTGGTTTCCTTTTCACGTTTAGGGTCCTGCCACACCACACATTCAAATGAAAGCTGGAGAGAAACCGGCTAGAAAGTTGGTACACATTTTCAAGCACTAACATTGCAGCTGGTTGGGTCTTTTTATAGCTGGAGAGTCATTTTCATGGTGCGATTAATGATTTGCACGTGTGGCTGGCCTGAATGTATCGCGCGACTCACTAGTTAAGTGCGTGATGTATGTAATGTGCAGCAGGGGCCTTAGTGTCAGCAGGGATTAATGGCCGCGCCTTGTAGCTTATCAAACTGCTAAAACCGATCAAAGGAAGTGTTACCGGCCAAAGAAAAAATTCATACCCATCCCCTACCCCCAAAGGGCCAGTGTTGTGCTGTTTGCCGGCTCTTAGAAGGCGAAATGTGAGCCAGGCTCTTGCTGCTTGAAAGGTTTGGTGGGTCTCTGAGTCCACAAACCCCCGGGACTGCACTGCCCCTCGCTTGGGCGCGGCCGCCGGGCTCAGCTATAAAGCAGGACGACGATTGATCTGATTTTAATAGCTGGGGGTATCGGCAAGCGCAGATTTGTGGGCAGGGAGTAAACAGCAATATCGAAAAACACATTCTTTTTGCCCATAAACTTTTCAATTTTGGGAAGGCCAAATTTAATAAAATTATCTTCCAAGCGGAGTTTTTATCAGATGTGGCCCATAAAAGCTCCCGTTACCGGGTTTATAGCTGCCATTCACAGAAATCCGACGGTCGTAAAGCATGGCGGTGGGGTTTACAGCCTCGCTGCCGCTGCCAAGGCGCTCGGGCGCACGCAGAACCTGGCGAGTAAACCTTGGTTTCAATACATCCTCTTCTGAATCGACAGCATGAAGTTGCGGGAGCGGAAGAGGCAGCCGGACAAAGAAGAGTTGCTTGGGCTGGAGGTAAAGGGGGCTTGCAAGTTCATTATGGAAGCCAGAGCTGTCCTTGGCAGATCCCGTGTTGTGTGAAATAGGGACTCTCCAAAAAGAGGTGTTAATTTTATACACCCTGTAAGGCCGGTTGTTAGCAGCAGAGTCGATTTCCCCGTGATAGCCATAGATGAGCCAGGACTAACGGGAGTGAGAGGGCGATCCCCACCCAACCCCGTTCTCCCTAAAAGCCACCACCTTCTCCAAGGGGGCTTGCAAAGCTTCTCGGCATTGCCAAGAAGCAGGACTGGAAAGAAGCATGTGGCTTTGCAAGGCAGTGGCATGAGGTTAGGGATGGGGAAGGCATGAGGGGGACTGAGCAGGCTGCTGGGCAAGTGAGTGTCCTGTTTGCTGGTCTTGATGGAGCTAATGATAATGGCAGAGAGGGACAAGTCTCCAGCGGGCAAGATTCAGGGCCAGTTTTGAGTCCAGCACTAAAGAGGGCAGCTCTGAGGAGCAGGAGAGTACCTTGAACCCTCCCGCATAGTAATACCGTCAGTGATGGGGCGGCGGGCACAACACACCGCTGGCATAAATGCATGCAGACCTTCACGATGACGCACCTTAAACTTGTGCATTTTCTTGTCTTGCCTCGGCGCCCTATGCCCTAGCTGACAGGGCAGAGGAGACACTGCTGGGTATTTACGGCATGGCCGTCTTCTTCTGCACCTCTTCAGCTCCTGTTTTATTTATTGCGACCTATTCATTGGTGTGGCTCCCTACACAGCTGCAAGAGAGTTGCATGTGCAGCTCTGTTAATTAGGCCAGGAGCAGGTCAGCACTGATGCCTCCCACTCTGCCCACATATATTGTTTCCTGCCTTTGCCACACACATTGAGATGCAATGATTAAGACCAAGTTTTGGTGCTGTTCTGTGTGTTGGTTCCTTCCATGGGCAGAAATGCCCGTATTTGCAGAAGCAACAATTGAACTTCATCTAGTATCGAGGTGCACTGAGTCGCGTTATAGTAGGTAAAGCAATGGTTTCCAGGTATATATTTAACAAGACTATTTACAGCAAACCTTAGTTTCCCTTTTACCTGCTCACCTTTTCAATATAAAAAAAAAATGGGGTTTAATGAACGGTTCATTATTCCTTGCCCATTGCTACTGTTCGTTGTTTAAAACGTGCTGGCCTCATCAGGTCCAAACCAACACCCCACTGTGTGAAGTGCAAGGGCCAAACCCCAAAAAAAGGGCCAAACCCCAAAACGAGTGCGAGTTACCACCCGCCGCGTGCAACGGATGCACGGGCTACGTGTGCCCTCTGGATACCATCCTGCCAGTTGCTCAGGCAGCTGGGATCGTCTGCCTAGTCTTGATGGGGATCTCCACAATGGAGCTGGAGTCTAGCCAATGCTCCGGAAATGGCCAGGTCACTAACCTGGCAATCTCTTGATGTGATAACGTCCGTATACATTTCCAATTATAACACAGAGAGCGTTAGTGTGGACGTATATAATCTGTTGTGCAGACAGCAGGGTAATGAAACTCCCAGCCTGGCCGCAGCTGTGCTGTGAATCGCATTTCACCCCCCATCAATCGATGAAGTTCTGCAAAACCAGTTCCACTTTTTGCCTTTGTGCATTCAAAACTGATCCGAAAAGAAATGAGCATGACTGCATCCACTCCCCGCATATTTTCCTCTACTCCCCCTTGGAGGATCAAGATAAAATAAGCCTAAAATCTGAACAACAGTCATTTTTGTCCATGTCTAGACTGACTGACCGAATTTATTCTGTAGCTTGCTTTGCTTCCTTTTTGCTCGGGTATTGATTAATTGCATCTCCATATCTGCCGCAGATAACGATTGAAGAAAAATGAATAGTGTGCATCGTTATTCAGAGTTATGCACTGCCCTATGCAAACCAGCGAAGGGCAAGGCGATTACATGTTTCACATGTTTTATAAAATGTAGCCACATTTCATCCCTCCCTTGGCTTCTTACAACGTTATGCAGTGATTTTACCTGCATTTAAGGGCCTCAAATAACTCTGGTTCCAGTCTTTCTTTGTGCATGCCTTGTTGTTTGCTAGGTCCTAAATTGGTTAGTACTAATTGGTAGCACTGAGAGCAGGGGAGCCTTCTAATTGTGTCTCCTCATTAGAGATGCTTCCTTATTTTCAGACTCATCAGCTTGCATTGGTGTCAAAAGGCCAGTGGAAAACAAACTATAGGGTGCTGCTCTCGACTGTTCTCAATGAGTGATGATGATGACCATGTGCACTAAGAGTTTGCTGGTTAGCAAGCTGTGGCTGTAAGTGTGGAAGCTGCTTGCTCAGATGCATTTGATTGTGTTGGAAGTAACACAAAACTGTTGTTTATTCCTGACAGCTTTTTGCCATCTTTGCATTCGCAACATGCGGTGGGTATTCTGGAGGACTGCGCCTCAGTGTGGACTGTGCAAACAAGACAGAGAGTGACCTCAACATTGACATAGCCTTTGCCTATCCTTTCAGGTAACTCCTTTGGAGTCTTCATTCTTTCTGGGGATGCAACTTGGGGGACAGTCTGGTTCAAAGCAGCAGAAAGACTGCCATAGATTGAAAGGGGCCTTGGTTATTTGGGACAATAATGGTGCATCTTGAAAAGCACTTCAGTAACTCAGGTCTGAGGTCTACCACGAAGTTTTAGCTGGCCATGTCAGGTCGGGGGCCGGCGCCAGTGCAGCACAGCTAGCAAAACTGCCGGTTTGGGCATAGCCCTGCTGATAGAAGAGGGCTTGTGAGGGCCATTCAGGGAGATAATGAAACTGTACCAGCAAAAAACCACCCCTCTCCTTCCAGCATAAACCCTGTCCAGACTGGGGGGCTCTGCTGACAGCAATAGCATCAGTAGTTCCACAGTCTGGATGAGCCCTTTGAAAACAACCTGGCGTGTTCAAGAGCGACCTATGAGCCTAAGTCTTGTTGCCGATCGATGGGACACAGACTCAAAAGAGCCATGTATTCGAAGACAGGCAGCTTCTGGTACAGAGACCTGACCTGTCTGGTGAGATTTCCAAAGGCACTTAAAATTGCCAGACAAGGTTGTCTGGGTAAATGTGATATCTCTTATGAAACCAAATAAATAGTTGGAAAACTTTTCTTTGCAAGCCTTCAGGCACCTAAAAAAGGGGGTTTGTGTCCAAAAACTTGCGAAGAATTTTTCCAGCTACTTAGTTGTCTAATAAGAGAGATCACATGTACGCAGATAACCGTGTCTGCCGATGTCCTTAGACCAATCTGGCTACGACCAACACCCCTAAGATTGCCAAGCACCTGACTCCCGTTATCATAGCAATAGATCTGCAAGCAGGCGAGGAGATTGCGAGGTAAAGCAGCCATGTAAAAGATGACCAGAAGCGGTATTTTGAGCTGAGGCAGGAAATATGACCATCAGGCAGCAAGGAGGCCTCGTGTGTGCACGCTCAGGAACATTGCATTCAAAGTAAGAAAAGCCCCTGGCACCATCAGGAAGACCCTTATGCAAGAAGACTAGGAGACTTGTGCTGCTTTAGTCTAACACAGCAAAGGACTGGAGGGGACATGATTGCTCTCTATAACACAGCAATGGAGTAGGCACCAGGGAAGGGAAAAATGATTTAAGCTACTGGAGAGGGTTGGCACAAGAATAAAATGGGCTCTGAATCCATCAGGCTGAAAGGATGGAAATTAGAAAAGACTTTCTAACCCCGAAAGGACTGAGGTTCTGCAGCATCCTTCCAGCAGAGGAAAAGAGAGACCTGGATCTGTTTCCAACAGGTATTTTTGGCCATGGTGGCCTGTGGTTGCTAGATGCCAGGCTCAATAAGCCAAGAGGCCCTTTGCCACATTAGTATTAGTGAAGCAGTGCTGACAGTCCCATTCGGCCGATTTGCATTGTCAGGCACTTTTATATGCGTCTGGCCCTTAATCACTTTTTAAATTGGGGCTTAGGCTCCTAAATTGCCTGGGCTCTCTTAAAAAACAGAACAGAAGAGATGGGGGGGGGACCATTAAAGCTGAAATTTCCCTTGCTGATAATGATTCCACCTCTATAAAACCTGAAGGAGGGAGAATGTCCCCATCATTATTTTTTCAATATAAATTGACTCTTCTACATTGCATTGCTATACAAGTGCGTGATGAAAGAACAGGGAATGTGTATTGCAATCTCAAACCAAGTATACCGGGACCCCGATATAACTGCACATTATATACTGTTTTGCTTATGACCTCGTTATGCACAGAGTACCACTAATGATGTTCACCACGACAGCCCTACTTGGCACGTAGCATTTTTTGAAACAATGGGAACTGCTGTCAATCCTTGATTGCAGAGATTTTCAGTTTGCATATATTATTCCACAGTCATATTTCGGTTTATTGCAAACATTTATTGCTCTATTAGCGTTCTGCACCCCTTTCTTCTCTTTTTGGCATTCATGAGCTTGGTTCTGAAAATTGAGTTTTATGTGTTTGTAGCATGATTCACTTCCAGATAGGTCAGTCCACCAACATTCACCACAGAAACCTGATATTAAAGAACTTTTACTTTACATGGTTATAAAGTATTGTTTTATGGGAAAAGTTAATAAAACCGAGCTAAGCAGTCAGAAGGGGTCTATTGTCTCTATAAGAAGGACGTATAGCATGGTTTGTGGGAGAAAATGGCCAGATCTACTACGCATTCGATGTTGAAAAGAGCAATTTATTTGCAAATACCTTCCGCATATTTGCATCTTTCTAACTACTTTGAGGTGCAAGCCGAAAATAGGCTCCCCACAGCAGCACGGCGTTAATCCAGAGGAATTATGGAAATGTGAGATTTCCATGCCGAGTTCCCCGCTAGAAAGAAAATGTCATTTGACAAATTAGCATTTGGGGGCTCTTGAAGATAATCACTGTGTGGTACACATCAGGCGTCAGAAAGACATATACACACAGTTGTATCCACCGAGCTTTGGACATCTGGCCCTGAGTTTCCATTGCAAATCATAGATTCATAGGTGTTAGGGTCGGAAGGGACCTCAATAGATCATCGAGTCCGACCCCCCGAACCAGTTGGCTTTAATTACGTTTTCCTTAAAGGTCCTTCCTTTGACAAACAGTCCCTTTTTTTCTTCTCTTCTCCTTCACCCTCATCCTCAATGATGGGTTTGCTGCATTTGCTACAGCCTGACAAGATGGTGGATGCAACCCTTGTAATGGCAGCTGATCTGCCTTCCAAGATCTCTTGTTTTCACATCTCCTCCTGCCTGATTCTGCAATTAGACCCGCACAAGCAAGCCTTTGTGTTTCTGCCAAGCCCTGCCGGCTTTCAGAGGACTTGGCATGGGCCCGAGCAGCTGCCCACGCAGCGCCGAGTCCATAATGCCGAACCTCACCATGCCATGCCCCCTCCAGAATACATCAGCTTGGGAGGTAGGGTGAATTTCCCATTGATTATTTCCCTCCTGCCTCCACCGTTGAATAGGTTTGTATTCAGCCAGCAAGGATGTTCCCCCCCTTCCCCAAGCTGCCTTCTGAGTTCTGATTATTGGCTGACAACTGGAGGAGGTGTGGGTGGGAGTTAGAAATAAGATGCTGCAAAGACTCAAACGATGCTTGTAGCTGTCATGGCTGTCAACAGTCGCATTGAAGCACTTGAATAAGGGAGTGCTGGAGTTCAAAAATCCATGCCTTGCTGCAGGACTGGCAGTATAGAAACCGTGCAGGGGCGTGAGCCGCGGCTTGCCGCTCCATTGTTGGGGCACCGTAGGATCCCCGTTCTTCTTCCTCACGAGTCGCAGCTGCAGGGCCCGGCCGATTCGGCTTTTACGGATGAATGCGAACAGCTCCCGACAAACGAACAACGCTGCACTGAACACCGGGATGAAGGCAGGCGAATGAGATTTGAATCTCGGTGCATCCTCTGGCCTGGCTTTCAGTTGGAAAGAGGGGATTTCAAGGGGACCGATTTAAAAGGCTTTTTATGTAGCAGGTTTGGGACCCCGGGGCCCACGCCCTGCTGGAAACGAAAAGTCTCACGTGGCCTTGCTTCTTTGTGCCTTGAAACACATTCCCAACAGAGCATGCCATATGAGCAGGACTACTGAGCACCCGGGCGGGTGGAGAGGGAGTATAGACTACGTGGGCATATCCCTTGAGCAGGAGCATTGCCTACCCCAATTCAGACTCGTGGTCCAGCTAGCCCTGGCCTCTCCTGGCCCGTGCCAGAAGGTGCGGAGAAGGAGCAGCAAACTCTGCTCCTGCGTCACGGCAGCAGTGCTTCCTGCGCCTCGCTTGTGTGACTTGTGCCCTGAGGCACACGTGGGCATCCTTTCAGCCAAACATGATGTGTGGTGTCAAGAGAAAACTTACTACTTGGGTGTGTAAGCAGAAGGTGGACTTTGAAAGACTGAGCAAACAGCAAAGGTGGTGTGACTTAATATTATATATAATATTAACATGATGGAATTAGAGACTCGTAGAAGATGAGGGTAATAGGGACCTTGGGGGGTCGCATCTAGTCCAACCCCTGCTCCAAGCAGGACCAGCCCCAACTGCATCATCCCAGCCAAGGCTTGGTCTACACAGGTCTTAAACACCTCCAAGGATGGGGAGTCCACCACCTTCCTTGGTAACCTCTTCTGGTGCTTTGCTGCCATCCCCATGAGAGAGTTTTTTCCTAATATCCAACCTCAGCGTCCCTTGCTGCAACTGGAGCCCATTGCTCCTTCTAGCATCTGCCCCCACTGAGACCAGCCCAGCTCCATCCTCTTTGCAGCCCCCCTGCAAGGAGTTGAAGGCTGCTATTCAATCCCCACCTCAAGCCCCCAAATCCCTCAGCCTCTCCTCACCAGTCCTGCCCCCCAGCCCCCGAACCATTTTCATCTCCCTTCACTGGACTCTTTCCAACGTGTCCACATCCTTTCTGTAGTGGGACCAAAACTGGACACAGGACTCCAGGTGTGGCCTCCCCGGCGCAGAGTAGAGGGGAAGAATCGCTGCCCTGTATCTGCCGGCAATGCTCCCGCCGATGCAGCCCCAGATGTTGTTAGCCTTCTTTGCAATCATGGTCCCCATAACTCCAGAGCAGATTTCCACCCTGCACTTAATCAATGCACTTGAAACAAGAAAGAGCACACTCCTGTCTCTTCCTCCTCTCTGCTAGAGATGACACACTTTTGAAAGTATATATATTTTTTTTAATTATAGCCCAAGATCCTTTTGCCTCTCACACTGAAGAGGCTGTAGAGACCTTGACATCTTCCATACATTCAGGCTAATTTTTGTCAGCAGAAGAGAGCTCCAGACATAAAATGGCAAAGTGCTGCTCCATGCGGAGAAGCAGCCTTGGAGACGTGGAAGAAGACCGTGCATCCTGAAAGGGACTTTCTTCTCCCTTTGTTACTGATTCATGATCCTCATTAACAATAAATGAGTGTTATTTCTCCCATCAGGGAAGAGCATGACCTTTCAAACACGGTCACGCAGCCCTTGCGTGCGGCATGCCTGAGGTGCCTGCTCTGCATCCGGGACTGGAGAAAAGCAAGGATGATTTAGTGTCTGAACAATTCATGCCACACGACCATGGTTTTGATTTAAAGCCATTTTTACTGCTGCATAAATCCATGGGCTCTCATAGAGGGAGGTCCTGATATACAGCTCCCTGACGGAGCCAGAATCTATCCCTAATGTTTGCCGTTGAGTCGAATTTTTCTTGAAACGAAGAGCAGCAATGCATTTTAGCCTGGTGCCTCCGTCACCCGCCCGCCGAAACTTGATGCTCAGAGAGCCGTGTCTTCTGAAGCAATCTGTACAGCAACCTGCAAAGAAACGATGTATTGAAGTCATTCAACCAGGGCAACATCATCCACAGAACAAATTTCTAGTGCTTTGTCCGTCCTATCAGGAAGCGTCTCCCGCGTCTCCTGAAGATTGCCCCACGTCTTCCTGTTCGCAAAGTTTCCTGGCATTCACCTTACACTTTCTCTTTAATTTCTTCCCGCTAATCTTAGCTGTATCCCCAGATTTTCCTATTTCTCCCCTGACTGCAATCCCCAAACCAATGCAAGTCATTGCATTTTAGCAGTATGGAGCACAAATATAGGCATGCTTTTAAATGCAGGGTTAGACCAGACGACCTCCTGAGGTCCCTTCTGACCTAATGTTCTACGAGTCTCTAACCCGCAGCACACAAGAAGTTGCTCGTTGATTTCTTGATCACTCAACTACATATTTCAAAATAATACTAACGTTTTGGAGTTCAATTCTCAATCTAGAAAAATGGAAGGAAGAAACCTCATTAACTCTGCATCTGCTTTGCAAATAAATGATTTCCCGATGTCTGCATCCGAGCATGTTGAGATATTGTAAAAATTCGTTTCTGAAAAACCATTTGCAGACGGGGCCAAACTGCACAAGGTACAACAGCGCCGTGTAGTTATACCTTGCACGAAGCACCCTATTCGTCACGTGTTCTGCCCCATTTTCAGCGTCCCCAGCAAGCCCTCCACCCAAGCCCTGCTGCTGTCTAAAAGCACCTGCACACCATTATTTCTGCTGATCCAAATGAGCTGATTATCATTTCCGTTTTGATTTGTGCCGCTATCCAAGTGCCCAGAAGCACTACGAACTTCTCTACGCCAAAGGACCCAGTAGTTTTGCACGTTAAGGTTACGTTTTGTAATGCCTTTTGTTTTTGGTCTGTGTTGCCCTGAGAACTGGGAGTTAAAAGGCAAGCCCTGATATGCAGCTACTTGCTACCAGCGTGCTTGAGTTTCAGGCACACTTTCTGTGTGTGCAAAGAAAGCCCCATCAAAGAAAGCACTTGCTGTCCGCCTCATCAAAAGATTTCCAAATTACCACCGTTGAGTTGAATACTGTTAACTTCCTAACTATCCAGCCTGCAAAAATCGAGCCATTTTAGACCCCTTGCTGCCAGGCGCGTGAACACCATATATACCCCCCCGAATGATGCCAGCAACATGAATGAGTTACGATCCAGTCCTAAGAGACGTGTGTTCAATAATGCATCAGTGCAGTGGGGGATCTTGAGCTACATTATCGAATTATATAAACTAAACTGCCAGGATGGACACTATGAAATGGGTCCCAGCTTTTGTTAGCTTCTTCTACAATACAGTTTCATACCCTGCTCTCAGCAGTGCCTTTTATGCCTGGTTTTAGCCTTTTGTGCTTAGATTTTCCTACCGCGGCCTTTCATTTTTGTTTGGTTGGGTTTTTTTTTCAAATAATGCTAATGGAAACTGGAAACAAAGTGAACGAAGAGCATAATGTCGCATCCCACCGTTCACAGTTCAGGAGGAGAGCAGCATAGAAATGGCTCGAAAGGTGACAACCATCTCTTTTTCCTATTTCATTTGACCTGACAATGCAAAGCAGATTGGCTTCTTTAGATCATGGGTTGGAGCTCAAAAACGCATGCATTCATTCATGCTTCTCTATATTTAACTATTTGGGGTCATTTAAAAGCCTGCCCAGAAAACAACAGTTCAGGTCCTGCCACAACTACCGTGGGTCAGAATTTGGTTTTGTTCTGCTGGTCCCGAGAGAGCCTCCCAGGGAAATTGCCATGGAAACCAATATGTGTTTTTCAACTTTGAGAGAATTTGCATTTTTAATGGAGAAAGGACTTTTTCCACGCCCCAAGCATGTCTGGTTATTGGAGGGGATGGGGGAAGAGAGAAGACCTTCATTTTAAAATGCTTACCTTTTTTTAGTCTCTCGTTCCATGTGTGGTTCCAGCCTTTTCAAACACCAACAAAAGTTTTGGACCCAATTCTCAACTGGTATAAGTCAGTGTTGCTTGGGGGTCGTGGAGCTGTGCTGCTTTCCACATCTGAGGACTCAGCCCTGGGTTATTATCCCCCTTTTACCACCTAGCTACAGTCAGTCGGTGAGGTCAGGAGATGGCGGGATCTATTGGCGTTCTCCGTGGATAAAAACGGAAGGACCTTGAAGTCCGTCGAGCTTTGCTTGAAGAGACAAGGTCCGCTGTGTAATGAGGGCTAGCAAGATGTTTGCCATAGGGATGGGTTGCCGCCGAACCCTCTGCTGCATGGCTTGTGGCACCCTTGAAGCAAGGGGTAGCGGCTATTTTCAGAGACGAGCTGAGACCAGCGGGCCGGTGGATCATGTGCAAGAAGGTAGGTGCTTCGTAAGTGCACAAGGAGCACAACTAACCCCCGCTGGGAAATGTCATGATGATGGGCTGCCCTACCATACCGTCTAGCCATGAAAAGCAGAGGTCGAGCTGGAGGGGAGACTTGGGAACTGAAATGCTACCTGAAGACTGATGGCTTCCATTCTGGATCTGGTTTCCGTGCCATCCTCGTTTGGGGACCCCGGCGTTCAGGATGAGCGTTGAGTTGAGTCGGTTTTAGAACGTGCTTGAACGTGCTTTCCTGCCTTCAGAAAGTGCATACTTCGCGGCTCCCCGCGGCTGGCCCGGAGCGATGTTGTTAGTATTTATGGAAGAGGCGCTGAAGTACAGCCTGCCCCATACCGAAGAAAGGGCATTCTCGATTTACACACTGAGCATGCCCAAGAGCGCTTACCTGGCTGTCAAGGTACCGGGAAAGGAGGCGGTAGCAGCATGCCAGAGGCAGCGTTTTGTTGCGGAGAGAGCATGCCGATTCCTAAATCAGCCCTAAACGATAGGAGCTTCTGGTCTGGCATGCACAGCGATTGCATTTTTGATGAGCTGGGGCAGGCGTTGCTCTAGTTGGGCTTTTTCCATTTAATCAAAACAGTATTTTACAGTGCATGCTGTGTTGGTGCCAGAACGAGTCGTCACAAAAGTTTTATCCGGAGTTTATTCTTTAAGTGCCAGGAATGGCTGCCTAGATTAATGTATTCAGCTCCTTTCTTCTCCCTATTTGCATTTTATATATATATATGCATGAAGGGTCTCTCTGGTACCGTACAAGCGGTGATGTTTTCTCTGCACCTGTCATGGAGACTTTCTGTTTTTAAAGCGAGACTTCTTACTGTGATGCTCCTTGCAGATCATTTTGCGCATTTTTAATGATCTCTAAGATACTTTTGAACATTTCAACCCCCTGACTTCAGTGCCATTACAGAGACAGCCAATGCAAAACACATTGCTGCCTGCTTTTGACTGGTAGTTGGCATCCTTCCTTCTAATATCCTGCAGTGACAAAAAGTAGTGAGGAGCCGAACAAAGTCCCTTCCCTTTTCCGTCTTCTTTTAGAGTAGCTGTTCGTAACACGCGTGTGAGCACCCAGCGCGCACGACTACAGACCTGTTTGCGGAGTGCACTCAAGGCTTTTCTGTGTGTTGTGCCTCCGCCCGTGGCTAATGCTACACCTCATTTGCCAGCAATTAAATGGAATATTATACTAATATTTTATCGGTAATCAGCAGGTTTTGGACAATGCCTTTCTGAACGTAAAGGGTGTGGAAGGTGTGCTGGGATGCCATAGCCATTGGGGTGGCACTTAGTGCCTTTCTCCAGCTGTTCCTCTCTACTGATTGTGGCCTCCTGTGGACAAAGCTAAAGGCCAAGAAGTCTGTGGGCACAGATAGTCCCTGCGGGGTATAACACTCACGCCGCCGGCCTCAGTTCACATCTGCTGCTCTCCTACAAAGTAATACCGAGCTTTGCTTTGAATGAAAATAACTTGCCTTTGGACTCCAGATGGAATCGCCCCGTGCCCTGAGACGGGCCTGAAACGAATGGCTTTAAGTAGGAAGAAACCTGTTTGTTTGCTCTTCCAGTGCTATTTAAAACGCAGCGCTGGCAGGGCGAGCGCCGCTGCAGCTTACGTGATCTCCCGCTCGCGTCGGCTGGTCTGGGCGCTGAGCGGTCTGTTTTCGGAGTGAATAAACTATGAGCCAAACATGAAGAAGATGCAGGTGAAGGTTTATACGTGTTTTGTGTGGCAGTGTGGCTCGGGCTGAACACCAGGCAACGGGGCTGGGTTTTACTTGGAGTTTTTGGCCAGTTTCAGCCTGAAACTCAAGGGACTGAGGTCAGAGGTCCTTCCTCCACAGCCTCTCTGAGAGCGTATGTCATGCATTTTTACTCAAAAAGCTGAACCGCTTTGGCCGTTCAGACAGCCGCTGAATGAATAACGAGTAAGGTCTTCCTAGCTGATTTCATTGCTGCAAGAGAGGAAGGAAGAAAGCACCTGAGGCTAAGTCCTCCCCCATAGAGAGAGGGCAGCTGTGCTGGGCACGGCTCTCCTGGCACAGCCACTGGATGCAACCAGGTGGATGCAACGACGTCTCCCTGACGTGTGCATGCGTGCATGGAGTGGGAGGGGTCCTCTGGTCACGTAAAACAGCCATGGCATCAATGCCTTCCTGAGAAAATCAGAGCCTGGCCCCCAGTTGGGGCCGTGCTAGCCCCTGGTGCCACTTCCAGCTGCAATCGAGCTCCTGTAACTCGCAGCAGCGACACCTTGGCACTGCCCCCGGCTGCAGCGAGCATTCGCTGTCCACGGCCGAGAGCCTCGCTGTCTTTTCGCAAGGCAAACTCAAGTCCTGTTCGTCACGTCTGCAGTGGCAGGCAGCACTGCCCTTGCCTTGTATGTTGTGTCAGGCCGCATTGCCGTGGGGTGAGATTCAGCTTTCTCCCTCCTGTTGGCATCTCTCCATGCTTCTGCAGGCTGTCAGGAGCAAGCTGCTGCTTTGCACAAGTTTGGGGACAATTCTAGTTGTTTCACACCCTGATGGCCCTTTGCTGAGGGCATCCTTCATAGAGACAGAGGGTCTTCCTCTCCTGCCACGTGGCAGCGTCCTTTTTTCTGTGATTTTCAAGCACACCTGGAGTCGATGTTCTCGTGGCCGTACGTGTCCCAGTGCTTGTCTGCAAACGCTGGACGGGGAGGTCCTCTCTGGTCCTCGATCCTTTATATCTCAGTTCCCGCGACCAGCACCCCATTGCGTTTCTGCAGCTCGTGCCCCGCGGAGCTCGTCTCCCGCTTCGGTGTCAGAAAGGAGACAAGAGCGGCGTTTAGCAAAATAAGCGGCGGTCACGGCCCGCCTGCTGCCTCGCTGCTGGCCTCGCGCAGGGATTACCACGAGTCCCACAACGGCGCCGTCTGCATAGGCTGGAGCGACGGTGGCTGACAGCTTGTCCTATTAAAAAAAAAAAAAAATGTTGCTGCTATGAAAATTATACTGGCCAAATGTTTGCACAACAGCCATGTGCAAGTGAGCACGGGGAAGCTGACAACTTGAGAAACTAAAATCATGAGAGAGAGGAAAATATTTTCCAGTATTTTGACTGGAAGAAACCCAGAAGAGAATCTGCTTCACTGCTGCTTTTCCAGTCCAATTGCTTCCAGCATGCTTCGTTTCCGGCTATGGTCTCGGCTCTGGGACTACGTGCCAAGGTGCTTGCTGACCGTGTGCGAGGGACAGAGAGCGCCTTATGGATCACTGAAGTGAGCTGCCATCAGTGCAAGAGCTTTAGGACCAGTGGCGGGGCTTGATCCTGGAAATGCAAAAAAACGCCAGGGGCGAAATCAGTGGGAGTTGGAGTGGGTTGCTAAATGGCACTTTATTTTCGGCCTCTATTCGCAGGAGGCATCGGGCCATCTGGGGCGGTGAAGTGTCCATGTGTAAATTAGTGTGTAAATGAGATTCCCTTGTACTCAGCTAGACCCCCTTTACCAGGATACAGCAGCGCTTACAATGCACTGCTGCAGCTGCGAAGCCGGTCGAAGGGGTCTGTCTGAGCGCTTGGGATCTCGGCAAGTCCGGCCCGTGGTCTCTGGTGATCAGCATCCTTCAACTGAGGCACCCAACCCTGCTGGACGCTTGGATAAAAGGAGATCGTGCCGAATAAATGAAGTAAGCACTTCCCCCAGGAACAAACGGGGTTATGATACCCTTATTGTATCACGGTAGAGGAGGCCAAGATGTGGGGGAGAAAGGATGGACAAGCAAATTGCTTGTGGAGGAAGACACGCGGGAGAGACTGTGCTCACCTTGGAGAGGGGCTCTCTTTCCTCTGGAGCATCCTCCAAGTGCTGATATCTAATGAGGAAGAGATGACACTAGCGCTGAAGGGAGATGTGCAAAGACTTGCATCTCCTCGGTGGCACCTCCTGTCCTTGCAGGCACCTGGCTAGCCACGTTGCACCTTCACAGAGTGCTCAGGGCAACCTTGATGTTGTACTTATTGGACAGAGGACTTCAGCTCCAAGGACTCTGGGAAGATGAAGTGCGGCATTAAATGTCATCTTCCTTGGAAAGAGAGCTCCTACCTCACCAGCCTCGTTGTTTTGCTGCAACCTGGAAGTCACTTAATAGTGGCTCTGATGGATGAGAAGTAGACGGAGCTGCCAAAAAGTCTTAACAAGTTCTTAACACTCAGCTATTGTAATAAAGTCTCTCCCCACTTCCTCCCAGGTGGAGTTGCACTTGTGTTTGAGGGTCCTGGAGCACTTTTAAAGCCTTTTTCCATCATCACAGTCATATGTCTTAAAAAATAAAATTTGCTTTGGAGAACAGGGTTATTTCCATTCAAGGAAGGACCAACAGCTGTAGTAAAGTCAGCATATTTCCTTATTGACAAGTGTTCTTCAAATGGGTTGGAAGGAAGAGGCCACGTTCGGCATGGGTGAAAGCTATATGCGCTGCTGGCTGGAGAGAATAACTGAGAATGCAGCAGCAAAGGCAGGGGAAAATTATGGGAATATAATTACTCCCTGCAGAATCCAAAATATTTTGTTTTCTTTGTGCAGTAGGAAAAACAGGCCATTAAAAGAAGTTTGCATTTGTTTGTTCCTTATCTCATTTGGAGGTTTGAAAAACCCCCTGGGTTCTGCTCATCCGAATTTGTGAAATGAATGCTTTGAAATAAAAACTTCACCTCCTCCGTCTAGATTCTGGAGGTTCGCAGCCTAAAAGAAACTTTTTGCTATAAACTCCTACAAAGACTGGTACCAGCAAAAGCCAGTTTTCAGAGGTCTCTGGTGGTCTCATTGCTGCTAAAACTTTTCCTTCTTGAAGCTGGTAAAAAGAAAATCATCATAATAATTGAGGGGACTGCAGAGACGGGGAAATAAACACGGGGAAAACAAAGCAGACGTGAACGGGAGGAGAATGCGTATTTTCCCATAGGATTTCTGAGCTGGAGCAGGGGCAGTAGGAGCGTCACACGCTGCGTGCGAGCCGTCACTTGCTGCGTGTGTAGCAAGACAATATTTTCACAAAAAAGGGCGGCTTACCAAAGAAAAGAGCTTTGCTTCCTGCTTCCCTGCCCCTTTTCACGCAGGAAGTGCTGAGACGCTTGCCCCTCGCTCAGGATTTCCAGGGCCAAAGATAAACTTCTCCCATACATATCCAGGAGCAAGTCCCAGGCAAGTCATGGTGACTTCAAGTTAAGCACGTGCTTGTGTGCGTGGCTAAATGGGAGCGTTTCCTGCATCAGGCTGTATAGAGGTTTCCTGAATCGTCTTAGATTTCTTAGAGTTTCCACTTCGATTTATGGGGGGAAAAAGGAGGTTTCTGCTGGTTTTAGTGAATCATTATCCCTCTAATTAAGAGCTTTTATTTGTGAAGTGGCAGGTCATTTTTACCCAGCAATCGGTGAGACTCGCTCCTGCGGATGTAGCCCCGTGGTGTGGCTGATGGACAGTATGTGCCGGCAGAGAATAGTTTCTCAGTCTTGCTAGCGTTCACCTAGAAGATGGTGAGGGGAAAGCACTGGGGGAGAAGAGTGGGACACGGCGGTGGAGCAGGGGATGGCTGGAGGAAGACGGCAGGATCAGGGATGGGTAGGGAGAAGGGTGCTCGGAGGCAAGCGGGGGTGAAGCAGAAAGCCCCGTCCTTGCAAAGAGCCTTCCCTTTTGCAAGCCCCAGACCTGAGCTCAGTCCTCCCCCATAGAGAGAGGGCACTGCTCTCCTGGCACAACTGTTGGATGCAACCAGGCGGATGCAACGACATCTCCCTGATGCGTGCATGCATGTGTGGGGTGGGGGGGTCCTCTGGTCATCTAAAGGTAGGTAGAGAGACCCATGGAAAGTGGGAGAGAGGGAGAGAAAACACATGCCCCGAGTCGCCCAGGAAAGCCAAACCAGGCATCCTGCAGTGTCTGGTCAGTAAAAAGGCATCGGCACCTGTGGCCTGAGACAAGGAAGAGCTAAAGATGATGGAGGGGGTTGATCCTGACTGGTTTCAGGGGCAAGCCCCATCCCCGTTTGACCAGCATGTCCAGCCCGGTGCAGTGGTGCTCGTACATCCTCTTCTTCCTCCCCCCGGGGGGGTCGCAACAATTGTGAGCCCGCTGGCACAGGCAAGCTGTGGATTGCATGGGCTGACATTCGGTGGCTGGCAGGGGCACCGGTGCCTGCCGGCTCGGAGAGCCTGGAGCAAGCCGAAAATAGAAACTCCCGAGTAAAAATAGCTCGATGCATGGAGGCTTGTGTGATGCCGACGTGTCTGGTATCGCTGCGTGCCGCTTGGCCAGGGAGGCGCTGCTGGGAAGGTGCGTGGCTTGGAGAATGGAGCAAGGGGGAAACGTGTGCGAGTAGAGGAGAAAACACAGCGTGGTTTCGATCAGTCTTTGGCGTCCGAGAGCTTGCGATTGCAAACCCTTGAGACGGGCTGAGAGCCAGGTCCTGAAACGGCGCTGGGGTTACCCGGATTTACATCCAGGCGCCAGCTCGCGATGTCTTCGACACCTCCTTGCAGCCTGCGCCGAGGTCCGCCACCTGAGCTGCAGGCAGCGATTTGGACGATGCCAGCTCCGGCTGCCTGAGGAAAAGGAAGGCCTGGAAACAGTATTTTAAGAGGATCAACTTAGTAGGCAGTCCTTATTTTGCCTCTTCCTCCTTTTGTTTTCTGCGTAATGTCGTCCAATGCAACTCAGCACCGTTTCTTGCTGCTTGGGCAAGACCTGCTAGGCCCGAAGCAATGCTGCGTAATGGGTGCTAATATCCAAGCTGCTCGGCCTCAGAGCAAATGCAGTCATTTAAGGCTCCTGTTCTTCCCATTAGAGGATGGCGGCTCCCCACTGGAAAATCTGACAGCAAATGCTATCTGCGGTTGCCATTAAGAAGTGGCCACAGATGCTGCATAGCGCTGTCTGGAGTCCATCAATACTTCCCGCAGTGCTTTGGGCCCATAAAGTGCTCTCAGTTAACTGAGCTTGGATAAATAATTTGGCAGCCTTACAGAAGAGGACCAGAGAGCACGGGGACCGAAGTATTCCCAGATGAGGTCCTGGCAGGTCAGAATAAGGCATGTCGTCAAACCAGCAAAGCAGAACTTGGGCGGTGCTCTCCTTCTCTTATGGGCAAGTGCAGCTCTTTCTCCCCGAGGGAGAGCATTCACATTGCATTTGGGGGGGGGGAGTGGAGACATGCCAAATAGCTTTAATCTAGTTAGCTCGAGTGCTAGTTGCAGTAAAGCCAGCAGCACCGGCCTCAACATGGACTTGACAAACCTGCCTAGGCTGCTCACGTGCCACAAACTCGGATTGAAGTCTTGCAGGTGGCAGCGCTCGAGCCCCGTCCACGTGAGTTGTATAGACACATCTCCCGTGGCAGTGTGGACGTCGCCTAGAACAAACAATCCACCTGACCTGTAGAGATGGCCACGTGCAATAGCGGATCCAAATCCAGCTGAGGTCAGTACAGCGATGCTCATTGAATTCAATGCACTTTGAACCGTGTTTCTAGTGCCCTTTCCAGATGAGCGCAGCAAAAGGGTGGAAGGGGAGCGTGCGTTGCTGGCTCCGATTTCCCAGCCCTGACTCTGCTGTGTTTCAGACACTCCTGGTTACTCTGGTAGTGTTCAGAAAGAAACCTTTGTCCCTATGACTTGAAGAGACCAACACTAGAGGAGGTTTATTCATTCCCTTGAGAAGACTGTAAACCCCAATGGCAAGTGTGTGCCTTCTAGGAACAGAAAGCTTAAAAACAGAGTCAGAAAGACGCTGATGCTTCAGACCATTTGCTCATGCATTCATTTTTCATCGGATTTGTCATCTTCCCCTGGAAAGGGAAAGAGTGCGTTACCGCACAGCTCCAGAATACTGCAGTCCGGGGGGCGAGCTGATTTTTTTTTAGCCTCCCAGTGCTGATGGCAGCAGAAACTGGGTGCAGAATATTTCTGCAACGAATAAACGTCCTTGTGCACAGCCACCGACCGACGAGAAGTTCCTTCCACACCTTCCCCTTGGGCTGGGAAAAGGAAAGAGCCAAGCAACCCCCCACAACCCTTCCTCCCCCTTGTACGATATCTGCTGCGGATGCTTAATTTTACTCGAAGGGCCTAGCTGTCCATTTAGCAACACAGTCGTGGCAGCAGCTGCTTTCAGCCTTCGGTTTGCACACGTGAATTACCTTCCGTGTTAAGGAACGTCTCCCAGACGGCTCGGCCCGTTCATTGCGTTGCATCGTGACTTTTTTTTTGGAAACTGATGCTACTTTTTGAGTCGTGCTATTACCTCCATCTCCTCTACCCCTGCCAGGACGGTGCCTGCACTGTGCCTCGGTGAACCCTCGCCGTGCTCACTTGAATCCCCGCCTGCCGTTCCTTGCCCAGATTCCTTCCTGACTTGTCTTGATGTAACAGACTTGGTCAGACCAACTCCAGGCAGGGTGTCACCCGCAGCGTGTTTTTGCCTGACGCGGTGTCCTTGCACTCGGAGACTATTTGCTTTTGTTGCTCCTAGCAGCCGCTGAACTAATGAGTTTCGATATCTACCCAGAGTCACTTCCAAGCTCTCCCGCTAGCAGTGACTTGTGGCTTATGACCACTCGAGTCAAAGCATAGTGGTCTCTGCTGACCTCTTTCTCTTTCATTGAGTCTGGCCTTGCTGCCCTGCCCGCCCTTTAGCTGGCTACCCCTGTGCACAGAGCTCTTCGGGGGGGAATCAGAGGTATATCGTATCCTACGGTTGTCGTCTCGTGCTGAAATGAAAGGGGCCCTGTGGTTCTCCAAAAGCAGGCAGTAAAGGCTAGAGAAATCTGTCTGACCCCTTCCCAGCAGACAGAGCTGACCACGCGCGGAGGCATCAGTATTTCCCGTGTTTCAAAGAATTGCTATCGGAGCCGCAGCCGTGGTAGGAGCTGTGCTTGGGCTCCTGAGCCAGATGCCTGGAGTGTGCGCAGAGAACAGAGTAGACTGGCAAGGGCAAGCTGAAACGATATCGCACTCAAAGGGAAGCCTTCCAACTGCTATTTGCTGGGAAATGTTCATATTACCAAAAAAAAACCCCAAACCCGACTGTCCCGATTCATGCAAGTGATGGGAAGAGAGCCCAGTGCATTGAGGCAGAGAGAGGCTTCTTCCACAGACCTTGTTCTGGGTGTCGAATGGGCTGGAAAACCAGCCTTCTCCCCGGGCAGTCCTGGTGCAACCACACTGCGAACACGTTACAGTCCCATATAGTAGTCATGACCTAAAAACCCCAGGGGAAACCAAGATATAGACATCAATAAAGCCTGGATTTATTTTAAGGATTTTGATAAGCTGGTGAACTGCAAGACGTTTGTCTGTCTTTTTGGACTGTCCTGCCACCTGGTTTTTGCTTTTATTCCTTGTTTTTAAGAATCCAAGCTTTTTCTAGCAGATTCGCTCTTCGATGGTTGCATCCCAGACATCTTATAGTGCTGAATGAAAAGGAATTTTACCTTTCTGCATAAACCTTTCTAATTGCATTAGATTTTGTTGTGAAACAGTTAACGAGTTGCTGCTTATAGGTGTTTTTATTGATGGAATGGCTTTACGATACAAGATTCATTCCCAGTCTTGCAGACGCTTGTATCTCCAGGTAGCCTCCAGCACGTGAAGACGTGTCCAATAAACAGGACTGCTCACTTGCATGCTTGCAAATGGACATGAGCACGGGTCATGTGGGATCGGATTAGCAGATAATAAGTCTCTCACCTTTTCCCACCTATTTTTTCTCCTGTTTGGGGTTTTTTCAGGTTGCATCAGGTGAACTTCGATGCGCCCACCTGTGAAGGCAAACGACGGGAAAAGCTGTTTCTAATCGGGGACTTCTCTTCCTCGGCGGAGTTCTTCGTCACAATCGCGGTCTTTGCCTTCCTCTACTCGCTGGCAGCCACTGTGGTTTACATCTTCTTCCAGAATAAGTACCGTGAAAACAACCGGGGGCCTCTCATTGTAAGTGTGTGTCTTCAGGGTCAACAGACCCATCTCTCTTTCCGGTTGGATACTTGGTGTTTACATGTACTGTACTTTGGTACTAAAGTGCGTCTCACTTTACAAGTTGCTTCCATGCTTTAATCATGATTTAGG